>OZ057415.1:102139664-102532164 GCA_964056705.1 Troilus luridus
CGCAGTCGATTGTAATAATTTCGGTTATTTGCAGTTGATCGTAATAATTTTCAATAATAATAATTTCGGTTAGTTGCAGGCGATTGTAATAATTTCGCGATAAAAAAAAATTTCGGTTAGTTGCAGTCGATTGCAACTATTTTGGTTAGTTGCAGTCGATTGCAATAAATTCGCGATAAAAATAATTTGGCCTACCTGCAGTCGATTGTAATAATTTCGGTCAGTCGTAGTCAATTGTAATAATTCCGGTTAGTCGCAGTCACGTGTAACAATTTCGGTTAGTTGCAGCCGATCATAACAATTTCGTTTAGTTGTAGTCAATTGTAATAATTTCGCAATAAAAAAAATTTCGGTTAGTTGCAGTCGATTGTAAAAAATTTTAGTTAGTCGCAGTCAATAAAAACAATTTCGTTTAGTTGCAGTCGATCGTGGCAATTTTAATTAGTTGCAGTCGATTGAATAATTTCCCGATAAAAATAATTTCGGGTAGTTGCAGTCGATTATAATAATTTCGGTTTGTCGCAGTCAACTTAATAATTCCGTTTAGTCGCAGTCGATTGTAATAATTTCGGTTAGTGGCAGTAGATTGTAATAATTTTCAATAATAATAATTTCGGTTAGTTGCAGGCGGTTGTAATAATTTCGCGATAAAAAAAAATTTCGGTTAGTTGCAGTCGATTGTAAGAATTTTGGTTAGTTTCAGTCGATCGTAAGAATTCCGGTTAGTTGCAGGCGATTGTAATAAATTCGCGATAAAAATAATTTTGGTTAGTTGCAGTCGATTGCAATAAATTCGCGATATCAATAATATGGCCTACCTGCAGTCGATTCTACTAATTTCGGTCATTCGAAGTCGATGGTAACATGATCAATATATCCATCAAACATAGACCCAGACTCGCACGCTTCAATAACAGAATAAGCTTAAGAATAAAGGATTTCTATGTCCCTAGAGGGATAGATTTCTATGTCCCTAGAGGGATTTCTATGTCCCTAGAGGGATTTCTATGTCCCTAGAGGGATTTCTAGGTCCCAAGAGGGATTTCTATGTCCCTAGAGGGATAGATTTCTATGTCCCTAGAGGGATTTCTATGTCCCTAGAGGGATTTCTAGGTCCCTAGAGGGATAGATTTCTAGGTCCCTAGAGGGATAGATTTCTATGTCCCTAGAGGGATTTCTATGTCCCTAGAGGGATTTCTAGGTCCCTAGAGGGATAGATTTCTATGTCCCTAGAGGGATTTCAATGTCCCTAGAGGGATTTCTATGTCCCTAGAGGGATTTCTAGGTCCCTAGAGGGATTTCTAGGTCCCTAGAGGGATTTCTAGGTCCCTAGAGGGATTTCTAGGTCCCTAGAGAGAGAGATTTCTATGTCCCTAGAGGGATTTCTATGTCCCTAGAGGGATTTCTATGTCCCTAGAGGGATAGATTTCTAGGTCCCTAGAGGGATTTCTATGTCCCTAGAGGGATAGATTTCTATGTCCCTAGAGGGATTTCTATGTCCCTAGAGGGATTTCTATGTCCCTAGAGGGATAGATTTCTATGTCCCTAGAGGGATTTCTATGTCCCTAGAGGGATTTCTATGTCGCTAGAGGGATTTCTAGGTCCCTAGAGGGATAGATTTCTAGGTCCCTAGAGGGATTTCAATGTCCCTAGAGGGATTTCTAGGTCCCTAGAGGGATTTCTATGTCCCTAGAGGGATAGATTTCTATGTCCCTAGAGGGATTTCTAGGTCCCTAGAGGGATTTCTATGTCCCTAGAGGGATAGATTTATATGTCCCTAGAGGGATTTTTATGTCCCTAGAGGGATTTCTAGGTCCCTAGAGGGATTTCTAGGTCCCTAGAGGGATTTCTAGGTCGCTAGAGAGATTTCTAGGTCCCTAGAGGGATTTCTATGTCGCTAGAGGGATTTCTAGGTCCCTAGAGGGATAGATTTCTATGTCCCTAGAGGGATTTCTATGTCCCTAGAGGGATAGATTTCTATGTAAGAAATGTCTCTATGTCTGCAGTTGAGCTCAAATTGTAGCAAATTTGGTCTACTTTAAAAATGGTTACCCCGATTAGGAGATACAGGCCAAAAACCGAATAAATCCGAAAATTTCAAGGTTTTTCGACCACCGAAGGTTTTCCTGGTCATGTTTACGGATTTTCTCTCCATAAGAACCTTCTTTGCGCCTTAAAAAATATGAAAAAAAAATTAGCCAAATTGGTCGAGCCGTTCTCGAGTTTTCCAGTTAGCAAGGAAATGGCGATTCATTTTAATTATATAGATCAGTAGAGGTCGTGAACTGACATTTCTGTCTCTGTTTGAAGTGAGCCGGGTTCAAATCCATCTGTTGTTGATGGATTATTTAATCTGTTAACAACCACAGGCGGAGTATGCGGGATCTAAAGAGCCTCCTAAAGCTCATCCAGCCTCTATGAAGTGTGATATATATATATATATATATATACAGGAGGGAAACCTGGCGATTGAGGGTGATCACATAGACAGTACAGTCTCTACTACAAACTGAACCCAAGATCGTTTATGGGTGTAGTGGTACAGATTTTTTGGAATGTGATTTGTTTTATTAAATAAAAAATTATTTGTTATGTCCTGATGATGATGAGCCAACGTTGGTTAGTTATTTTTCTTTGTTTTAGAGACTTAATACTTCGTTTTTTGGAGCTTTCCAATTGAGTTTTTTTAACATATTTTAATTGTTTAGAGGTAGAAAAGGTCAAACTTATTACTAATCTCCAACATTATGCCCCTTTAACTTCAAAATTTCAACTGAAATAGTCCTCTATGAATTGTGGAGATCGAAACATTAATGTTTCGCTGGGACAGTTTCTCTTTTATTTCTTGTAAGGTATATAAATGCTGCGTTTTCTTCAATTACTTCCTCAATCGCAGCAAGAGTTTTGGGTGTCAAACTTACGATACGATGTGTACCACCTCTTTTTTTGGTGTTATATGATTACCTGACTACCACACCGCGACATCTTACAAATTATGAAATCGGTTGAAACAATTATGAATTTGATTGGTAAAATTATGAAATTGGTTGAAAAAATTATGAATTTGGTTGAAAAAATTATGAAATTCACTGAAAAAAGCTATATATTAAAACATGAATTTCTGATTAAAATATAGTCTAAATTTCCTAGCATGAATTTCCTAGCATGAATCATATTCAATAAAAATGACTAAATCTCTTCCTGTTCATTCACCTCTTGCTTATGATTTAGAAACATTTGACGGGTCTTTTTCGTTTAATGCACAATTCGGTTATTAAAAAAAGTAACTGTTATTAAAAAGTAACACGTGATTAATATAAAGTTTATTATAATTTCCAAAATGAAGCGATATCTTCCAATATAACCTCAAAAAGGTCTTTCCCCATATTCCTTTGTCTCCACATAAATTCACAGAGATATGAATCCAACATTGTTCTTCTAGTTCCAGCTTCTATTTTATTTCTTATTTTGGCCGCGGCCCATAACGATTCTATCGACTGTGTGTGCGCTCCAGTTGAAGGATCAACGAAATTTTCAGAATGGTTGACTGTATAATGCTTAAAATCATACCTTTCTATTCTTTCTATAGTGGAATAAGCTTTCCATAAATCTGATATTATAACACTTCCTGGAAGAATACATTCTTTAATGCACGCTATTAAAGTATCTTTGTTCCTGTTGGGCACTGAATATATGAAAGATTTTTTCGTCTCCCTGCAAATACCACCAAAAACCCATTGGTTGGGATATATTCGTCCGACATTATGTTTCCTTCTTGTAAAACAAGACTCGTCAATTTCGACGGTCATACCATATCCTCCTATTTTGATAGGATTTTTAAGTAGCGAATCAGCACAAACCTCCCTCAAATAATTTTTCCAATTTGTTACTGTTTCTGCAGACATACTCAATTCGTCTTTACAAAATAACGTTGTTGTATATTTCTTGGTCCATGAGTAAATAAAAAGAATTGCATTATTCAGAGGACATTTTGAACCGTTGAACCACGTATCTTTTTTTTTTTTTTTTTTGTTGGCTAAAGACTTCCTTTGAAGTCCTATACAGCCCGTATTCATATACTTGACTTTACCCTAGTTAATTTAATTTTTAAAAATCAATATCGCATTCGTTCAAGAACCGGCATAAGGACTCTAAAAGGCTTCTGTCCAAAATTTTGAATTTATTTTGAAAGACCATGTCATTTTGAATGTCGGGATATTGGATCCGTTTGTCGTTGTATTTTTTGCACTTGACGACGACATGGATTGGGTCTTCGACAATTTTACATTCCGGACATTTCTCGTTCTTTTTTACTTTAATCATTGTAAGTCCGCGATTCGTGCGACCATGGTTAATTCTAAGCCTAGTGATTATCGCTATTTGCTTTCTGTTTAGCATGAAGGTAGTATTAGAGAACCATGGGCGCAGACTTAGGGTCGGGTGGATGGCGTAGTGGTCCCTACCTTTCGTTCTCGATTCCCAGGCATACCTATCTTGCCATTCGCTAACTTGTTGTTGTTTAATCCACCTAACAACCTCCTGTAAAGGTAACTTAGCGTTCTTTGGCCCTTCTATCCTCTGTTTTGCGAGTTTGTCTGCCAATTCGTTTCCATACAGACCAACGTGCCCAGGTACCCACTGAACTGTGAATTTATTTGATGTACCATTGACCACGTGTATTATATCGTTTATTAGGTATGATGAAATGTGCTGTCGATGGATGTTTTTAAGAGTTTTGCATACCGAAGCGGAGTCTGTTAAGATGACTATTTTTGTATTTTTGTATGATCTATTGGCTAACCTGAAGGCTTCAGTAACGGCATATAATTCGGCACTGTATATACTGAATTTTGTGGGGAGGTTCATTGATGATTTCTGGTTGGAATCTGCATCATATATTCCAATAGCAACCTTGTTTTTATCTTTTGACGCGTCGGTATATATTTTATGATGGCTTTTATATTTTTCTGATAATATTGCAAGAGTTTTTTGTCTTAGAGCTATTGATGAATAATGTGATTTCGAGAAGTCTGATAGATTCAACTTGGGGTTGGTTTTGATGGTGGTTTGTGACTTTGGAAAGGGAGTGCATAAGTCAAGTGGTCCGGCAGAGGTGGAAAGTGAATTAAACATATGTCTCATTTCTTGGGCTATGGTGCGGGCTTTTGGAATTAGTATGGCGTCGTTCAGAACTGCTTCGTATAGAGGGTGGGTACTGTTTGAAGCTACTTTTAATAGAAACTTTTTTGTAACCCATTCCCTTCGTAATTGAAGAGGCATCTCCCCTGCTTCGGCTAGCAGCGCATTTGTGGGGCTAGTGCGAAAAGCTCCTAAGCAAATCCTTAACGCGTTGTTTTGTACTGTGTCTAGTTTTTTAATTAGTGGTGAGCTGGACTCATTGTATATTACAGATGCATAGTCTATTATCGATCTGACCATGGTTTTGTATACCGTAAGTAAATTGTGGGGATGGGCTCCCCAGGTGACCCCTGCTATTGATTTGATAATGTTTAGGCTATTTGCTGCTTTGTTGTATGTGTTTTGTATGTGCGTTTTGAACGTGAGTTTCGTGTCAAGATGTACCCCTAAGAATTTGATTGTATTAGTGGTTTCTATTATACCTCTGTCCGTGCAAATGGTTAGTTGAGTTAGGTTGAGTTTTCTTTTTTTAGTGAACGGGATGATTTTGCATTTTGATATGTTAATTCGAACATTCAGTGCATTAAGCTTCTCTTCCAGTGTGTAAAAACCTTTTTCTAGAACATGACATCCTTCGGCAATATTGGGGCAGATTGTGTAGAGTATTAAATCGTCGGCATACTGTAAAATTTCGCAATTTTCGGGAGGGTGCTTGGTTATCATGTGTGTGTATATATTAAATAAGATGGGGCTTAAAGGGTCTCCTTGGGGCAAGCCAGTGGTTGAGTGAATTTTAGCCTCTCCTTCGGATGTTTGTAAATAATATAGTCTGTGTGAGAAAAAATTAAAGATCCACTTTATCACTACTTCTGGGATATTGATGTATCTCAATATTTCTTTTAACTTGGTTATGTTTACTTTATTGTAGGCGTCTTGGAGGTCCAGGGTAACCGCTAGGAGTATATTTTTCCTTTTGTAGGTTTTATATATTTCATTAATAAAAAACATTATGCTGTCTGACGTTGAACGGTTTTTTTGAAAGCCAAAAACATTTTGACTTAATATATGATTTTTTTCCAGAAACCACTCGAGTCTGTGTTTTACTATAATATTGAATGTTTTGGCTAGACAGGAGATGAGGGCAATAGGTCTCGAGCTAGAGAGGAGAGAAGGGTCTCTGCCAGGTAACCACGTACCTTCTCTGAGTCCTACTTCCAAAAGACAACTTGCATTGTGACACCGCCATCTGTACCAGTCATCTCTCTTGCGCAACTTCATAGAATGTCCATTCCGGCATAGTTTTTCTTTATGAATGAGGACTTTTTCTTGTAAGAATGCGATGGTTCGGTCCAAATCTTTAAAATCTTCGTATAACCTTAACATAGCCATTATTAGGTTTTAAACGAAACTAAGAAATGTAGTCATATGTTCTACTGATATGGAGGTTGTAACTATATCACGTGTTACTTTTTAATAACAGTTACTTTTTTTAATAACCGAATTGTGCATTAAACGAAAAAGACCCCATTTGACATTTATTCAGGGCCTGATTTAAATTTTTTGTTCTCCTAGGGCCCAGAGTTTTTGTCATCCTTTTCATAATACTGTGTTGATGGGAGTAGACCTTTGAGTGTGGCCGTCTTCTCATTTTCCTCAACTATATAATATTTATTGAGACCGATATAATCTAATTAATCAATTATATCTTTATTTAACGAATATTTACCAACTGTTGCCACTAGCCAGCTGTTTTATATCATAACAAGTATCTTCTTTCAATTTCTGGCCTTTACTACACGTCTTTCGTGTCTCTCCGTGGTCATTCACCATAACATTAAAATATGTTGTCTAAATACTTTTAAATTAATATTAATAATAAAATATTATAAACTAGTAACAAACTGTTATTTTTTAATTTCATAAATTATATAATAGAATTTATTCAAATACCTTTATACTAAAAATTATTAGTTGATAAATAGATAAATTTATAGCATATTAAAATATGAATTTCTGATTAAAATTTATAGTATAAATTTCCAAGCATGAATCATGTTTCCTGTCCCATCATTCATACTAAGTTTGAAAAAATGAATTACTCCTCTTTTTTCCATATTATTATTTTTTGTATTAAATAATTATTGATTTCTATGAAAATTTTAATTTTATAATTATTAACTTGATTTCTGTAATTATTTTTAAAATTATTAATAACATTTTATTTATATACTCATCCACTATATTAACGCCGTTTAGTTGTATGAATACTGACCCGCATTCCACATGCTTTACAGGCGTAGTATATCCACAGCTTTGAAGGCGTCTGTACTCCAACAGGCATTTTAATTAAATGAAAACTTGTGTTCTTAAAATCTTTCAATTTTTTTATTTTTCATTTGTGTGAACCCATTTCCAATACACATTGTGATCATTTTTCATAATAGATATTGGAAATATGTGAATTATTATCGAATTCTATCTACACTAAACACATGCAGTGAAGTCGTAGTGTTGTTGCAGGGATTAGATTTAGATTTAAAGTATAATCCGATACTATAAGGCGTTATCATTTTGTTATAACCTAGGATTAGAAGTAGCGAAGAATTGAGTCCAACAAAATTTCGGTTTAAACTTAAAAAAACGAAAATGTCAACAATCCCCCCCCCCATCAATGCTTAAAGGTAAATAATAAGGTAATTTTTCAATAAAAAAAAGTTATGACCCATGAATTCCTTTCTAATTCATTAGTAATGAGGAACAGGAAAGGTTCTTAATTTTATTGAAAGAAATAAACTAACATTTCTTGATGGGAAATGGATACAGAACTTGAATACTAATTTAAGCAATAAAATAAACTTCCTTCATTTAAGTGATTTACAAAGCATCTCCTATATTCGCAAATTCCTTATCTTTATAGACCCACTTCCAAGTGCATGTAGTCCCTTCAAGTCTACTTCTTAATTGAATCTCAAGATTTCTGTACCGTATCAGATCCATGATATTTATTTTCCTTTAGAATCTATTTGAATGTCTAAACCAGGTAAAAGGTTGTTTCAGCTTGAGGGTAAGAACTCTTATCATTGAACTTTTTTTTTCTCCCCGTCCCGTGAAACCTTAGTTGGGACAAGTGATAAAGATATTATAGAATGTCCATCTGATTTTTCCACAATTAATGGCACCCTATATAAGGCTGGAAGAGCAACAGGAGGATCTCCAGACCCCGCAGGGTAGATCAATTACTGTTAAAAAATAAATAAGTTATTTTCCTCAGCTGGTTTATCCCTGTTACATACCCCTCATCCAACAGAAATTATTATTTATTTTTTAAATTTATTTCTAATATAATTTGTTACAATACACAAAAGTAATATACTGTACCAAACAGACCAGTCTCAAACTCAAAAACTTATACAAATTTAAATGTATCTATAAAGAATCACATATACAATGAAAGAAAAAAACTTTCAGCAGTGAGAAAAAAAAATATATAATCAAAATAAACAAAAATTGTATCTATATATTCTTAGTAACTTATATACATCTACATGAACAATAAAAATAATATAAGATAATTTGGTCTCCTACAATAACAGATGCTTTGTTCTTTTATGTACGTACCGCTTTGTACTATTTTTTGTGGAGTTCCCTATATTTTTTATAAGTGGGTTTTTATTGTGTTTACACTTATTAAAGAATTGTTTGCATAATTCATTGATAAATTTATTAATATAAGGTATATATAATTCTTAAACAGAAATTATAAAGATCTTTCAATACTGTAAATATTTAAACTATTTATTAATTTATTTTTAAAAACAACTAGTGGTGTAATACTGGCTAAAATATAAGTTAAAAACTACAGCTCATTGTTCTATCGAATTATTTGTTTCCGCACTATCGATGTGTTAAATTAATTGAATTTGTTATAATGCAGTTATATGTAGGGCTGGCAAAATTCCAGCAGGGATACTTTTCTGCCTTGTTGAGCTCTGAATTGAGAAAGCGTTCAATGGTTAGTTATTTACAGCTAAAATAATTAAATCTTGGTTTCAGAAATTTTCCAATAATATCGAAAGATATAACCTAAGTAATCATGAATTATTTTTCCTGTTTATTCAAAAACAAAGGGAGTGTGTTAATTAGCACACTAATTCAGTGGTGACTTGCTATGTCTTACGATCCCGGGTTCTGGCAGATAAATTATTTAATCTGTGAACTGTCCAGGACGGACCCTGGATCTGCTGTCCTTCCTGGGGCCTACCCAGCTTCTATGAAGTGAATTGACTGTGAACTCGGAGAATCACCTTCCTGGACCAACGTTTTCGAAGTTACAGTACAATCTATATCATGTACTGAGCTCAAGACCCTTCAAGACCGTTCTAGATTTTTTTTAATAGATTTTTTTTAATGCAGACCAAATGTCCATTCATATTAGGCAGTGCTACACTAATAATTATAAAAGTAGTGCTAGGATGAATGACGTCTTAAGGTATTCGAAAATAACGAATTGTATAGAATATTCGGTCTGAAAAAGGATGAAGCCACAAGAGAATTTATGAGATAACACAAAGCGGAATTTCAGAGAATCCTCCCCGTTGATATAATTGGCATGATCGCGAAAGTTAAATAAAGCTGTTAACAGAGCTCTCTGTACTATTTATCCATACTTTTATTATTATTATTATTATTTATTTATTGATATTTACAACTATTATCCATACTTAAATAGGAATTCAAAATTAAGCACAGATAATAAGTTATTACTATATAAAGCCTGCTTACGATCTATTCTAACATATCCATGCCCAATATTTAGTTATATGTCTAAAACAAATTATAAAAAACTATAAACATTTCAAAACAAATGCCTAAGAATTGCTGGAAACTATGCATATTACACTACAGTTAAAATTATGCACAACGAATTATATATAGCGTATATTAATGAATTTATCAACAAATTATGCAAACAATTCTTTAATAAGTGTAAACACAATAAAAACCCACTTATAAAAAATATAGGGAACTACACAAAAAATAGTACAAAGCGGTATGTACATAAAAGAACAAAGCATTTATTATTGTAGGATACCAAATTATCTTATATTATTGTTATTGTTCATGTGGATGTATATAAGTTATTAAGAATGTATAGATACAATTTTTGTTCATTTTGATTATAATTTTTTTTTTCCTCACTGTTGAAAGTTTTTTTGTATTTTTTTCTTACATTGTATGTGATTCTTTATAGATACATTTAAATTTGTCTATTGTAAATATGAGTTTGAGACTGGTTTGTTTGGTACAGCATATTACTTTTGTAAATTGTAACAATTTATATTAGAAATAAATAAATTTAAAAAAGTAAAGCTGTTAGGCTTAGTAACGAACGAATACCTAAAAGGTTAATGAGTACTGAGACGATTGTTGAAGATTTAAGGAATAGAACAAGACGTAGATGGGAGGATTCCAAGGTTTGGGGCATAGTCCGTGGATGACAGTTGACAAGTAGAATTTGGTGATATCGGCATCGAGCCTTCGGGTTTCCAAAGCCTTAAAAATACTATTATTATTTACTTACTGTTCGTAAATAAAAAATCCATAGACTAGTTGGTACATCTTCAAGTACGATCATGTACATTGTCCTGAGAGGTCCTTAGGAAGGATCTCTGTGGTCGTGCCGGCACCGAACCTCCGTGCCCACAAAGCCTTATTATTGTCATTTCCTCGTTCGGCGACAATAGGGAAGATCCAAGACAATGGACTTTGTCTTCTATATTAATTACCCTCCTTCTGTGTAATCTGATTGGTGGAATTCTAGACGTCGATGAAAGCCTTCAAGTGCTCTTTGTTTCCTGTCTGTGTGGTTTTTATAATATTGTCTTTGGTGAGGGGGCTATAAACTATTGAGAAAAATAATTTAAAATAGATATAAGGAAGAAAATGGTCCAGGGATAGGTAAAAAAATTCTCTTCTATAGGGAGAAATGTTTATTTGGAAGCCTACGTTTCGACCCACATTGCAGGTCTTCAATTTTTCATTTGCTACTTTGTTGGATTTAAACAGTACTTCCTTGTTAATATATATTACCTCTTTGTTATTACATAATTCTATCTTTACTATGAATTATTTTAATTTATTTGTATCTTGTATATTTAGCCCTGAAGAAGACCTCCAATGTGGGTCGAAACGTCGGCTTCCAAATGAACATATCTCCCTATATAAGAGAATTTTTTACCTGTACCCGGACCATTTTCTTCCACAGAGAGAGGGAGAGAGGGGTAGAGAGAGGGAGAGAGGGTGAGAGAGGGGTGGAGAGGGGGAGAGAGAGGGGAGAGAGAGGGGAGAGGGGGAGAGAGGGTGCGAGAGGGGTAGATAACCAAAAATTTGAAACATGAGTGTTCTATGATACTTTGCTACTAGGGGAAAAATGATAATTACCTCCTACACAAGGTAATAGCGAGAGCTTTTTCAATGTTACACATTGAGAACCATTTCTAAATAAAACTGGGAAGATTTTCACTTTTTTTTCCCCCTTTTTGTTATTTCATATATTTTTAGATTTTATTGTAGTTATGATGTAGAATATATAAAATCTCTTTATATAATTAAAATTGTTTTTTTGTAACATATTAAAAATGTTTATCAATTTTGTATCTATTAATCAAATTTCTTCTAAACAAAAACTATAACAATTTAAAAAGTGAAATATATAAAACTTCTACAGTCATTTTATTAATTAGTAAATCAATTTTTAAGAAGCATCGCTCCTTCAAAAGAACAAAGTCATAACTCAAAACACCTAATTTTTCAATTGAGGTATTTGAAAGTTCGAGTTAAAAAAATTAAAAATTGGATACTGGTAAACCAAAGCATTCATATTGTAATGATGGTGTTGAAATTCTTTTATTAATCAGCAGAATTTTTTTTAATTCTTGAAACTTTTTTAAATTTAACTTTCACTATTATTCTCATAAAACTTCATTTCAAACATAATACAATTCAAAATATAACTTTTATATTTATATAAATTTTTGTATTTATAAAAACATAAAATATAACTTATAAATTTGTGTTGACAATTTTTGGGATATCTCATTCTTTTGAAGGAGCGATATGTAAAATACTCTTCTTTGAAATAATATACATGTAAAAAAAACTGCGTCACTAATATACGAACGCTTTTCTTAATTTCGTATTTACCGTGATAGCGACACAGCCTACCTGATACAACAGCTGTTATAAATAAAAGGTATGAGAGGCTAGAGTTTTAAGGGACGGTTAAAAATTGTTTAAATAATATTTTGTGTTGAATAAACTACAACTAATCTCCTGAAAGATATAAAAAAACGCTAAGTAAAGGCTTTAATTGCGGTTTCTTTTGTTTTTTTTAGGTGAGTGAATGTCTTGTTTTGTTTTTTCAGAGAAACAAAATTCAATCTTTATTTCCTTATCCAAGGACATAAAACATTACACACACACACACATATGTAAAACCTGTACCACTACAACACGTGAACGGGTCTGGGGTTGAATAGATGGTACAGACTGTACTGTTTCATGGACAACGGTTCAGCTAGGGGTTGACTTGTCCTAGGCCACGCTCAACCGCCAGATTTTTCCCCTTTATTTTGGGTACCCTAATTTTATAATATTTTATTTAGTCTGGGTGAACACCAGGAGGGTTCTAGACCATCCGGCAGCAGACTACATAAAATTCTTTCCCGAAGCGGGATTTGAACCATGATTTCCGGCATGGCAACTCAGTGCTCTGCCACTGAGCCACTCCGCTTCCATATATATATCTGTGGCTTGGTTCTAAAAGGGCCAAAGCCAAAAATGCCAAAAGAGCCAATGTCAACATAGGCCTTTATAGAAATGAATCAGAAAAGACTAGCAATGACATTGGCTCACCTATTTTAGTTTGTCACCTTTTTAGAATTAAAGATCTACTTAATTGGAAACGTTCGGTATAAACAACACAAAATTTAAAAAAATTGATATTGGCCCTTTTAGAACCAAGCCACAGAAATATATATATATATATATATATATATATATATATATATATATATATATATATATATATATATATATTATATTATACCAACCTTTCTCTCTATGGATATAAAAGTCGATTGAAAAGATTTAACATTATCTTAAACTTAGAAAAGGTTGAAATTTATTATATGAAGTTATAATATTACACGAATCATACGAAGATTATAACTGATTTCGATTAAGAATAATTGAAGTTATAACAATTTTTATGTTGAATGCTTAATTGAAAAGGTAATTAATCAGTAAATCAGCATTTAGGAAGTAAATAACTCTGAATATTGGCGATAGGCGCGTTTGAGGGAGGACGGAAATGTAAACAGATCAAAGAGAAGTGACTCCAACACAGCTGCTGGAGTTCTTGCAGGACAAAGAGAAGGACACTGGAGAATCCTTCAGTTAAAATATTAAGGACGAAAAGTGGGCAGGTGGCGCAATGCAGGCTCCACTGCGTACGCTTCCTCACTACTTAACTACTTCACTACTTTCTACTCCTCTGTACTTTCTCTACGTCTCACGGGAATAAGGACTTCTTATATCACAGCTGTCATGATCAGAACTGTTAATAAACCCATATTTAAACAGTAAATAGCCAAGGCCAATATTTTTAATCCATCCATCAAGTATTTGGTCTGCTTTCGATCGCATCGTCAAATTCTTTACCAAAGTTCGCTAGAAATGCTGCTTGCTTCCTCAAAGCTAAATCTGAGTCTCAGATTAAGCCCTGAGCAAGTTTTGCAGTATGGCCAGCGAAACGTCGGCAAAGAATCCGACAAGTAGTTCGAAACCTGGAGAATACGAGATTAAAACACTCATATTTAATTCCTTCTAAATAGGCCTTTTCTACCTTATATACCAAAACAAACAAAAATTAAAAAACTGTACCACTACAAACCATGAAGGGTCTCGAGTTGAGTACAGGACACAAGCTCTACTTTTTTTAGGCCAATGGTTTCCTTGCACAGAAGCTGATTAGGCACAGATGTCACTCAACCGCCAGGGTTTTTTTTCTAGTTAAGGGTTTAAAAATAGAGTGATCCTCAATAGAATCTGCTGATCTCAACGGGTACATGTATGGTTGTTAATAGACTGAATAATTTATCTGTCACAGCCGGATTTGAACCTTATTATTTATATATTATTTCGTAAGATTTCATAGCAACTGTTGAATTGTTTGAATATTTTGTGATTGAGTTTTATCATGAAATATAAAATAAGTATATTAAAAGTAATTAGCTTTTTGTGGTTGCGATTGTATGAAAACTCAAATACACCTAAACATAATTTTCGAATTAGTTTTGTGAACAGATGCATAAAAAAAAAGTATGTATTTAAATTTAAGTATTTAATCTCTACAACAATGCAAATAATAGAAAAGAATAGAATACTAATGCTAAGCGCAAAACTCGAAAACGGCTCGACCAATTCGGCTAATTTCCCCCCCCCCCCTTATTTTTGTTAAGGCCCTGTATAGGTTCTTTTGTAGAGAAAAATCATTTAAAAATGACGAGGGAAATAATAAAAACAACACTTTTCTTTTCCCATACAAACCACTCTGTTCCATGCTGTATATCTATATAAATAAAAATGAATCACCAAATGTGTTGCTAAGAGCAAAACTCGAGAACGGTCCGACCAATCCGGCTAATTTTTTTTTAATGGCAAAGAAGTTCTTATGGAGAGAAAAATCATTTAAAAAGGACGAGAAGAATAATAAAAATAACAATTTTCTTTTCCCATACAATAATAATAATATTTATTTGAGAAATAATACAAATACCATTTGGCACATATTGTATTTTTAATGTTCTTTGGAAAGCCTCCCCTAAGGAATTCTCGTGAAAGCGTGAATGGAGAAACCTCCCATTGAAAGCACTCCTAGCGTGGTACATCTCACTGTAGCAGATCCCTGCTCCAGAGACGTTTCAGCCCCCTTGTCAGATTCTGTGGCAATGTGTCTGTCAGTAGTTATTGTACCAGTACGTTTGGATGTCCAGCAAGTGAGTCACGCAACTTTTTGTAGTTTTTCTTGATCTTGTCAGTCACGAGAGATATGTTGAGATCTTTGTGTAATGTTTTATTAGTAATGTAAAAGGGATAATGTGTATTATAACGAAGGAATTTTGATTGAAAGATTTGAATGGTCTGTGAGTGGGATAATATGCATGAGGTCCGGACTTGCGAGGTTTAAGTAGCATGTTGTATATTATAATTTTGTTTTTTTTGTTAGTTTATTTTCGTAGAGCCAATTTCGTAATGAATTTAAGTGTGTCTGTAGGTTCTGAGAAGCTATATTGGGGTTAGTACTGGTCGAAAGTATGACAGTATCGTCCGCATATGTTGCAAGTAATGTTTCTTCTGTGGAATGTCGTAGGTGTATATAGAGTATAGAACTGGACCTAGAATACTGCCCTGCGGTACTCCTGCATTAATTCGGCAATAGTCGGAATGTTTATCATCCTGACTAACAGTAAAAAACCTGTCCTCCAGATATGATTTTATGATCAGATGATATGCCTGCGGTAGAACTAATTTTTGTTTGTACAAGAGACCATCGTGCCAAACTTTATCGAAAGCTTGTGAAGAACGCTGATGTGCAATATTCCTTCTTTTCTAGTGCCACGGTAATACTATCAATCACTCAATGACATTGCTGTGTTGTAGAATGTGCAGGCCTAAATCCGAATTGGTGGTTAGGAATTAAATTATTTATTTCTAATAATGGATAGAATAATTTTTCAAATATTTTGGAAAATAGTGGTAAAAGACTAATAGGCCTGTAGGACGTAACAAGATCTAATGACTTGTTTGTCTTTGGGATCATTTTTACAACGGAAAATTTCCATGCTAGAGGAAAATAAGTAAGTCGAAGAATAGAATTGTAGATAGCTGTCAAAAAAGTAAGCCTTTCCTAGGAAGAAGTCGAACAATTTTAGGTGTAATAAAATCATAACCGGGTGATTTTCTGCGCGGTAATTTTTTTATACAAAATTCAACGTCTGAAGGATTGATTGGTGGGGGGTGGTAAAGACAGAGGAAGTGTCGAAGTCAGAATTTGTTGGACGTCAGAGCTGTGCTGTGGGTCAAGTAGGTCGTCCTGTGGTTGAAATACTCTTTGTATTCTGGTGATGGAGAATATTTCTAGTTTGTTGCTATAGAGTATTACTACTTGCCTGTAAGTTAGTCAGATGTCTGCTGTAGATGTCATTTTTGTGTCGCTGTACTCGTTTTTTTAATCTATTAAACAATTGGTTCAGTAATTGTTTGTCACTAGGATAGCGAGATATTATCCATTGGTTCAGTGCACGTCGCTTTTCAATAATAAGAGACCTTATGTCGGGTGGTAAGTATTGTTTATGCCTGAATGTCTCATGCCTGTGAGATGATTGCCAGTTTGTACAGTCTTGGTAAGCGTCTCAACAGCGTTGTCAATGTCATCTGCAGTCTTCAACCTTGTATTAAGGTTAATTTTGTCATTTATTATACAATGAAATTTACTAATTATTATGGGTCCAGGAGTTAGCGTCGGTATATGATTTGTAGTGAGTAATTGTCTTGAGAGAGATAGAACGATTGGGGAATGGTCAGATGAAAGATCGTTATCAACAGAAATGTGATGATGCTTAGATTAGAAGTGATGAAGAAGTCAAGTAGTTCTGGTTGTCGGTTTGTGTCTGTTGGCCAATAAGTCGGCTCAGATGGAAGAAGGCAGTCATAACGAAGGTCTAAACACGTATTAAAAAGAGCATTTCCTCTAGAATTTTGCGTCCTGTTGCCAAATCGGGGATGTTTGGCGTTGAAATCTCCCCCGCATAAAAATCTGGGTCCTAAAGTGGAGAATATGTTGGTAAAAATCTCCTGGGAAACTCGTTGCCTAGGGGGACAATATGCGCTAGCTATAGAACTACTGCAGTGATTAATTTCAATTGAAATCGCTGTTAATTGAATTTCGGATAAGGCTGTAATTTGTAAAGGATAGTGATATAATGAAGGTTTCACAATTACTGCAGAATCTCCACGGGCAGCCCCGCTTCGATGGTCAATACAGTATACGACATATCCCTGTAAGTAAAATTTTATGTTATGGGAAAAATGGGTTTCGGTAAGTAGTGCTATGTCTATGTCGTGTTCATCTAAGTATATGTCAAGTTCGTTTCTTCGATGTAGGGCTCCGTTTGAATTCCATAGAAGGAGTTTTAGAGATTGGTTTGAAGTGGAATTACGGACTGGCATTAGGAATGAATTTAGTTACAAGCGTGGTAAGTAATGTGATGAGGTGGTTTATCATCGATTTAAAATCATTTAAGAATGAATTGAGGTATAATGAGATGTCTGGAGTACTAGATTGTGGATGAAGCATTGGGTATTTAGGAAGTGCGTTTGAATGTGGAGGGTAATGATATTGTGGGTAATGTGGTATTGAAGGATGAGGTGTTATACTCTTAACTTGAGGTGTTGTATTTTGATGAGTTCTACATTGAGACGTTGTGTACTGAGGTGTTGTGTATTGGGGCGTTGTGTTGTGAGGTGGTGTGTATTGAGATGTTGTGTGTTGTCGGAAATGACTCCACGTGGAAACTGAACGTAAAAAACTTCATTCATGCCGAAACGGGCACCAAAATCACTGTCAGACAATACAACTGATACAAACCAATCG
The DNA here is from genome assembly GCA_964056705.1 of Troilus luridus. Classification (NCBI taxonomy): domain Eukaryota; kingdom Metazoa; phylum Arthropoda; class Insecta; order Hemiptera; family Pentatomidae; genus Troilus; species Troilus luridus. The sequence continues at coordinate 102,157,519 of OZ057415.1, forward strand.
GAAGACAAAATAAGGGTTAGGCAGATAAACAATGAGAACGAAGTGGGGGGAGAAATGCCGGTAGCGAAATGAAGGCGGCGCTGGTTATCACCTACGTCACGAAAGTGGAAGGTTATGGCGGGAAGACCTTTTGTAAATAAATACCAGTTTTTTTTCTTAAGTTGGAATTTATTGTTTAATATACTAGAAAATCATATAGAACTGGTCATTTAACTGCACTCTACCGTCAGAGCTTAACGCTTTATTATAAGTACCCCAATATTGTTCTATAAATTGAAGTCGGCCTTTAGTACCCTCACAGGGATCCTTTTAAAATATGATTATCCAGATAGTATTGTCTTGAGATATTGAGTGTTTAGCATAATTGAATGATATAAAATAATGAATTTGCCTCATTGTTGAAATGCGATAATATTTTTGGATAGGAGCCTTTTTAAAGACACCTATCCAAACAAACACTGTTATTACTCTTATTTAGATTCTACCTTAAGCTTTGGAGTCCATTCATATCACTTATGTACAACCTCAACAGATGACGGGACAGCGTTGCGCTGGTAAGAGTAGGAAATTGACAATCTATCTAGCAAGGCTGTGCAGTGGCTACTTAATTGTGTACAATGTGCAGTGTGTAGTGCTACTAGGACAGGAGATTTGTGTATTAGGAAGTGGACAGGGAGTGATCATGCTGGGCTTAAATACACCTCTACTGGACTGTGAAGATGAGGCCCCCTTCAAAAAAGACAGGGAAGAAATAGGTTGTGGTTCGGCTGTCACTTTGGTACCTTGTAGAAAAGATGCGTATTCTACACCAGGGCGAACTGTCATGCTGTTAGTCATTAGCCATATAACAAAGGTATCAAAATATGAAAACAATCGGTTGCCTTTACTATTGATAAATCAAAAAAATTAAATTTTTACCTTTATTTTTATCAAAAATCTTGCCTTGCAAGCATCAACATCTAAAGGTTTTACAATATCTTTTTTTCTTCCTTGAAACAACCTTTTTTGAAACAAAATTTTTAACAATAATTTCTCCTTTCCTAGAAAATCATTCAATCAAATAAATAAATTGTAAAATATATATGAATCATTTAATGTTAGAAGATAGGACAACTTTAAAGGTATTTTTAGTATTTTACATTAAAAAGAACATAGCCTTTTTGGGCAAACTTTTTGCCATAAATTATAGGCCCTTATAGGGTTTGATTCTTGGCATATATTCTATAATGTCACAAGTCGACACAAAATAGAAACCAGAATAAATTATTGTAGGTCTTATTTTGGAAATTTCGATTAACCGCAATCATTGATTTAATTCCTTCAGCCTATGAACCCGCTAGTCTCTCAACCTTCCCATACTATTCCTGATAACCCTCCGAGGCGTCTGAAAAGAAGATTCGAGGCCATCTACTATAGAACTTTATTGGAGTGCTACCGATGGGTAGTTTCTCCACAAGTGTTTTTCATGTCATATGGTACATATTAGCACATTTACTTGTTATTATAGCATTATAGTTGTTAATATCATTAAATTAAAAAAGAAAAAAATCCTTCAATTATCGACTACAATAAACTTAATAACTTGGAAATGATGAACTACAATAAAATTTAAAAAAAGATTTGTTTACAGTATAATTTATTAATTTGTTTATAGTATAATCTATTAATACTGGTAAATTATCTAATTAAACTAATATTAAGATAACCTAAAATTATATTTCTCCTAAAAAATAAAAAAATAATTAATTTTCAGGACTAAATATTTAATTTTACTTGATGTGGCCATGCCCATAGGTCTAAAGCTAGAAATAAATTTCAATAAGCACTTACTAAAAATTAAATTTCTATAAGCACTTACTAAAAATTAAATTTCAATAAGCACTTACTGAAAATTAAATTTCAATAAGCACTTACTCATCCATTTTAATTCCTGTGAGTAAAATATCATTGTATCTCAATAAAATAGACCAAGATTACAGAAGAACAAAGTATTCAATCGGCGTTAAAAAAAAAAATCACCTGCAAATAATATTTATCTGAACTGAAATAAATATTTATTTGATTACATTTTGAAATCAGAATGTATAAGAGTATTGGAAGTGGGAGAGCTGGGAGGCAAATTTAAGAAAATCTATTAATATTGGTAAATTATCTAATTAATCTAATATTAAGATAAACTAAAATTATATTTCTCCTAAAATATAAAAAATTAATTAATTTTCTGGACTAAATATTTTTTTTAACCTGATGTGGCCCAGCCCATAGGTCTAAACCTAGAAGAAAAACTGGTACGTAAGTCATCATTTTTAGAACTGAAAAATGACACGGTGCCATTGTGGTGTTGATGATATATAGCTGCCGGTTCTTTATTTTCTACAAAAAAAAAAAAAATAGAATAGAATAGAAAAGTAACTATATTCTGGGACTAAGTCCCTTTAGAATAACAGATATGAACAGGAAAAAAAATATAATATTTATCTGGCCAGAAGGCTAAATGTTACAAATCATAAAGTGTGTAAAAAGTGACAGAAAACAATTTAAAAAGAAATATTTAAACAAAAATAATAGTAAGTAAATAAACAGTACAGATCTTGACAAGATCTCACTTAATTACAATTTTTACTCCATCTATGTAATGCATGAAAAATATTATAAAATAACATAGCCTTTTTTCATGAAAAATATTATAAAATAACATAGCTTTTTTTCATGAAAAATGTGTAAACAGAACAACTTGGAAAAATGTTTCACCAATCCCCACATTTAAGGTAATCAGAAATAATTTAAAATACAAGTAAAATAGTTCAAAATTAAATCTTTTATTAAAATATGATTTATTCTCCTAAATATTTTAATTTTGAATAATAATTTGCTCTACTTGTCATAATGGAGTACTTACTTAATAATAAAGTAAGTTAGAATAACATTACAGGAATAATGTATAACCAAAATGTCTTAGAATAAAATATATTATATTTAGTTGATTAATTGCAATTAAATTAATAAATAAAAATTAATTGAAAACAATTATGAATTACCTCCTAAAACAATATTTAAAGAAAACTATTTCCTATAAAGGAAAAAGAAAATAGAAATAAGATAACAATAATTATAGAGAGAGAAACAATTGATAGTCATATGTATATACAAATTTTTGAAAAACAAAATAACAAGAAAAGAAGGAATAAAATAATGAAAGAAAAAATATAGACAATACTAACTATGATAACTGTTAAAATTATTATAAATAAGTAAATATAAAGATATGCGACTGGAAGTGTGAACAGCCAAATTAGCAGAGAAACCAAATGTATATACATACACACCTCACTCACAGGCGTATGCACACATACAGTTATGCAGATAGACATATATATATCAAATAAATCATTCATCCATCATTAGAAAACCTTAATCTCAAAACTGAAATAGTATGTTCTATGTTTGGGGATTCTAAGGAGATTAGGTGATTGAATATACGGGATTTAAAGGTTGAAAGGTTATTGGAAGCAAGAATGGAAGAAGGTGTAGAGTTCCAAAGAGACGAGGATCGGATAAGGAAAGCTCTATAGCCTTGGTTTTGTCCACGTTCAACTTTAGTTTATTATCCATTGCTCGTCTTAGAGTTTTTCCGTGGCTAGTAATAGTTCGGAAAGGGAGAAGGATAGGTATATATTTGAAAATCATCCGCATAGATACGATACAGGGAGTGTTGGATTTGAAGTGGAAGGTCGTTTATGTAAAAGGCAAATAGGGTGGGGGATAGTGATAATTTGAAATAAATAATAATATTAAACTAATTTTAATTGTTTAATAAAAACATATATCAATCCTATACATCACTGGTGTCAAATCTGGAGAGGCTTTAGGTCGAGTATACTTGGTCCATGTTAGTAATATGAAATGCTTTTACACCATGTATGTGGGCCAACCTCTTTCAAAGATCTCAAAAAGCTCAATAATCATGAATTTTCAATATTTTGAGAGGCATTTGAGGCAAGAGGGTTATTAGAGAAGGATAATCATTGGGATACAACTCTGGAAGAGGCTGCAGAATGCAAATTAGCGCCCAAGCTGAGAGAGCTGTTCGCTTTATTAATAGCGACATGTGGACTTTCAAACCCCCAAGAATTGTGGGAAAAGTATAAAAATGACATGGCGGAAGATATTTTACACAGATTACAAGAACAGAATCCGAATGCTTCATACAATGATTTAATTTACAATGACCCGCTAACAAAGGTTGAAGACCAAGTGATTACTATTACTGGAAAAAATTTATTTAGAAGTTAGTAGTGATTTGATGCGAGAACTAGATTACGATACTGTTTCTTTAATGGAACAAATAATAGAAGCCCTTCCGCTTTTAAATTCAGAACAAAGATTAGTTTTTGACACAGTTATTCAAAACGTTGCCACTGGCGATGGAAAGATAAAGGAGTTGCTGTTGCAGTACCTTCCTCTGGAATAGCTGTTACGCTACTTAGTGGGAAACGAACAGCGTACTCAGTTCTAAAACTACCATTGAACTTAGCTCATGAGGAAATACCAGTATGTAACATTAGCAAAAGCAGTGAGCGCGGAAGAATGTTACAGCAGTGTAAGCTGTTGGTTTGGGATGGATGTACGATGCCCCATAAAAGAGCAATCGAAGCACTAGATCGCACAATGAAAGATATCAAAGGCAACCAGGGTATCATAGGAGGGATGGTGGTACTTAGCTGGTGACTTTAGACAGACTCTTCCGGTTATTACTAGAAGTTCGCCGCCAGATGAAATAAATGCCTGTTTGAAAACATCTGTATTATGGGTACACGTAAAAAAGTTTTGTCTCACTACAAATATGCGAGTACAACTTCACAATGATTCTCAAGCAGGGCAGTATGCAGCTCCTCTTCTAAAAATCGGTGAAGATTGTATGCCAACAGACAGTAATGACATGATTACACTGAGACGTGAGTACTATCAAATTATAGATAACACAAATGATCTAAAAAATAATGTCTATCCTGATCTTCAAATAAATATGGGCAATCGAGAATGGCTCTGTGAAAGGGCAAGTTTGGCACCAACTAATGAGATAGATAACCAAATAAACGAACAAATCATGTTAGACGTGGAGAGGGATGTTGTCGAATATCTCTCAGTAGACAATGTTATGGACACTGAACAAGTCACATCATACCCTATAGAGTTTCTCAACTCTTTAGAATTATCAGTAGTGCCTTCCCATAAGTTGAGGCTGAAAGTTGGTGTTCCAGTCCTATTAATGAGAAATCTTGACATGCCAAGGCTATGTAATGGTACACGGATACAAATTACACATCTGGGACACAACATTATAAAAGCTACAATCATGACTGGAATGGCAAAAGGAGAAAATGTTTTGATTCCCCGTTTTCCGATAATTCCAACTGATTTGCCATTTCAGTTTAAAAGAGTACAGTTTCCCTTGAAAACAGCATTAGCAATAAAAATAAACAAAGCTCAAAGACAGACGTTGAATGTTGCAGTTGTTCATTTAGAAAAAAATGTTTTTCCCAAGGGCAACTCTATGTGCCATGCTCACGTGTATCAAACCCTCAAAATATCTATGTTTTGGCAAAAGATGGGAAAACAAAAACCGTTGTTTATAAAAATGTAAAAATAAGCTATTTGCAGTAAAACACTTATTTTAATGTATGTATGTATTTTATTTGCAAAATAGTTAGCCTAAAAAATTAAAAATGCTGCCCAAAGTAACTATTCCACGCAGACGAAGTCGCGGGCACAGCTAGTAGTAATAAATAAATGTAACATATTAGATATTAAAATCTTGCAAAGCAGTTTGTAAAATATATTCACAATCACTTACAGCTGTTTCAAAAATATACAGAACATAATTCTCGTTAAAAAAATGTAATTTCATCAAAAGGTCAAACTTTGTTTCTCAAATATCTCTACAACTACAACCCATGAAGAGTCTGGGATTCAGTACATGAAGAAGACAGTATCGTCTCTAGGACAACGGTTGTGTAGGGAAATAATTTGTCCTAGATCATGCTCAAACGGCAGATTTTTCCCCCTTATTTTGGGTACCCACTTTATAGAGGCTGGGTGAGCCCCTGGGAGGTCCTAGTCCCATCTTCGACTGCTAATAGATTAAATATATGTCTTGCCAGCCGCAGGATTTGAACCCAGAACCTTCGTCATGGCAACTCAGCCCTCTACTACTGAGCTACCCTGCTCCTGTTTCTCAAATAATTGGGAAAAAATTTCTATGCATGGCATTTTAAATACAACAAAGATCTATTAGATTTTTATTTTCATGAAAAAAAAAATTTTTAATTTAAAGTATAACTTCGACCAAGCAGCGGAGATTTTTCGTAAGGAAACAGAAATATAATAGAAGCAAATTGAAAAAAAGTTTTGACGAAATGTGAAGCTGGATTGATTTGTTGGGTGCCAAAAACACTGACCTTAAACTGAAATCATTTTTTCAAAAAACTTCCATGGAACACATTTCAATATTCTTACTCTCTCTCTCTCTCAATAGAATGACATCCTCACATCCATGCTTTCCTTCTCTAATTGAAGTAAGCTTTTCTTTTAATGAATCTAACAAACAAAACACATTACAATACTGAGAATTCCAAAAACCTAGAACACCGATACAAAAATCGAATTAGAAAATTATAAAAGCTTATTGTATGAAATATAAGTTTTCAAATTAATTATAACAAAATTACTGATATAATCTAACTTTATTAATAAATTAAAATAATGTAGTTAGTTTATATTCAACTGTTCTTACCAATTTTTTTTTTTTTTGTAATTCCTCATCATAAAAGTTTAGAAATAAAAAATTAAAATGCAATTGACCTTTTGTTATACAGCACCATTTTTAAACAGTCAGCATTAGAAAATAGTTCAAGGTCTCGAGAAGAGGTTATCGATTGCTGATTGGAAAACTATTAAAACCAATTTAAAAAAAGTTAGTATGGCAATAATGGATAATGCTCTAAAGCTAATAAATATAAATAAAGTATAACTTTATAATTAGAAAATAATCAGAAAGCTCTGGATACAGAAAAATAACACCAATAAATGTAGAGAAATTGTATAAGTATTTTGATAGATTAACTTTGCGTCAAATGGTGTTGATTGTAACTACTTATTCATAACTATATCCTATTATCTAACTTTTTTTATTTTTAAACAGCTCCATACATAATGAAGTAAGTTGATTTGCAAAAGGCTGAAATAATCATCAAAAATACTTATAATCGCTGTAATCTGAAGAGTATCCAACTAATAATATTTGATTGTAAACCAGAAAGGTCCCTTAATTCCTGAATCAATTCATTGCTGATGGAACAAAATTTCAGGAACAACATATTTTTATCTCATATTCATACTATTTCTTAAGAATATAGTCAGTTTCCAAGCTAAAACAAATATCTATCCAGTTAGTTACTAGGTTGTAACTAGAATAGTTACTTAATTACAACTGTGTAATCTACTGTTTTGTAAGTCTACTCTACTCAGTAATTTTTGTTTTGTAATATTTCAACCATATACTAATAATAATTCTGCCCCTTATATTAGTGTTTTTGGTTTAGATCTAATAACAGAATATTTCTCAATGCTAAAGAAACATTTGAAATTAAAACTCTAAGCATTTATTAAGAAAGAAGATATTTGTTTTACATATTAACAATAACTTAAAAAAAATATTTTTGAAAGAAATCTCATTTCATTATACCAAAGATAAAACATATCAGAGAAGATAAAATCAAAAAATGATTATGGAATATCACATTGTTAAAATTAAGAATATTTTATTATAATACATATTTAATAACCTAATATAATTATTATATCATATATCGTCATATTATTAACTTTCCTAACAAAAATAAATTTCCAAACTATAAATGTTGTAGAATAACTAGGATTTAAAAAAAAAACAATAACTTTTAACAAATATATTTCAATATTAAAACATAAAAATTTACATCAGTCCTCATAAAAAACTAAATAGAAGTTGTCTGAAATTTAACGCAAATAGAAAAATAAAATTGCTATAGCAGCACATGCACAGGAAATAATAGACAGCTTTTTCATGAGAATTGCACCTGTTCCTTCGATTGTGTTAACAATTTCATTGTTCAACAAAAAAACATTTTTGCTCTCTTCTAAAATCTTATCTTTTGTTTTCTCGTCTAAATTCACAGCAATTTCATTGACATTACTAATAATCTTACATTTGATTGAATAAATAGTGTGATCTCCAAAATCAGTGACGTTTTCACCTTCTACTTTAGAAGATTTACTGAATTGAAATTTCTTTATCATCTGTCTTTTACGTTTCAATATCTGCCCTCCAGAAAGCAGGCCCATATAAAGGTGATAAACATATGCGATCAAAAAATCTGGATTTTCTTGTTCGAGAGATTGTAAATGAGATAAATATTTTGCTACAGCAGGGCGGACAGTATAGGTTTTCTTCCAATCACTTCCCAAATAATAACTTAAATCTTTCTCGAAAGCTTCTGTCCTAAACATTCCTTCGACCGCCATTTTTCCCAAGTTTTCTTCTTTGTGTCGTATCATGGCTTCTTCCAAATACCGAAAGACTTCATAAAATACAAGGAGACCCTCCGCCCAAACAGCATTAGCAGATAATGCTAAAAGAAGATAGATAAATGTATTATGCTATAATGTTATATGTGCTAGTAGTGGAATACTAATCATGTAAAAGGATAATTAAGGTTTTCTTTCCACAACTTCAGAAATAAACATTACTATCATCAATCATCAAAACCATAATTTTCAAGTCCAGCAAATAACAAAAACATTAAAGCAGCTATATTAGTAGCAACAATTCTGATATTATTTCAATGATTTTAATTTTAATTACCATTTGCATTGACAAAACAAAACATTGCTCAACTTTAAGTTATATTGAGATTTACATAATCTCTTAAATTAAATCTCAGTTAAATACTATTTTAATTAAACCAAATTAATTTTACAGATTAAAATGATAATAGTTGCCCTTGATAATATAAGTGGAAGAAAATGGTCCGGGTAGAGGTCAATAAATTTCTCTTAGATATGGAGAAATGTTTATTAATTAGCCGACGTTTCGACCTACTTTGCAGGTCTTCTTCAGGGCTAAATATTATGTTCTCCTTTCTCACCATGTCTTACCACTTATTACATATTGTACTACATCTATCCTTTATATTATTTCATGAACATTTTGTATACATTATCGTCCCCATTAGTAGTAAAATGTATATCTCACTTCTATTACTTACCATCATTGTTTCTTATCAACATTTTCATTTTTATTACTTACTTAATTTATTACATGCTGTATTTTTCATTTTTTTTTTTACTTACTGTAGTTTTTATTTATTTTATGTTATGGTTATTTATGCTCCTCATGACCATCCTTGCTCTTTATCGATATATATCTCACGTTCTCTCCCCTCCCCCATCTTTATTGTCCACCACTCAGATACCTGATACTTATGTATTTTTCCCAATTTTAATCTTTATTACCTTATTCTTAAATTTTTAACACTTTCTGTTTTATTCTTATTGTATTCTTTAGTATGTTTTTAACTACCTTTGTATTTCAACCTTTATATTTACCATTCTTAGCAATTTTTTTACAATTTTTTAATTTTCAATTGTCTGTATTTTGCATATTTAGCCCTGAAGAAGACCTGCAGAGTGGGTCGAAACGTTGGCTAATTAATAAACATTTCTCCACATCTAAGAGAAATTTATTGAGCTCTACCCGGACCATTTTCTTCCACATAAAATGATAATACTTTAATAATTAAACTATATTTATATATTTACTCTGATACATTTATATCAATAGAGTTCTCAGATAAAGTTTACAAAATCAAAAAGTAATATTGCCCATACAGTAACCAAATAAATGCTACTAATTTTATATATTACAGTTTAGAAACTTCACATAAACATTTTCCATAATTACACTCTTTTTTTCATTCAAAAACCCAATTATTTTTATTTTCAAAAATATTAAAAAGGAAAGAAATAAAAAGTTGAAACTTAACTCGAACCGACAACCTGGGGAGCTGATTTAGATTTATTTATAAACTATAACCATTTTTTTTTTTTTAATTATCTGAGACTAATATAATTACCAAATACTCGAACCAGATTGAAACTGAATTATATTATTATCTCATACAAAATTGCTTATAACCTATATTTTATTACTATAATACTTGAAAATTATCCTTTTGACAATTATGGTTTGTATTTTACAATATTAGCTTTGTTGTAAAAAGACTATAACCTTATAAAAAGCAGATAAGCTTATCAGAAATAAGTAGTTTTATTGAGGAAATTAAATAAAATGTGCTAACAAAAAACTATAATACAATTTTAAATAAATAATTTAATGGTATTTATTTGAAGTAATAAAAATTAACAGGATAACTGATTGATATGAATGATACAAAATTATGCAACTTTTGTTTATTGTTTAAAAATAGCATTTTTATTTAAGTATCAAAAAATACTGACCAAAAGCCAATTTTCCATTGACTAAAACATCACTAATAGAATGTATTTCTCTTGTAACAAGTCTGAGTTGTTTATTAAAAGGAATTTTGTTTTCAATCATTTTCAATGTTGTTTACAACCAGAATAACCAAGAGCACAATAACCTACTAGAAAATATAACCTGAACAAAGACACTAGCACATTCTATCATTCAATCAAATAATGTAAAAAAAAAATAATTTTAAATTGATTTATTGATTTGTCCTTTTTATCTTTTTGTTGTGAGTTTCAAGAACTCTCTCAAGTGCTGCTTTCATAATTGAATATCTACTCTTGGCCAAATCAGTACAACCTTTTAACTGTTCAAATGAAATCTGGTATCCTCCTTGTTTCTGTATCACTTTTACATTACCATTATCAATTAAAATATTAAATAATGATCTGCAATAACGCTCCTCTTTAAGCGATGGATCGGCGAGTATTATCTCTTCAAACACTCCAAATGTAGTAGATACCGGACAATCCTTGATTTTCAATGGTTCTTTTATTTTTTCATTAATAGTGAAATTGTGCTTTTCCATACAAAATTCCAGTTTAGGCAAGAGTATTGTTTTTAGAGCCATGTAAATCGCAATAACAGCTGCATCCCATAAACCGCCATCATAATTCAAACAAAGTACATCGATATGGAATACCCAGACCAGTTCACCTTTAAATACACAAAGTTCTTTAGGGTCAATTATCTTCATTCCTATAAACAACCTGTTGAGAAAACTTGTACACAATTTCATACTTTGTCCAAGATTTCTCTGATTTGAATCTGGGCAACTGATGTCAGGAATTTTAGTATTAATTTGAATAAAGCCTGTATCCTGAGACTTACGCTGCGGCTTTCTGAATTCACCCCTGATACCACATAACACTGTCGTATTTCCTATTTTCACTAAAGAAGAACTAAGACACTTGGATAGCACATCAACTGAAACAACACATGGTCTATATTCCAAAAAGCCCCTGTCGTTTTGAGGTCTGATTCCTTTTGATAAATAATCCTTCAGATATTTTTTCGGGTTAATGTTTTTGTATACTTGTTCATTAGTATGGAGATCACAAGCAGCCATGGTTTAGGCTGAAAACAGTTCAAAACACCAAAACAGTTCAAACTTTTGACACAAACTTGAGCCACATTGGGGAAGGTAATACAAACAACCGGTTATATCGCTTTCAAATATCGATCATAAAACATAGAATTACTAATGTTACTTCTTTTAATCTTTTACTCCAAACCATGAAAGTTATCCTTTTGAAAGATTTTTTCAGCTTCCCAATTATTAAATAATAGTTATATATTTAATAATTATAAAGTAATAAATATCTTTTAATTATATAGTAATATTTATATAAATATTAGAATGAGAATATGGATGCAGAATGTTGGGACTTTGCATACAAAATTCCAGTTTAGGCAAGAGTATTGTTTTTAGAGCCATGTAGAGATGCAGAATGTTGGGACTTTGCAAGCGGCACCTACAAATTTCAGCCTGAACATATTTGTCTACGCTTCAAAAAGTATTTGACTAATATTTTTAAACTTGGTGTTGGATAATCTAAATCCTTAGTTCCCAAAATGGTCAAGGTCGACTCCCAGGGGTCCACGGGAGACTCGAAGAGGTCTTCGTTGGCGTGGCAAAAAAATGGGGGTTCAGAATTCGTAAGCGGGGGTCCACGAAAATTTATCTGATTTCAATAGTGAAAAACTAATGTTGGCTTGACTTCACCTATCAATGTAGGCAGATAATATTTTAAGAAGCTCAGTGACTTTTACTTGAAAAGTCGCATATTCCATATTCAGTACAAAGTGTCGAGACTTGCAAAACGCCCCCATCACCGTCCGCAACGCTTGTTCAGACTTGCAAAGGGACGAAATACGACCTGTGGTGTGTGTGCTTGCAATTTTGATTCTTCGCCAATTTGAATACGAATGCCAAGGATAAACGTTACTCATTTGTTTCCGGAATTTCTAAAAGAAAAGTAAAGTTAAGTGAATCAATGATAGTTTTTGGCATTGTCGGAAAAAGTAAATGTTTACCTGCCTATTTGTTATCCATACTTTTATTGTATGTTGTAATAAGTATATTTGTAATGTTTACGTGAGGAAGGTACGTATTAAAAATTAAATATTGAACAGAGTCGTTATTAGATACTCGCTTTTTTTCTCGAAAACTATTAATTTGTGATTGGAACTCAGCCGCAACGCAAATTTCCATAGTTAGATCTAATCTTCACATTTTTTGTCGAGTTTTGGGAATATGGTAGAAATGTAGCTGCAGGGGGTCCACCGGAACCAGCTAAATTTTGAAAGTGGTCTATGAGAAAAAAATTTGGGAACCTTTGATCTAAAGAATGTAGATTGTTAATTTTTTTAAATAAAAATTAATAAAACCAAAATAGTTCTACAAGATTTGTAAATATTTTAAGGATCTTTATATCCGATATATTCGTATTCCATTAAACGATTTTGAGGTTGGTGCAACATCAAAGTAGCACCAGTTCTAAGTTTTATCACAGCATCTGTTTATTAAATAGCTAATTAGAGATTCAATAAATTCAAGTAACTAAGATACGTAGAAGTAAGAGAGTATTAAATAACTATTAAGTAACACTGTCAACCTGACTGAGATATTAAATAAACATGTGATGATAACAATAGTCTTCAATGTTTTTCTGAAGGATCCAGCGTCCGAATGGATTTCTCCTCACGGACCACTACTAACTTGCGCTCCCCTTCTTTCGAGTTCATCCAAAGTAAAATAGAAGAACCTATCGATTTAGATTCGCTAAACACAAATTTAAAGAGCATAGTCATCATCGGACAACCATTATATGCCTTACCGGACATCATCAAGTTCAAAGAACTCGAAGATTTGTGGCTTGTCGAATGTTCGCTTAATGTAAGTACTAAATACTTAAAATCTTCACGTGATTAAAAATCGAAAAATTTATTATGAATTATCAGAAATATCTTATATTTATCTTTCAGTAGATAGCGGATCAAGTACAATATGGCATAAATTTACGTTACTTACATTTGTCTTCAAACGCTCTCACGAAGATACCCTACGTCGTTAATCTCTCTCACTTGAAAAAACTATGGCTGCCTGGAAATTTGATAGAAAGGATAAGTGTAAATTCTACTGCGTCATTTAATCTGATTATACAAAAAGTAAAATATATGGAAAAAACAACAGCCATTTCTTTGGTTACAGGAAAACGAGCTTCCTTTATCTTTGGAAGATTTAAATATAGCCGACAACAGAATCTCGACTCTTCAGAATTCTTTTGGAAAGAGTTGTAACTTGGAGACGTTAAATCTTTCAGCCAATCCAATCCAGTCCATTTTCGTAGGTCTCTTTAATTCCTATTTCTTAATTAATTATTGCTTTCTTTTGATCTAACTTTGATTACTATATTTTAATAGGAATTGTGTCATTTGACGAAGTTGAAACGCTTGAAAAACTTGTGGCTATGCGATCCGCTTTTTGAAATGACTCCTCTTACGACATTGGTCAATTACAGAGCGTTCGTTGTAAGTTGCATTCCAAACTTGAAGCGATTGGATTACCATTCCATTGATGATAAGGAAACTGAACTTAACAAAGTATTACAATTTTATTTTTTAGTCTATAAGTTTTAATATTAAGAACAGACATTTCGTTGTAAGAATCCTGGCAACTACACAGGTCGTGTCTTATGAAGAACTTTTAAGACGAATCCATCCTTCAAAGGTTTTCGGGTTTCGACCATGTCGCGAAATTCATTACAAAAGTTTCGCTAGACATGCTGCTATCTCCCTCAGGGCTTAATCTGAGACTTAAGATGTCCTTCTATCACATCAGTTGCACCTATTAGCTTCCTTATACGTTGTAAAATAAATAAAAATATAATTTAAAAAAAAAAGCGAACCCAATTCTTACAGTTATCTGCTTGGCTGGGCTTCGATTGGGTGGCCTCTGATTGATCCATATTCTCTGTTGAAAATTTCAGGGTGTTGCACTATTTCGATCGCTTCTTATATCCTTCTTTCTGTTGTATTATTTTATTTTTAACCACTCTAATATTGCCAAATTATATGATTAGAACATATCATTAAAATGACATGATTTCCAATCTTCTTTACGCTTCTAGTATGTACTGTAATTCAGTCGAAACCCGATGAAACCTTTGAAGTATGGATTCACAATATTGGCTATGATAATTTAGAAGTATTTAACTTATGAGATTTGTTTTCTTTGCTCAACATAATCTTAGCATAAGTTTTCTCCTGGCTAACATTAACAAAACAAGGATGTATGTTTAAATTAACTGCAGATAATAATCAACGCTCGTAGGTTTTACAATGTAGTTTATGTACAATGTACAATGTAGTTCTTGAGTTGCAAGGCACGATGTAGATTGAATAATAATGATTAAAAGAATTAATCCCCTTTGATATTTATTTTCCTGACATAACGAGTCTCCACCTACTTACTGCAAGAATACTTTTTCGATTATTACATGTGATATAATTATGGTTCATCGTAAATATGGAAAGAATGTATTTATATTTACTTCAACTTATATAATGGTGGTACAGAGAGCACAAGAAATATTTGATAACATTGATGCTCGAATAACGTCTCTAGCCCACATTAGTGACTATAATTTATTTTTTATATTGTTCTTTTGATGGTGAATATTTTTATTTTGAAATGAAAATATTTGTCTTGGCCGGGATTCGAACCCGGATTGCCCGCGTCTCTACCGCGGTGCTTTAACCACCGAGCTACCAAGGCACGAATTCAAGCCAGACAAATCTATAAAATATACAAATATAAAATTGATGTAAGTCAACGAGATCCCAATTAAAGTAATCTTCAATGAACATTCTTCCCCGTGTATACATCGCAAAAATTGCGATAACAAGGAGAGATAGGATCGGTGAAGAGAATAAATTTGTCTGGCTTGAATTCTTGCCTTGGTAGCTCAGTGGTTAGAGCACTGCGCTAGAGACCCAAGTTCGAATCCCGGCCAAGACAAATCTATTCTCTTCAAAATAAAAATATTTAATGAGTAAGTAGAGTTGTCTTTAGTGAATTTCAACAGTTCATTTTTTTGTGACGTGTTGAGGCTAATGGGAAATATCTACATGCTATTTAAAGAGTTTATGGAAATGGTTTGAGCTTAATTTGTAAAATTAAATCCTAACAAATCCCATCAAATTACCTTCACCCTTCGTCGTAAACCTACGAATTCCTGTCCTACTGAATCCTTTAATAATATTCCACTGAACCCTGTCGAACAGATACGTTACCTAGGACTCCATCTGGACAAACGTCTCACTTGGAATCCTCATACAACACTAAAAAGACAAGAAACTGCTCGACGTTTTCGCCTACTTCAACACTTACTGGACAAACGCTCTAAGCTACCAATTAATTACAAAAGACTCATTTACATGACAGTTATCAGACCTATTTGGACATACGGAGTTGAGCTTTGGGGCTCTACTAAACCATCCAATTCATCTCGTATCCAATCCTTACAATCAAAAATCCTCAATGCTCCCTATTATGTCACAAACAAACTCATCCATCATGATCTTAATATCCCATATGTTACTGATTTGGCCCAAACTAAATACCTATCCTTCCACGACAAGATCCATACACACTCGAATCCTCTAGTCTCTCAACTTGCTTTCCATACTATTCCTGATAACCCTCCGAGGCGTCTGAAAAGAAGATGGCCCCGAGACCATCTACTATAGAACTTTATTGGAGTGCTGCCGATGGGTAGTTACTCCACATGTGTTGTTCATGTCATAATGTACATATCAGCAGATTTACTAGTTATAATCATATTATAGTTGTAAATATCAATAAATTAAATTTAAAAAAAAAAATTTGTAAAATAATCTAAATGTTATAAGTATATTCATTTGAAAAGAAAAGATATGTCCAGGACCGGGACTCGAACCCGGGTCTTCCAGATCACTAGTCTGGGACTATACCATTTGAGCTATCCTGGGCCCTAATGAAGCACGCTTCTCGGCCATGGTCATAACTTTTCTTTTTTCTGATCCTAAGTCCCCGCGTTCTTGCATTTTGCGAAGTATACGAGAGGAAGAATGTTCTTTGAACATTATTTTAATTTGGATCTAGTTGACTTACGTCATTATAATTATTATAATTAATTTTATTTTAGTTGTTACTAATTTTTAAATATATTCATTTGACATATCTTTTCTTTTCAAATGAATATATTTAAAAATTAGTAACAACTAAAATAAAATTAATTATAATAATTATAATGACGTAAGTCAACTAGATCCAAATTAAAATAATGTTCAAAGAACATTCTTCCTCTCGTATACTTCGCAAAATGCCAGAACGCGGGGACTTAGGATCAGAAAAAAGAAAAGATATGACCATGGCCGAGAAGCGTGCTTCATTAGGGCCCAGGATAGCTCAAATGGTATAGTCCCAGACTAGTGATCTGGAAGACCCGGGTTCGAGTCCCGGTCCTGGACATATCTTTTCTTTTCAAATGAATATATTTAAAAATTAGTAACAACTAAAATAAAATTAATTATAAATATTATAAGGCTAGAAAAGAGATATTAATGCCATCGTGGCTAACAAGAGAATGACTCACGTCGCAAAAAAAGGGAGGGGCATACCAATTCTTAGAAGTTCAAAGAACTGCCAGTTCATGACACTGTAGAAGGCAATCACAGGTTCAGTTGTGAGATAGATTCTAATCAAAAACAAATCCTTGGGAGTACTCCATTACTTTGAAGTTTTGTAGTAACTCCCTTACTTACTTCCTGATGGGCGCTACGAAGGCTACAAGGATCTGGGCCTCCTCAAGGACCCTAAGCCAGTAATTCCTGTCCCTTGCTCGTTCTCTCCATTTCCTTACACCAAGATACATCTTCCATTTCATTTACCACAAGGTCTTCCTCAACATCGTTCAACCATCTCATCCTAGGCCTCCCCCTGAATCGTTTCCCTCCAATGCTTCCGTATAACAGGCGTCTTGGCATCCTTGTTTCTGGCGTCTTGTCCCAGCCATCTGAGGCGGGATTTTAATACAAACGATACCAGGTCTGGTTTTCCATATATTGTGCGGAACTCACGATTCTTCCTTGATCGCCACGTACCGTTCCCTCTTATTGGCCCATATATCTTCCTGAGTATTTTCCTTTCCCAGACATTGAGTTTTCTTTTAACTCCTACTAACCTTAAAATATATTTAACCTGTACCACTACAACCCATGAAGGGTCTGGGGTTCAGTACATGGTAGAGACTGTACTGTTTCATGGACAACGGTTCTGCAAGGAGGTGACTTGTCCTAGGTCACGCTCAACCGCCCGATTTTTCCCCCTTATTTTGGGTACCCTATTTTTATAATATTTTATAGAGGCTGGGTGTGCCCCAGGAGGGTCCTAGATCCTATATGATCCACCTCCCGCCGCAAACAGACTAAATAAAAATCATGGCCTGCAGCGGGATTTGAACCAGGATTTTCGGCATGGCAGCTCAGTACTCTACCACTGAGCCACTCCTCTCTCTTAAAATATATATCTTTATTATATTAAGTAGAGTATACGGAATAATAACCAAGATATTTTCTAGGCCCTGCAAATTGTTATTATTTATTCCTCCAAAGGTTTTTTAACGATCGCAATTGATGCCGATTTAGTAAGCGGCATCATACTCCGGACATTCTAGATTTCAGAACTTGAGAAATCCCTATTTTAATTAAAATGTGACCAGTAACTTTCTAGCACTATCTCGTTCGTTTTTGTTTTAAATATTTAATGCATCAATTGATTAGTTATGTATTCGAAGATCCAACATTTTTCATTTGAGTTAATATTCTAAAAAAGTATATCTAATCGATTTTCTACATTCAATTTGCATTTACATACTCGACAATACTTGTATGTAATGTAATAATTTTTCAGTTATTCTTTGACAACAAACACAACTATTATAAAATGCTTTCGATGGACGCAACTTATAATTATTACGTAAGCCAAGAAGAAGAATACAAAAACACATCACATGAACTTCACAAACTGAAAAGAAATTTGTACGCTTTAAGCCTCAACGAAGAAAAGGTATCTTTTATTCAAGTAAAAAAATATATACAATAATGTATACTTTTAAATATAACTAGAGACCCGCCCCTCTTTACACGGCTAGGATGACGTATAATATTATGACCCAATATTATGCCTACAGGTTTGTCTACCTAATGTATTTTGTTATGTAGCTATTATAAACAAAAAATATTACTGCGCACAGACAGACAGACACGGCCAAGGACTTTGTTTTATAATATGCCTGATAGTCCTGATAGGAACTATCAGGCAGCATCTTCGATGAAACCTCCCTGGTGGCTATACTTTCCTAACATTTCCGCTAATTATCGATATATTCCAACCCGTTTTCACAAAACCTCTATAAATAATGTACCTAAACCTTCCAGGTGAATCACTCTATCTATTGGTGAAAACCCCATAAAAATCGTGCAGTAGTTATTGAGTTTACCGTGAACAAACGCGGCCGAGGACTTTGTTTTATAATATGTATAGATAATATATTTATCGTAGACTAGCTTTTGCCTATGGCTTCGCTCGCGTGGAATTTGTTCTGCCAAATAAAGTTTCGTGACAATCATTTTAAATAAATAATTTAATTTTTTTAAACTATAAGTTACTCGTACATCCAAAATTTTAGATGTCTTAACTTCAAAACTGATGGATTCCATACAACCTTTGAGCCCCTATTATATTAAGGGGGAAACCCTTGGGGATGGAATTGTCCAAATTCCTTTCTTAGTGCTCATTTAAGCTATCCAAAGAACCTATCTGCGAATTTCAAGATGCTAAGTTCAGTGGTTTCTGCTGTACGTTGACCGCTGGGTGTATTAGTCACTCAGGTTACAGTTCTATATAAACTTCTTCTGTATGGTGTGTTGATTTACCCCATATCAAATTTCATCACAGGCAGATCAGCACAGCCGTGAAACATACATAGACACTGATTAACGAACAGGACAGACAGAAGTTTACTGTTGTTCGTGTCAGTGAAGGATTATTATGTAATGTTATTGGATTTATGGAAAAGAATTACTTAGTATAACGGTTTCACTTGTCGTACGGCATGCAACGAGAAGTGAACTATGTTACTTGATTTCTTTTGTTCAGCGAAAATATGTAGATTTAGATTTTGCGAGTAAGAAAAACGTGAGCAAGCATACAAACTTTGCCCCTCTTTTTCACTTCCTTAGGGGTAGAATTTCTGAAAACCCTTTCTTATCGGATGCCTACGTCATACACAGAAAACACCCTCCAAGTTTCAGGTGTCTACGATCAGCGGTTTACGCTGTGCGTTGATCCCTCAGTCAGTCATTCAGGGCAAAGCATTTTATATGTATAGATGTTGTTTTTTTTTAACGTCACTTGTTTTTTTTTATACTTTGCCTATCGGACGATACCTTTGTGGGAGACCTAAATTTTGCCTATCCATATATAATTAGGATAGGGATCTTTTATGAGTAACTGACATCGTACAGGCTCGGGACCCCCATTTAACACTCCCTTCAAAGGACTGTATAACAAGGGTTTTTAGTCGTCCGATTAGCCATAGCAGCATAAAGCGATGTTAAATGAACAAACAACAACAACCAAGGATTTTTTATTCCCTTTGAAAAATCCTGAGGCCATCTGCCGGGCTTCGAACCCGTGACCTCGAGTATAGAAAGCTTTTAGGCAAACTACTACACCACACGTGAACATGATCTGCGTGGCCGGGGAAGCTCAATTTGTAGGGTGCTAAAAGTAACATTCATGTAACCCCGCCTCATTTATTCCTCACACATCATAGTCCACGACTAAAAAAAACCCCCAAAAACGTCATTATATATTATAATTTATTTTATTTGATTAGTCCCGGTCCTGGACATATCTTTTATTTTCAAATTAAAATATTTAAAAATTAATAAAATCAATAACTAATCAAATAAAATAAATTATAATAATATATAATGACGTAAGTCAACGAGATATAAATTAAATAAATCTTCAAAGAACATTCTTCCCCTCGTAGACATCGCAAATTGCGAGAACGCGGGGAAATGGGATCAGTAAAAAGAAAGGATACGAACATGACCGGGGAGCGAGCCTGATGGAGCCAGGATAGCTCAATTGGTAGAGTTCCAGACTAGCGATCTGCGTGACCCGGGTTCGAGTCCCGGTCCTGGGCATATCTTTTCTTTTCAAATAAAAATATTTTAAAAAAAAATGGTTTTACTTCTAAAAAAATATTTAGAACTTAGTTTTATTTCTATAAATTTTAAAAATTCCATCTCTCAAATGTTCCTAGTTATTTGATAAACATTGCTGCTGATGTTTCTGGGGTTCGAGTCCCGGTCCTGGACATATCTTTTCTTTCCAAATAAAAATATTTAAAAATTAATAAAATCAATAGCTGATAAAATCTATATCCATAAAAGAGTTTAAAAAAAAAAAAAAAATGTATTACTACAACTCACGAAGGATATTGGGCTCAGTACATGTTTGATACTGTACTTTTTCTAAGATAACAGTTGTACACGCAGGTAATTTGTCTGAGATTACGCTCAACCAACTGGTTTTTCCTCCAATTAAGGGTGCCCAGCTAAAATGCTAGAGAGTCTTGCAGATAATTCAGGGCCCACCTTTGACTGTTAATAGATTAAATAATCTTTCTCCCACAGCTTGATTTCAAACCGAGATCCTTGGCGCATCAGCTCAGCGCTCTATACACATATATCACCCCGCTCCCTTCAAAACTATCAGGTTTTTAATAAATATTTTCTTACTATTTGAGTATTTTTTTAAACAATCACATATATTCATTCAGGACGTGTAGCTATTTTTGGTTTTATAAACAATAATTAAATAAATTTACAAATTTAATACGTTTTAACTGTAATAATTAACATCTCTTAGGCCAAGCGAAAAGAGGACGAGTACACCCTCGCGTTGATTCAAGATCTTCGGAAATATTTGAATTATAAAATCAATGTTTGGCGAAATAATAGGCTGCGCGGTGAGGAAGAACTGGAGGAACACAGAAAAGTAAATAAAAAGTTTATCAAGGTCATTTTAACGACGGTTCATTTTTTTAAATAACATTTGTTGGCAATATTTAATTTTTACACTTAGCTAATCAAAAAAAAATTAAGAAGAATTGGAGAGGTTTTACCTTGGAGTTGTAAATACCTCCCAGCATCCTTTCTTTACCAAGTTATACAATCACACCTACTTTTCCAATCTGATTTAAATAAATCAGAAATTAAACCGCAGCATTTAACAGGTCTTTCCTTACCCGTGTCTTGTCCCATTGCAACTCCAGCTTTGTCCATTCCTCTCTCTTACGACCTATTTATTTTTTGATCCCGTTTATTTAATTACTTTGTATCCATACGAATTTTTTGATGACCAGTTGATAGTCACATGTGATGATGAAGATGCCAGCTAAATGCTAAGAAAACTTCGGTAGGAATATGCTGCTTTGAGGAAAACAGAATTCATGCAAATACAACCCTATCCCTCGAAAATTGGGAATTCGAAAAACCCATGAATGTAAATATCTTGGCAGATGGTTATCAGACGATGGAAGCTGCAATAAAGATATAACAGAAAAAATAGTACAAGGCAGAAAAATTATTGGTTGTGTTAACTCTGTTCTGTGAAGTAAACAGGTTAACCTCAAAACAAAAAAAGATGTTCCACTTGTAGGTTGAAAATGTTATCCTCTACGGATCCGAAACGTGGACAATTGCGAGAATGGAGGAAAGGAAGTTGTTGGCCGTGGAGATGGACTTGAAGATGGACGCTGTTGTGCTATTTGCAGAATTCAGCACGTCCCTAATAGAACAATTAGGCAATTGGTTGACCAGGAAACAACGATCCTCTTCGCAGCAGAAACAAGAAGATTGAAATGGTATGGCCACTTAAAAAGAATGACTGAGGAACGATGGCCAAAAACAATCGCCGAATAGGAAAAAAATACGACCCAAAAAAAGATGGTTGGAGGATGTAGAGGAGAGCATGGCAGCGAGGGGTCTTAGAGAAGGAGACTAGGCAGAGATCTGTGGCGAGATTTTTTAAATAGGTAAAACAACCAAATTGTAAAAAAAGTATCTATCCAATTTCGAAAAAATCGGAAATATACAGTTTTATGTTACATGTTTGTGTTGAAGGTTTTATAACTCGCCATTATTAAGTTGTAAATTTCTAGCTCGACTTGTTGTAAATGATATATAATTATTATGTCTTACAAAGTTAAAGTATTCTGGAGGTTGACCTATGATGTTATTTAAAAAGGAACATTCAAGATACTTACCCTTAATGAGACATTCTTACTGGGCTATCAAGTAAAGCTATAAAAAAATTCCTCTGAATAGAGACAACAAATGTATTTGAAATATAAATACTACATTTATCTGTATCTGAATACGTCAATATGTTATATATTACTGTAATAATTGAAGTTTTCTCCTATTTGCAACGTATCATAATACAACCTCTTCCCCAAAATAAGCTTTTATTATCTAGTTTAGATTGTTATTATAGCTAAACTGGATTTAACATTGTTTGCGTGATATATTATAAATTGAAAGAGTAGTTGTAAAACATTTTGTCTTATATCATATTATATACATACAAGTTTTATGGTAATGTCTTATTAACATTTCAGCTGTATATTCGCCAAATTGAAATTGAAATGGCAAACTTTGGAAATATTAAATTTAAGATGTACAATAAAAACTCAAGCATAGCGAGAACATGTGAAAGGGTTTTGAACAGCTTTATATGTGACCATTTGAAGTAATTATTCATTATTTAACACCAAAGTATCCAAAATACACCTCCTGAACAAAATTAGGAGTGTTACACAGGTCTGCAAAAAAAACTTTTTTAAAAATTGTTTTGATTTAGTTAACTGATCTTTATGTAGTTTTATGTGCTGATTTAAAAAATGACATGGTTTTTTTTTTCTATCGCGTAAGGTTCGCCTACAAAATAAAGTAGAAGTTTTTTGAAAAAGTACAAAAAACGGAAAATTTTGGATTTGTTTTTATTATTTTGACATGAAGTAAAAGAAAAAAAAAAACAACCATACCTGGCTAAAATGAGCATAAAAGTGATGCACATGTGTTGTAAAGTTATTATAACTCTTTCTAAAAACGTTTTCTTTTTCCATCAAAGCTTCTTTTGTTACTTTTTCGGCTGTGTTCTTGTGATTTTTCCCTGTACCATGAAAATGGAACACCGGAGGCTAACAAATATCTTTCTTTAAGTCTAGACCCTAAAACTTCCACCGAATCCTTTGGGAGGCCCAGATCTCGTACTAAATCGTTCAAGTCTGATTGAGAGATATGTTTAGGGTCATTGGTGCCTGAATCGTAGCTGTCCTCACTATCGCTGCTACTATGTGACATTTGGTATAAATCGTCAAAAATATTGTCCAGGGTATCCTGTTGTGAATGAATAGGCAAGTCAGGTCCATGAGATACAGGTCGAATAGCCGAACGTATGCTGGTTGGTTATGTAATGTCCTGCCTGTTTTTTAAATTGAAACCTTGCCCTGAACAGGAACAGAAATAATAGTCATCACTGTGATGTTAGGCTCTCCCCAAATCATTGGTAATCCAAAACGAAATGATTTCTTCTTACCGTGAAACCATTGTCTCAGTTCTTCAACACGCACAGAACACATGGAGAGCCCAAGATTTATCTTGGCCCCCTAATTTAACACCAAAGTATCCAAAATACACCTCCTGAACAAAATTAGGAGTGTTCCTTTGTTGCTTCTTGACGGTATAAGACCCACAAATAAAACAGAAACAGTTAGGAGAGTTGACACATCTTCTAGTAGCCATTTCTTCTAAATAGCACAAAACTGTTTGATGTGTACACCACATTGGCTACCACCACACTGAGTCACTGACTGAAATCAAGCTCACGGCTCACTACAAACCTCACAACGTCTAGCAGACAGTAGGATTGGGGAGGGAGCAGACCCCTGAAAATAAGAAATTTTCAGGTGAAATTTGTGAATTATCTAGGGGTGATGTAATTTTTTCATTATTTTTTCCGTAATCAGTACAAAAAACTGTTAAACCCACTAGTTAAATATGCTACAATTTTTTCATCGCAGGCCTGTGTTATTTAATTAAAAATTAACTATTTTTCCTATTTCGCTATTATTTGTATTATCATTTTTTGTAAATTAAGTCTTAAAAATAAATGTATTATTTTATAATAGTCCCTAACAAAAACTTTTCTTAAATAAACTAATTCACCATTTAAACCACTTTATGTTTTGTTATTATTATAATTTTTTTACAGAAACATCATCAATTCAATTGAAGTTTTAGTTGTGACTCAAGTTCTAAGAGGAGGAAAAACCTCATTAAATTTGTTTCCACAAACTAGCGAATCGACGCCAGATGAAAGCTCGGAATCTCTTTACATTTTATGTGAGCCTTTGTATGTGCAAGGTTCTTACCAGCCGTTCTTCAATTATGTACAGCAAGCTCTATACTTTGAGGTACTACAATATAATAAATATATATAACTAACATTAATACATAAACGAATCGATCGAAATATCCCGAAATATAAACATATTAATAAAAAAGAGCAAAAACAATAGAATGGAGTAGTAAAAATCCTAAAAAAGCAAAGCCTTATGATTCTAAAATACTAGGGGAAAAACTAAGCAGTAAACCAAAAGAAAAATCACATCAAAGAAGCCAAAGTGTAGCACATCTCACATCAACTGCCCAAGCAGCCTCCTCAAATAGGGGCAGCCACCACAGCCTAACCCCTTAAAATAAATAACTTTTATTTAGTCTGTTTGCAGCGTTAAAGCCTTAAAATAAATAACAGCGTTAAAATAAATAACAGCGTTAAAGCCTTAAAATAAATATCTTTTATTTAGTCTGTTTGCAGCGTGAGATGGATCATATAGGATCTAGGACCCTCCTTGGGCCCATCCAGCCTCTATAAAATATAAATATAGGGAAATAAGGGGGGAAATCTGGCGGTTGAGCGTCACCTAGGACATGTAACAGAACCGTTATACATGAAACAGGACAGTCTCTACCATGTACCAATCATTCAGACTTCAACCAACAACTAAGAGAAAGGAAGGTAATACACGAACAGCTGGAGAGGTTATGAAACAGCTGATTAGCAGAAAAACAAAACTTGT
This sequence comes from Troilus luridus, assembly GCA_964056705.1. Lineage (NCBI taxonomy): Eukaryota > Metazoa > Arthropoda > Insecta > Hemiptera > Pentatomidae > Troilus > Troilus luridus. Next base: position 102,183,373 of record OZ057415.1, read on the forward strand.
TTTTCCTATTTCATTATAACAACGTGCTATTTATATTTAATTTCAATCTGTTTTGCAAAAACGTTTTTAGTAATCATTGTGTAATATTTTTCATATAAGTTGGTATAAAAGTAATTGGTCGTAAAAAATTGGCTTTAACTGATGAAGAACTTATTTTGTGTAAAAAAAGAACAAAGGTGTATAAAAGACAGAATTTGTTAAAGAGGAGAATAGTTAAAAACTTGAACCCTGAACAACTAGTAAAAAAAGCGTCGAATTGAAAATATTATTTTTGTTCTTTAATGTGGAATTAAAAATTTTATTAAGGAGCAAAACTTTCCAACTACAATATATTTTCAAGGTTTCTACCATTGGTCATCTGTGAGAGTCGTAAGAATTTGTTTTCAAGTCTGATTTGATTTTTAGATCATTAATTTTTAAAGTTTTTTTTTCGATATTGATAGAAGTGATAACGTCCCTCAGGGAGCGGAGTGGCTCAGTGGTAGAGCACTGAATCCTGGTTCAAATCCCGCTGCAGGCCATGACGTTTATTCTGACGTCTGTTTGCAGATGGAGATGAATCACATAGGATCTAGGACCCTCCTTGGGTTCACCCAGCCTGTATAAAATATTATAAAAATAAGGTACCCAAAATAAGGGGGGGAAAATCTGGCAGTCGAGCATAACCTAGGACAAGTCACTTCCTTGCAGAACCGTTTCCCGTGAAACAGTACAGTCTCTACCATGTATTGAACCCCAGACCCATTCACGGGATGTAGTGGTACAGTTTTTTTTTTTTATAAATAAATATACAGGTTTAATAAAAAGAAACGTAAAATCCCATTTTTTTGGTTTTTGCTTAACCGATGATTAACTAAATTCAATTTTTGTTGAAGTAAACAAAAATACTTAAACTTTCAGAGATTGGCTGTAGTTTAGATACTTAAGGCTTTGTTGGTATTCAAGTATATTAAAGACCTCTTTTAAAAAATTGCATTATATTAATTATATTGACCAAATAAAATAGATACGTTTGAATGGAAAATGGGTTTTCAAAATTTATTTTTTAATCCATGATTTTTTTTTCCAACAGGTTGATGAAATCAAGTATACAATATCTCAGTGCATAGGTAAAGCTGATTCTTCTTCCTTCGATCAAATTAACAATGCCAATAAAGAGTCTAATATTTGTCAGAAAAGGATACTATCACTGGTATTTACGGACATGGACTATGTGAAAGAGTAATCAAACACCTTAATAGTATTTAAATTAACGTTATTAAATTATAATATTAACTTATATTGATTAGCAAATTTTTTTTATTACTTAAATCAGTTCTGAAATTGAGCAGATTGGATATTCTAAAGCAGGGGTCGGCAACCGGCGGCCACATGCCGTGGTAATCTCGGTGCGGCCCGCAAGCCTGAGGACAGCAAGAAATACCGAAGCAAAAGACCATTTAGACGCAATACTGCGCAAATGCAAGTCAAATGCAGCCGCAAAAATCTCACTAGTTCTTACTTTTATGTTAGTACTGGGGTTCACCCAGCCTCTATAAAATATTATAAAAATAGGGTACCCAAAATAAGGGGGGGGCATAGACATGATTCTATGAATATACACGATTAAAAATGTAAATATGCGTTTTATTTCAAATATTAAAATTACATGTCCGTACAAATAAAAATATGCGGCCCGCACTGGATACTCTGGCAACATTTGTGGCTCTCCTATCGCTAAAGGTTGCCGACTCCTGTTCTAAAGGAATGTTTGTTAATGTTTCAAGAAAAAAATAGTGAATTTTTTTTAAATTGAAGAAAATAATTTTTTTTTCAGTGTATTTTACGAATTACTTCTTCCCAATGTGATACATTCTCTAAAACAACAGGAAATAAAATGTCAACCTATATTCCGCCAATTTAGACATCACCAAAACAAAAAAAATAAAGTACATAAAAAATAGTACATGGTAGAGACTCGGATATTTCTTAGAACAACGGTTGTTCTAATTAAGAGTGTCCAGTAAGGCTGGGTGAGTCACAGGAGGTTCTGATGATCACAGAGGGTCTATTTATGGCAGTTAGCAGAAAATTAAAAAACATCTGTATTCGGGACCTCTTGTACAGCTCAGCAATTCTTCAGCTGTTGTACACCAATGAACGACATTATGAATAACTTTATTGAAGATTGTTATATATAATCCTTAAATAAATTGACATAATTACAGAAATCCTAAGGGAGGAGAGTTTGATAGCACTCAAAGCTGTACAAACGACAGTTACGATTGTGAGTTGTATAACGCTGCCTATAATTTAGTAGCGAACCCACTGCTCCTTGTAGAATACAAATATATTATAAAGGTATTGTAGCTTCGTCTGTTTCTTTTTGTTTTTCTTAATAATAAATTTCTCTTTGTACTTTAATTTATTTTTACGGAATTTATTTATCGGGATTTATTTACATCACTACAACTCGTTTTATTACAATTCAATCCTATTTCTAACTCAGAGCAGTTCCTTCAATCTTTCCTAGAAACATCGCCGAAATATCAACAAAATAAAAGTTTTTGAGAAAATACTTATATAAGAAAGAAGCCACCTAAAAAATCCAACTTAAAAAAAAATCTGTACTACTATCCGCGGAGGGTGCTGGATTAAGTTGTACGTAAGGACTGTACTATGGAACTCAATTGGCCAAGCAAACGGTTATGCAGGGAGGGATTTGGCATAGATGACACTCAACAACCAGGGATTTTTCCAAATAAAGTTAAGCAACTTTTTGGGGCTTAATTAATTTACCATAAAAAAGGATAAGTCATTTTAAAAAACAACATTATAATAATAGACATTGTTCAACAAAATAGTTTGATTATAATGTAGTTGGATATAAATTAAGCATATTATGGATTTCAAACATATCAGGGGCAAAGAAGAAACTAAAAATCCCGTAAGAAAAGATAAACCAATCAGAAGCCAACCAGTTGGATCCCAGACAATCAGAAAACAGCCAGTCAGATCACTGAAAGGATTTACTCCGCCCCCGGGACCAGAAAATCTATAAATACCGAAGTATAGAAGGGGATTTTCTATCTCAGATTAAGCCATGAGAAAGCTAGCAGTAAGGGCTAGCGAAACGTCGCCAAAGAATTTTACGACACGGTCGAAACCAGAAGGAATACGTGATGAATGGGTTACAAATAGTTTACTTTCAACATGTCCATATGAATGAATGTACATGTTGAAAGTAAACTATTCTCCCCGTTTTGTCCTTTCGATATATTTTCGCTTTTGGATTTTTTCGTCTTTCGGCTTTTTTAGACAAGACGTTTTAAAATTAAAAGTGATTTCCATTTTGAAAAACAAGGTACAACTTTTCTTTTAATACTTAAAAAATAACTTCTCCTGACTAACCGTGACTTTAACAGTTCATTTAAAATCGCAAACATGAACAATAGTATCCTTTAATATACATGTAATTTAAGTTAGAAATATTAAACAGGATAATAAAATATAAATAATATTATGAATTTCGATTTAAGAATGAAGAAAACAACAGAAAATTTGCCAGAGAGGAATCGAATCTGCTCCAAAAAGAGCCTTACGTCCCTTCACGCGCTGCTTCTGAAAGTTTGTTTTGCAATTCCGAATCCTGGACAAATCTATCGAAAGTCGTAGTAACGAAATTGAATCTGAGGGCGTTTGGTAAAGTCTTACTCTTTGTTATCATCATAATGATTAAGGTATTAGTTCACTTTATTTAAAATTAGTTTTTGTAGGATTGCCACACGCTTTCCCAAACGTCAGGGAATTAGACGCTTCATATAACAAATTTATTAGTCTGGGAGAAATTTGTCATCTGTTTCCAAACCTTGAAGTATTAGATGCCTCTTTTAATGATTTTTCTGATGTTCCTCTCATGTATGTAAGTATTTAATTTTATTATTATTAGTATGCACAGAATAATAATTCAACTACAAATAATGTAGAGTTTAATATAGCGCAATGTAAAATATAATAAATTATAATTCTATTATATGTTATTATAAGGTGGTGTAGTTGTAAAAGAACTGCTTCTTCTTCTGCTGATAGCCTCACACTTCAGATTCCTGGCCACAAACACCTCCCGGACACCTTCTTCCCAGATTTTCCTAGAACGTCCTCGGCTCCTTCTTCGGCCCACCTTCATTTCATGTGTGATCTTGGCGATTCTCTCGCCTGTCATTCACGAAACATGTCCAAACCATCGTAGATGATTCTCCTTTAGTTTCCTGTAGTGATCTCATCACCATGCCCTGGAGTTCGCTTGCATGTTTACTGTTTAAGGTCCATGACTCGCTGGAATAGGTCAGGGTTGGCAGAAATGTAGTATTCTAAACTATCTTCTATCCATGCTTCGAAACTTCTGGTTTTCCTATAAAGGAGTTTCGCACGGCATTAAATAACCTCCCTGCTGTAACTATTCTCTCTATTGTTTCCTAGTATATGATGCCTCGCTCATGAATGTGTTCTCCTAGATATTTGAATATTTTTACTGCCTCTAGTTCTTGCCCTTTCTACCTTGGTTAATCGGTCTCCAGAGGATTGAGTTTTTCGCATTCTCACCACCTTTGACTCCTCAGGACTTATTTTCATATTAATATGGGCGAGTTCTTCCGGTAAGTATATGGTCAGTAGCAGCAAAGGGCGAAATTTTGGTAATATTGTTGTAGGAAGAACTAAGTTCGAACATGTGGAGATGTTTAAGTACTTAGGGTCAATGGTAACTGGAAAAAACGAAATTCAAGAGGAAATAAAGGCGCGACTAAAGGCGGGAAATGCTTGTTATTATTCGGTCTCGAAATTACTAAGCTCGCGTCTTTTGTCCCGAAATCTAAAAATCAGAATTTATAAAACAATTATCCTTCCATCTCTTCTCTATGGATGTGAAACTTGGCCACTAACGCTGAAGGATGAACAACGTCTTCAGGTATTCGAAAATAAGTTGTTACGTAGAATATTCGATCCAAAAAAGGATGAGAACACCGGGGAATATAGGAGATTACATAACGCGGAATTGCGAAGCATGCACCCGATAAATATTATTCAGGTGATAGCGTCGCGAAGATTAAGATGGGCATATAAAGTTGCTGGGCTTAATGACGATCGAATTCCCAAGATGTTAATAGGTGCTGTACCGACAAGGAAGTGTCTGAGGGATAGACCGAGGTGTAGGTGGGAGGATTGCGTTAGGAATGATCTAACGGGTTTGGGTTTGTGGTGGATATAAGAAAAATAGTCTCTATCATGTATTGGAACCAAGACGTTGTGCTAGTACAGGATATCTCCTAAATGATTGCTTGTCTGATAATGTTTGTTTTTTTGCAGAATATGCCCTGCTTGCATTACATAGACCTCTCCTGGAATCTATTCACAAACTTCTTCGAAGTCTTGAAGTGGGTAAAGCTTTCGGCCCCGATCGTCGCGAATCTAGATTTAAAATTCAACAGTTTCGCGAATATCAACAATAAGAACGACGAAGAAGATTTGGTCTTCAGGTTCCTCAACAATCTCACCACCTATAATTGCGTACAAAACAAAAGATCTAAGACAAAATTCAAACTGGATGACCTTTCCGATGTCCCGATAAAGAAACTTCCTTCAGACTTCTTGATGCCCAAGAACTTGGAAGTCCTCAACCTCAACGGGCATATTGCATTTGATGACGTCTCAGGACCCCAGCTCATCCTCGAATCCAAAGAGAATAATGTTTGTCTTTATTTGCTCAAAGAAGAATATTCCTTTAACCATGAGACGCCGTTGAGATTCAAAGAAATAATTTCGTGTTCGATAACGAAAAGCGATAAAGAAGCGACGCGTATCCTGAAGAAAATGAAAAATCTTAAAGTATTAAATTTATCATCCAACCTTCTGGAGTCTATGGAAAGGAACGCTTTCTGGACTCATAAGCTCGTTGAACTTAATCTCAGCTGCAATTATTTCAAAACACTTGCGGATCTCAGAGACTATGAGTTCCCGAACTTAAAGGTATGTACACAATATTAAGTCTTCCATTTTCATTCCTTTCTACCGCTCATGCATTGTTTGGTTTCCTTCTGCACAGCCTGGACCACACCGTGGGATCCTGCACCATTTCCTTTCTTCTGCTCCATTCCAGATTTCTCTTGGCAAAGCATTTCTCCTTCTTCACAGGTATGTCGGGGTTTTCCTCTGGACCTTCTTCCATAAACCTTAGTTTCGTATGCTATCTTAGCCAGTCTGTTGTTTTCTATCCATGTCCAAACCTTCTTAAACGGTTCCCCTCATTAACTTTTTCAACTTGTTGCATTCCAAGGTTTAATGTAGTGATTGAGTTACGGATGCGTCTAGTTTTCCTTTCTATCTTTTAGAGATGAGAAGTTCGTTAACGAACTAGTTCATTGAACTAGATCCGGAAAATGAACTATAAAGAGCTATCTCTGTTTTGGTCTATAGTTTTTTTTTTTAGTTCAGACCACTCACCAGCTACCACACTCGGACAGGGCGGACCATCGGCGTCTGACATACGATCGAAAGACGAACTACTGAACTAAGTGAACTAGTTGAATCTTTCTAGTTCATTTGACCTCTCAGTTTCTCCACCTTTTTCCTTAGTTCAATTCCTCTCTTAGTTTAGTACATTTCTAGTTCTTTTGAAAAATGACCTGTGCAGTTCATTTGAACTAGTTCATTAGAATTAACTATCTCAAAAGGAACGATTCAGTAAAAGGAACTACTTTGCCCACCTCTAAAATATTTCTCAGAAATCTCATTTCTGAAATTTGGATCTAACTTTTATGCCTAGAGGTTAGTGACCAAGATTCGGAAGGATAAGTCAATATGGAGAGGAATGTAGACTTTCACACCCTCAATTTGGTGTCCTTGGATAAGGTCATCAAGGAGTAAGTAACTTATGTATTGTAAGTAGATAGCAAAGTACCTAAATCCCAAATGGAAACTCCTCATCCTGGCTTGAGAGAAGGAAGCATCAGGGACCAGGTTAAAGAGCGAGGAGCTCAAGTTAACTTTTAAGTATGAGTAACAACCGCTTTTTAGAGGATGAGTGAACCGGTATGTTATGTGGGCTCCACTGTGTCGATTCTCGGTTGTTAACAGAATAAATAATGTACCTCCCACAGCTGGTCTCAAGAACGTAACCAACAGATCTGTAGCTCAATGCTTTAAAAACCGAGCTAACCCGTTGCCTTTGTTAAAGCACTTTGTGAAAATCGATTAAAAAATTACCAGTTAGATCTTTAACGAGCTGTTGGAATTTATATGATAGTCACGATGATAAGGGAATGTCGATTTCCAAATAAACTTCATACCAGCATACCTGTCCAGAAAAGCGATATGTGCTTTAAGAGCGAAGTACATCTCGATTAGATCTCGGTGAATGGCACGACCGACAGGTTACTCAAATTATTATTTCTAACTTTAGTCTTAATTGGATTCTTTTCCAGAGGTCCAGAGGTGTGTTGACCAATTTACCTATCAATTGTACCAACCAAATATTATTCATAAAGATATAGTGCATCTGGGTTAAGTTAGCACCAAAAGAATTATAATAAATATAGTTTATTGATTCAATTTGAAATAAGATTAATGATTTACTAGACATTTTGAGAAGTACACTTAATAATTCAGATTTAATAAAGGATTACCATAAAATACATAACAGACTTAAATTACGACTTATCTGTGAACATCTAGAGTTCTTCTTGGTGAGGTGTGTCTTCTACCGGTCTCCCTGTCTTCGGATACTCCTAATATATATATAAATATTATAAAAGTACCTAATATTATAGTATTTTCCAGTTCCTTGATATATCTAAAAACCAATTAAAGAATTGCATTGGTATTGAACAAGCTACGAATATCGAAGAGTTAAATGTTTCATTCAATTATATAACAGAGATTGACAGGTTTTTGTTTCTAAAGATATTCAGAAATTTAAGATTCATCGACTTAAGGAGGAACGGTTTAGAACAAATGGAAACCCTCAAGAAATACCTAATTTACCACGTCAAAACGCTTGAGGTAATATTAGAGCTTTTAATATTGTAAAATAATATTATTTAAAAATATTACCTAATGTAATATAAAACAAAAGAACAGTTCAATATCTTTTAAAGAAACAGAATATTTTCATGTTTTTTAATTTTTTTTAAAAATTGTGAATAAATTTTATTTAATCATATAAAATTTTATCATACTAGTATTTATACAAAAAATAAGTATGAGAAAAACCACCAAAAAGAAAGAAAAACATCCTTACAGATTACAAACCATCCTAAGAATAACATGACTTCTCAATAATAGACTATTATAATAAATATTTTTGTTTTGAAGAGAAAAGATTTGTCCTGTCCGGGATTCGAACCGGTCTTCTGCATCTCCGTTGCAGTCCTCTAAACCACTGAGCTACCAGTCTTCATTAGGAACGTTCTCCCCCTTGTATACATCGCAAAAATTGCGAGAACACGGGGATATAGGATCGGTGAAGAGATCGGATTGGTCTGACTTGGATACGACCCCTGGTAGCTCAGTGGTTTAGAGCACTGCAACGGAGATGCAGACGACCCGGGTTCGATCCCGTCCAGGACAAAATTTTTCTCTTCAAAACAAAAATATTTAAAAATAATCACCATCAAAATAAAAATAGACTATTATAATAATTTTTAATATGTGTTTACAGTATATCAACGGTTTTTATATAAGTGAAACAGAAATCACAGAAGCTCATAATGCCGTTGGTGGAGTTTTAGACAATGACTATTTGGAGTCTATGAATAAAAATAAAGATTTGGAAAAAATGAAGCACCTAAATCTCAACAATGCGTCCATTAGAATGGTATCTTCTCCGTATATACATAATATATGAAAAAGCATAATAAATAATATTTATGACGAAAGAGGGAGAGAGAAACTGAGAGAGGTTATTTGTATTTTTGTAATATCTGATGTATCATAAAAATTTTCTTATTATTAAGGCCACGAAGAGTCTAACTTTGAAGAGTGAAGATGGTCTGTAGAATGTAAATGGCTCTATCTATCCCATCTGTATCTTAAGGGTCAATATCGATATTTTGTTCAACATCTCAGTCTAAAATATAATTCGTTTAAAATAATAATAATAATAATATCACTAAGGTTATTGGTTAACTATCTATTCATATAAAATGATTTGTCCTGAATGACTGACTGACTGACGGATCAACGCACAGCCTAAACCGCTGATCGTAGTGACCTGAAACTTGGAGGGTGTGTTCTTTGTATGACGCAGGCATCCGATAAGAAAGAATTTTTTGAGGAGGTGAAAAAGGGGGGCAAAGTTTCTTACTCGCAAAATCTAAATCTAAATATTTTCGCTGAAAAAAGTTACTTACTCGCAAAATCTACATATTTTCGCTGAACATAGTTCACTTCTCGCTGCTGCCTTACGACAAGTGAAATCGTTATACTAAGTAATCCTTTTCAATAAATTCAATAACATTACATACTAATCCTTTACTGCCACGAACAACAGTAAACTTCTGTCCGTCCCGTTTGTTAATCAGTGTCAATGTATCTTTCACGGCTGTGCTGATCCGTCTGTGATGGAATTTGATCTGGATAATCTCAAGCCTGGGGAAGGGCATAGGCTACTTTTTATCAACATACCACACAGGCGAAGTTTATATAAAACTGTAACCTGTTGACCAACACACCCAGCGGTCAACGCAAAGCAGAAACCACTGAACTTAGCATCTTGAAATTAGCAGATAGGTTATTTGCATAGCTTAAATGAGCACTAAGAAAGGAATTTGGACAATTCCACCCCCAAGGGTTTCCCCCTTAATATCATAGGGGTTCAAAGGTTGTATGCAATCCGTCAGTTTTGAGGTTAGGCATCTGAAATTTCGGATGTACGAGTAACTTATAATTAAGAAAAATTAAATTATTTATTTAAAATGATCTGTCACGAAACTTTATGTGGCAGACCAAATTCCACGCGAGCGAAACCGTGGGCAAAAGCTTTAAATTGATAATAATTTTAAAATTTGAACATAGCATGAAGTAATAAGGTTATAAGTAACAGAAGAAAACCTAACAACAGCTGGAAACTGGTTTTTATGGCCCAGGTGTTTTTACTGGTTGTCATAGATACTTACAGTGTTGACTATATAGTTTAGGAATATTACAATCTCATAGAATAGTGTGCAAGAAACATTGCATACAATTACAAGAAAATAAGAATAAGTCCTGTTAATATTATATGTTTCTACACCGTCCGTCTTCATGTTTCACCTTTTTCTCTCAGATTTCTCTTGGATCAACGAACCTAGATAACTTGGTGAGTGTGAACCTGGACAACAATACGCTAGAGTCGCTAGCAGAGCTCCTTGTCCTCAATAATCTAAAATATCTGAGCCTTGCCGGGAACCAGATATCCAAGTTCGGCGAAACGTCAGGCAGCACCATCTTCAGCAAGCTGGAGGAGCTTCACCTGAACAAGAACAGCATAATAAACTTGGAGCCTTTGGAACTGCACAAGATGCCCAGGCTCAAAACGCTCTTTCTCCAGGACAACAATATCACTTCCCTCAAAGGTAGCGATATACAGGGTGACCTGAAATTAGTGGCGGAGCTGTTAAGCGATAGTAGTACGGGACAATTCCGGTTACTATGAGACCTACTGTCCTAAAATTAACCCTTTCCAAGATATTCCTACTTAAAGAATTTTTACAAAAAAATCCTATTTAAAATCTTAAAATAAATCCTAAAAATTGGTCTTTCTGGCCCATTTTTTTTTCTTGTTTTGCAACAAAGATATTCTAAATAAGGGATGTTAATAGTCAAATCTTCGTAATTGTCGGTATCTTACGCGAAAATCGTTAAACAAGAACATTAAATGAAAAAAAAATACGGTGACGACTGCATCTGAAACGTCGATTTACTTTAAAAAGTCACAATAAATTATTACGTACATAATAATTAAAAAACATTTACGTTTCATTACCTTTCAAATGAGATATTGAAATCAAAAATCGGTTAAGAAACCATGAAAATATGATCAATGGAAAATAATAAACCCGGGTAGAGCCCGAGAAGAAAAGCTCCCTAAAACAAAGGGCTCCGACGCAGGAGTCGAGGACAGGAGTCGAGCGCCTTGCTTTGCCTCTCCCTGCCTCAGTCTGCTCGATGCTGAGGTTCCTAAAAATAGGGGCGGGCATTTTGAAAATGAACTGTAAAACTAGATATTTTTTTTCAATAAATTTATTTTTCAGTATTCTATGATTTTAATTGATTTTTCCTTTAATTGTATTTATTAGTCATATCTTCGTGGTTTCTTAACCGATTTTTGATTTTAATACCTCATTTGAAAGGTAATAAAACGTAGTTTTTTTTAAATTTCTATGTATCTAATAATTTAGGGGGAAGTTTCAGAACCCGAAATCGATGGGAAATCGACGTTTTAGAGGCATTCGCCGTAATTTTTTTTCATTTAATGTTTTTGTTTAAACGTAAGATACCGACAATTACGAAAACTTGACTATTAATATTCCTTATTTAGAATATCTTTGTTGCAAAACAAAAACAAAAAAATGGACCAGAAAAATTAATTTTTAGGATTTATAGCTGTTTTAAGATTTTAAATAGGATGTTTTTTGTAAAATTCTTTAAGTAGGAATATTTTGGAAAGGGTTAAATTTAGGAGAGTTGGTCACATAGTAATATCGGCTGGAATTGCCCCATACCACCACCCTTTAACGGCTCCGCCACTAATTTCAGATCACCGTTTATAAATGTATCTTTGCTTTTCTATACTAATCCTTATTTATATCGATATATTTATATAATATAAATATAGAATAGAATAGAAAAGTAAATTTAATCTGGGAATAAGTCCCTGTAGAATATCAAACATTAACAGAAGAAGAAACAGAATATATATCTGGCCAGAAAGCTACAGAACGCAAATCAAGGGTCAAAAAAGTAATAAAAATTAAAATAAATAAAAAGTACGAATCATGACAAGATATTAATCAATTAAAGATAACAAATAAATGCATGAGCTAGGATGCAATAATTTCTTTACGAAAAGGAGACAAATACCACTAAGCAACAAAATCAATTATTCAATACTGACTCATTTAAGCAAATGACTAACCTGCTTAGAGTATCTTCACTTTTGAAAAGCCAGGAGACAGTGAAGAAGCATGGCGGATGATAGGAGGGATTGAGTTCCTGGGAGCGGGCGAGAAAGGAACACTCAAATGTTTTGGTTCTGAGGGACGAGTATAGAGATGGGAAAGAAGAGGTTCTTATTTCATTGTGCTTCTATACTAATAATGTTATATAAAGATTAGTATAGAAAAGGCAAAGCTCGAAAGAAGCATAAAATAAATATGGGTCGTTTAAAAAAAACAATGTCATTGTACACCTGTTACAGTAACTAAAGTGACCCTTATTTTTATCGAGCAAAAAAAATGTCATACTACCCTTATTAAGTGAAAACTTCTATAGCCTCGTTTAGCGACTTTTGATAACTTGTAGCATCGCCTCACCGACATACTCGTGCCGTATTACGCGAGACTGACGACACATAGAGGCCTGCGCAAGAGTTATACAATCATTTTAATCAGATTTAGTTTAAAGGTTAGAAGCCCATTGATATAAGAATAATTATATTTAACTAAAAGGCAAGTAATCAACAAACTGAGCTACCCACCTCTCCACATGAAAAAACATGTCCCCATAATCGGTTGGAATAGAAAACATGCTGTTCTGAGAGCCTTACTTGCCTTTAAAAAATCCAAATACAATATGATTACATATTTTCCTAACACTTCCATCAGAGAGAATATCTGTTCAATAATAAATATATCCATTCCAGGCATAGAACACCTTTTTACATTGCGTCACCTCATTTTGGATAGAAATAGGATAGCTTCAATAAACTTAAACGATGTGAAGAGGTTTGGAAATTTGAAGGATTTGTACCTGGAGTCTAACCAAATTAATAAGCTCGACTTTTTGCCTTCGCTTAAAAGGATAACAAGATTATTTATCAAGAATAACCGAATAGAGGTACTTTTTTATCTAATTTATAACCAACTCTTAACCTTCTCTAATGGACAACCAAGATTTTTTTTTTTAATTAAAAATAAAAATTTTAGATTCACCATAATATAACTTTCACAAAAATATTTATTTTATTTTTAAAAGATCATTTTTCATCGAAAAAATCGCGTTCGGATGATTCCGAAAATTCACGCGGGAAAATGAAAACTTTTAAACGCTTCATTTTGGCTTGGTGACGTCATCAGGCTTGTTTACATTTTTGTGATAAGAAATTCATGTTGTTTTTGCATTTTCATATAGAATATACTGTTCATCTTGACAAATAAAACAATTGCATAATAATTAAATTACTTATTTCAAGTAAAGACTCAATTTTTGTTGAGACATCTTTTTTGACATTGACATCTTTTTATTCAATAACTATTAGTTTTATCAACATCACCTATACATAACAAAGGTTTCTTTATGATCTTTTTTTGAGTGCGCTTAAAACTTTGTACTGCAGAAATACTTTCTTTATCACCATCACTTGGTTCACTCAAAGACAAAGTAGATAAATCTTTGTTTTATCATCAATATATGATGAAATGTTATCTGAATCACTGGAGTCATCACTATAAATATCACTGGCAAGAAGGTTCGGTACCTTCATGGCTCATGTTTGCATATTTTTTACCTTCAAAATATTGAAGATGATGCTCTATCTTTAAAAAAAAATAAGATCAAACTCACTGCATCTGAAAATGGTATTTGTTTATGAGAGTTTACATGCACTATACACTGACTAGTTATTGCTGAAACTATGCTAACTTCACACGATATTCAATGTAGCAGATCTATAGTAAGAAGCCATAACAATCTTTTAAGGATGATTTGTACATATAATTTGAATGATAACATTATCATGACAATCATCTTAATTAAACATAAGGAAAGACACATTTAGAGTGCAGGAAAATCAAAGAGTACAAAGCTTAAACTTACATTAAAATGATCTTCACTGGCATAACAGTATGTAGAAGGAGCTATCTCTTCTTCTCATCAGAGAAAACCACTTTTTTCTTCTTAATGGATCAATGGGAATTTTAAGGAACATTTTATCTGGGGTTGATTTTGTGTTGCTTTCACACATTGGCATACATCAGTATTTGTAAGACATGATAAGTGATTTATTTATTTAATAGACAAAGTAAAATTGTTTCAACTTTATTAGAGTTTTTTTAAAAACAAGCTAAAAATGTTTCAAAAATAATTTTGTTACAAGGAAAAGTAGCGAGATAAACTGGCAACCCTGATGACGTCACATTATATCTTATCAAAACTAACCGTTTTGGCGCGAAATTCAAACAGAAAAATTTCATGTTTAAAAAAATATTTGTCCATTAAAATTACCGGTAGAAAGTAGTTCCATTATTTAAGGTTGATAGATTTCATTGAAACGATTGTTGAAAATCACCTTGGTTGTCCATTAAATTTTGTAATATGATTATTTAATTTATAATATCAGTGCTGTTTGAATATGGTTTAATGACAACTAAATACATTATTATGACATCAAAGAAACAAATTTCTCTGCCTATCTAGTTCAGAGATATATAGAGTTTGTGGTAACTATCTTCTTGGTATTCAACTTTAAATTTCTATTCATTGGAATTATTAAATTATTTACCGGTTTAAATTCGTATTAATTAAAATTATTCTTGCTGTCGACTTCGTACAATACTTCATAATTCGTAATTGTACGATAATTTTAAAAAATATCAAATTATAGCAATAATAATTAAAATAATCGAATGAATACAAATTTTACAACAGAATACAAAGTAGTTAATTACTGCTTATTCCGCTAGATGGAGCTAGTGATTCGATGTGAACTTTGGCTTATGGTTTGAATGAAACTCATTGTATTCATTGATTTGTTAAAACAGTCATGTCTCAGGAGTAGTCTTATGATTTTAAGCATCCTTTAGCTTTGTATTCTCCCACTTTCTCTAATTTTTTAAGAGATGACTTTTTTCTTCGCATTTTTCTTTCTCAATAGGCTTCAATTTTCCTGAAGGTTACTTTTTAGCATTATTCATCAAATCATGAAACTCTTCTTGTTTCTCTTTTAAACAAGAGTTGGCCGATCTGTGGCGTGCCTTGAATATTTTTTTGCCTCACAAGGTCACACTTATGAAAATATATTTATTTAATAATGGTCACAGTAGTTAAAAATTTATTTATTAAAAAAATACATTATTTGTGTAGCCATATATTTAAAAATTAACTTTCGAAAAAATCATTATAATTATATTACCTATGTATACATATAAGAATAGTAGTAAAAAAAACCTGTACCACCACAACACGTGAACGGGTCTGGGGTTCAGTACATAGTAGAAACTGTACTGTATCATGGACAACGGTTCTGCAAGGAGGTGACTTGTCCTAGGTCACACTCGACCGCCAGATTTTCCCCCTTATTTTGGGTACCCTATTTTTATAATATTTTATAGAGGCTGTGTGAGCCTCAGGAGGATCCTAGATCCTACATGATCCATCTCCAGCTGCAAACAGACTAAATAAAAGTGTAAGAATAGTAGTAAACATAATAACTCATTTCTAAATCTCATATGGGTAAATATAATTGTATACTCTCTAAAGTCTAATATTTATTGTGGCTTTATGGCCATGTGAGCTACAATAGTCTGTCAGTGTTACTTCCATGTTCTCTTTATATTCAATAGTATTTTCAATTTATAAATAATATTCATTGTCTCTGATTGTTGCTGAGAATGAATATAATATAATTAATATGGTTTCTGGGTTTTTTACATTTATGTTTGTTAGTTGAACATCACTTTATACTTTGGCTAATCAGATGATGCTACAGTGGGAGCTCTAAATTTTGCCTAGGATAAGGATTCTTAACATCGTACAGGTTTGGGATCCTTCGTCCAAACGTACCTTCCGAAGGACGGCATAACTAAGTATTATGGACTTTGAACTCCAGAAAGAATATTGCACCAATTAGATGAGGCTAAATGTATGAACCTATGGTGATTACCATTGCTGGTATTATGTAAACTTTAAGCACTAGTTGTAGGATGATAGCTAAAGTCACCTGTGCTTTGCGACTCATCAATTGTCTATTCTACATTTTCCAAATCTTCTGGGATGATTATATATTTTTTTTATATAATATTTTTAGTTTATTGCACTGCTTTTTCTGGATTCATTTATTCATAATGAAATAAAATGTTCAATTCTTTTGATCAGAACTTATCAGCATAATAAATTTGCTATATGTACATATGTAGTAGGGTCCATAAGTTTCCGGCCTGTCCTGCTTCCCCTCCTTCAAACGTGCCGGGACCTGCACGCCTATGCAGGTCCATGCCTGCTCATTCCATACCCATCGCCCGCACATCCTCAGTCCTGTCAGTCAGTGTCCAGACTTGAAGGATACTCTCCATTTTTACAATGTTCAATCTCGAGTACCGTGCGGTTATTAAATTCTTTTGTAAATAGGGTATTACTCCTGCGCAAATTAAAGAGTGATTGGATTGTGTATACGGGCACTCCTCCCCCTCGTATTTCACAGTGAAAGAATGGGCAAAATTATTTAAGTTAAGGAGAGAGCGTCTAGAAGATGACCCGCGTCCCGGTCGCCCATTGGAACCTGTCACTTTTGAAACAATACAACTTGTGGAATCAGAATTGGTGTCTGACCGGCGACTGAAAACCAAGGAAATAGCAGCGAGGTTGGGGCTTTCAAAAACAAGTGTTTTGAGGATCATCAAAGAACATTTGCATATGAAAAAGGTTAGTGCAAGATGGGTTCCAAAAATTCTTTCAGCTGCTCAAAAACAGGAGCAAGGTCACTGCTGCAATGAATTTTGGCCGACGAAGAGCTCCAAGCAGCAGTAGAAGAACATTTTTTTAACAAAGAAAAACAATTTTTTTTTTCATGGTATAGAAATGTTGCCAAAGCGTTGGATTAAGTGTGTTGAACTTAGAGGAGAATATATTGAAAAACAGTAAGACGAGTTTTTTTCTTTTACCTTTCCTTTTATCCCAGGCCGGAAACTTTTGGACCTTACTACATAAAACAATAATAAAAATTAAGACCTAACGTCAATTCATTTTTTTTTATATTGAGGAACTTTTTTTTTTCTTTTTCTAGAACACAGATACATTGATATTTCTGAAACATTTGACAAAAATCCAAGAATTCACATTTTCTGGAAATCCAGTCTGTAGAAGATTCGAATCCTACGTCAAAGTGCTCACCTACTTACCCAACATAAGTTATGTTGATGGCTTCTTGATTGAGTCATTCACACAGATAGAATCACAATCCTTGAACTCTCAATAAAAAGATTTAAAAAAAAGAGATTTGTAATTTCTTTAAAATTGCTGTTATCACTTCTTAAGAGCGATTGGACTCAATTCATATTTTATTCTTTGTAGTAAACAATGAGTAAAGTTTACATTACATGTTAACAGTCTTTCATTGAATTAAAACATTTCCATTATTATACTCATTACAAGGACCAAAAAATAAACCCATTGGAAGAAGGGGCTGTAACAATAATCCGCTAACCTTCTATTTGAGGGGCTTTGCCAGTTGTGAATTCAATAAAAAGCAGATAGTTTTGATTAGGTGGCAATTTCCCCTAATACATAAAATAAAATCTAGAAAAGGAATAGAAAAAAATTAATCAAGTAAATACAAATAAAAGAAAAAACATGAATTACAAAAATATCAAAGTGCGCAACTAAACCTAGGAAGATACAAAAAAAGTTATTTAAAAACCAAAGCATAAAAATTATGAAAAAGAAAATGCACTAGGTGTCTTAAAACAAATATATATCAATGATCTGTGAATCAATTAAGAAACCGAGTTCTTGAAAAGTGTTGAGCTGAGTTCTTGATAGTGATGAGTTGATGCTTCGATATGTTGATGAGTATAAGATATTTGAATGTCTCTAACCAGTAAATCCAAGGTGAGGTAAAAATTGCAAGATTTTACTTGGGTGAAGTGTGGCTGCGTAGAAGGTAGTGAGAGTGGTGACAAAAAATATATGTTGAGTAACAACCTTCTCACATGACAACTGTCTTGAGGCTGATCTTGTTTTGTTTTTCAAGCATAGCACAACTTAATATTGTAGCATTTGTTTTAAATACAATCTGAATACTAAATTACTATCTGATTGTTTTTTTTCCTTTTAAATAGTTTTACTACTGCAAGAATTATAAAAAACAAAAGTATCTGGCTTTTAATTAATGTTATGAAATATTCATTTCGAATTAAAAAAATAACTATCAATACCCAACAAGCCATGTGAGGAATGGCTAAATACAAAAATAGCCATGTTAGAAATGGCTTAATATGAAAATAGCCATGAGGGGAATAGCTATTTACAAACAAATAAAAATAAGAAATAATAGAAAATTTGATAATAAACTATTAATATTTTTAATGTTTTTACAAAATAAGTAATAAATAATTAAGCTAAAGTAAATTTAGAAAAAGTCGAGGATTTAAAATATTCTGTTGATACAAGACCCTTACATTCTGCTTACCGCCCACCCTCAATTATTTAACCTAACTAAAGAATAGCAAATCTAAAAATTCTTGACAATTAAAACAAACAAATCCAAAAAAAACAATCTTTTATTGATAACATATATACATTACTCTAACACAAAAATATTTACACTGTACATGATGTATCGTAAGTTTTAAAGCTACAAACATTAAACAAAAACTAGGTTAAATGAAAAATGCATTGTGTATATAAAGACAAAAGAATATTTAACTAAATGAACAACCAAACACGTAGAAAGCAAAAATTGCAAAATCTTATTTTATTTTTAAGAAGGTTTTGGTTAATACATTATACCATAATTCAAGGAGTATATTTTAAAATACCATTAGAGAACTGAATTTAGTTCTATGACCTTTTTTTTTTTTTTTAATCTTTGTTTTGTAAACAGAAAATGCACATTAGTGAACAATCATAACTTTATATCAAAACTATGTCAACTAATATAGGAAATATAATAATTACTATAAAATACTACATTAATAGCGAGCTATCTAGAACAACTTAATCATCATGACTAAAAAACAAATATAAATATAAATATATATAAAAGGATGTAAAAAGTTATTTTAAAATTATTAGTTTGTTGCCTTTTTTACATTCCGTTCACCGTCACTATCGCTATCTGATGAGGAAGTTGAGGAACCCTTTGCATATGACGGTTTCTAAAATTAAAAAAGAAAAACATTTTATAAACACAATTATAAATAACAAAACAATATAAATATATATTGTAATAATATAATTATTATTAAAAATTTTCTGGGATGTGGTTTCCTGCTGAAAAGTGTGTTATTCCACCAGAAATGACTCAAAGAATAATTTGAAAATCTCCAGAAACATCAGCAGCAATGTTTATCAAAGAACTAGAAACATTTGAGAGATGCAATTTTTAAAATCTATAGAAATAAAACTAATTCCTAAATAATTTTTAGAAATAAAACCATTTTTTTTTAAATATTTTTGTTTGAAAAGAAAAGATATGCCCAGGACCGGGACTCGAACCCGGGTCACCCAGATCGCTAGTCTGGAACTCTACCAATTGAGCTATACTGGCTCCATCAGGGTAGCTCCCCGGTCATGGCCATATCCTTTCTTTTTATTGATCCCACGTCCCCGCGTTCTCGCAATTTTCGATGAATACGAGGGGAAGAATGTTCTTTGAACATTTATTTAATTTGGATCTTGTTGAATTACGGTCATTATATATTATTATAATTTATTTTATTTTATTAGTTATTGATTTTATTAATTTTTAAATATTTTTATTTGAAAAGAAAAGATATGCCCAGGACCGGGACTCGAACCCAGATCGCTAGTCTGGAACTCTACCAATTGAGCTATCCTGGCTCTATCAGTCCTTTCAATTCAAGTCCCGCAGGCTAAAATTCATTTGAACATCTCCATGAAAACAGATAGTTTTACGATTCGGCATCTGGAGATTCATTGGGATCGTCTGCTGAAGGCAGCCGAGATCTCAATTTATTACAAGGAACACCCGATCCTCCATTACATCATACAAATCATTACCCAGGGTATTTAGATACTTATTTCTTTTGATTGCCCAATTAAATAATCACTGTTGAGCTCATTTAAAATTTATTATGTATTTTGTTTTGTATTCAGACTATTGAGATTGATTATTTATTTATCGTTTTTATTTTATTCAATTTAAATTTAATTATATCTTTAAACAAACTGCAAAGGTTTAGTTTATTGTTTATTCTTAAAGTATTCATTTTAGGAAACTTAATAATTTAGTTAAATGTATTTTGATTTAATTTATTTTATTTTGTAACCATAAGTAATTTTATTTATCTATTCATTTATAAGAGTTAAAAAAAAAAAAAAAAAAGCATTTGGTTTTATATCTGACTTTCCTTTTATTTATTTTATTTAAACATTCAAATATAATTTAAATATATAACTTATCAGTTAATTTTCTGCAATTAAAATTAATTGAGTCAGATCAAGGCAGCAGCCTATCAGGAAAAGGTTGTGCAAGGGTGCAATCACTGCTATCCTTACGGTCCCCTAACACCTCTAAAGAGTAAAATATACAACAATTAAATATTATTTGACTAAATTATATTACCACGGGTATGGTGTATTTAAATTCCTTTTCTTTGATACTGAATAGCCTCTTGACTCTAAATAGTGTCACTCGGGAAATATTATCAATTGTACACTCCTTGATTCCACTTTCAAGAAGCTTTTCGCATTCATTGATATTCTCTGATGAAACTGAAAATGTAAATAATTAAACAATTTCCAAAATATAAAACTCAATTTAAAAAAACTGAGTTTCTCTGTAAAAAAATTAGATTTATTTTTATTATTACAATAATTTCCTTAACTGATTTACAAACTCATTATTCTATACAGTCTTACCTGTAAAAAAAGAAACAACGTTTAAAGTTAACATGTCTGTTAAACTAAATAACACCACACAAATCAAAACAACCTCCCGAGTTCTTCTCCCACATCTGTAACCATGGTAACCATATCAGTCACATCCAAATGAAAGACTTTTAGTGTACGTCTTTTACACATATGTATATCTAGAATAGTCTCCAATAACCTTTTTTCTTGAAATATTTATTTTAAATACATTATGAGAGGCAATAATTGAAATTTGTTTGTGAGATTCTTATTTAACCCATGGACGGGCGCGTGTATCATCTTGATAAATGTGAAATAGTTTTTCGCTAATTTGAAGGTAAATGATCGCTGAGTGGGGCTCTCCTCTCCTCTACCTTCTTCACTTTTGCTTTGTGTTCTCGGGAGACACTTGTTTGTATCAAATTGATAATTGTCGCCATTAGTGCGTTTTCTCGATAGTTCAAGACTGCAACTTTTTTTTTACTCTGCCTTTTAATATCTCATTCTGACATATTAGCTAGTTGGATCTACCTTACAGTTAACAATATTATCAACAAAATTGAGGTCAGTACTAACAAATACACGTCCAGACAATTTTTTCGATGAAAAATTTGCTGATCCTGTCAAAATTAAAGCTTTTATTGTAACATAAACTAGTTAGGGCACAGTTGAGGTAAGTTATGAACTAAAGCAAGGGGGGGGCGGTAAAGGCGTCCTTATGTTTTTCAGCCTGCCATCATTTCTTTTGTTTATTTTTTTATGTATATAATTACTTCTTAATTAAATAACATCACATCATTATTTTTAAGTCTGATGGATGAGAGAGTGTTATTTTTATCGTTAGTTTAATCATTAAATCTACATCCTAAGACACGTTACTTAAAAAATTATTTGAATTCAATTTCTTGGCCAAATAGTATAACAAATTGAAAAGTTTAAAGTTGTTCCCCCCAAAACTGCCAATTTTTAATTAGGAGACTCCACATGCAAAGAACAATATAATAATTTATTTAATATACAGTTAATAAACATTTCCTATAGCTTTGAGAAAATATGATCAAACAATTACCCCTCTGAGCATCACGCATATAAAAACATTATTATAATACACTATACTCTCTTTAAGGATGGAGATTAACTAACACAAATTTTGTTAAGTACATGGCCTGGAATCGTAATGACTTTCTTTTTTTCATCGCTTATCTCGTCCGTCCGGTGCTGCTATCTATTGGGGTAGACCTTAAAGGATTTGAAGCCTATCATCTTTAATTAATTTTCAGGTGAACTGACGTAACCTGTGGATGGTTACCTTTCCTCAGTTTACTTTATATTTTGCTTGCAAGAAGTAGCCAAAATTTTCCTAACCTTAACTTTTTTTTTGCGTCTCAGCAGTAAGTATCCTATGTTAATTAGTGAATTTTATTAAATATAACTTTTTTTTTTTCTAAAGATTAATTGTTCCTTGATTAATTTTTAGTTGGTGCTATGCTATGCTATATTACGTTGGCGAAGTAATAAAATTTGTTTCTATAGACTTTTTTTTTATTTCTTCATTTGCACCTTGGCCTAAAACCTGCAAACCTGGTTACATCGTTATTAATACGAACAAATCCTTAAAATTAGTTTTAAAGATAGTTCTAATATAACAATAATATAAAAAAAAAAGAAGGAAAAATTAAAATTTTAGATAAATACTCACGTGCAATGTCAATTGCAGTGCTGTAAATTACTCCCAACCCATTAATGTGAAAATTGTGGCTTTTGTACGTTTCTAGTAAATCCATGACCATGGGAAGATCTCCGGTTTTACGAGCCTGCTTCAAAATGGGTTGAAAGAGAAGTCTGTCGAGGGATTTCAGATGAGACCAAGCCTCGGTTGCTTTCTCGCTATTTCTTGTAATAACGTAATGAGACCAGAGAACATTTGTAGGTTCCAAGATCCCTTTTTCTCTGTATAATTTAGCAACTTCTTCAACTAGAAATAAAAAATTAACAAATTATTGTTGAATTTTATTTAACATGGAAAAGCAGAGATTTAAATGAGGATAGGGTAGAAGCATAACAGATGATAGGAGGGATTGAGTTCCACACTGTAGTGGAGTGGGGGAGAATGTTTTGGTTCTGTGAGAACAAGTATAGAGATCAGAAAGGCGAAATCTTGTTTCATGATGTTGGACTAAGGACTTGAAGTGGAAGAGGCTGTAAGATATATGACGGGTGTAGAGATTTGGATTGGTATAAGAATGAACCGAGGACATACTGTCTACGAATGGGAAAGAACAGCCGCTTTAACCCATCATAAAAAAGGTATAATATAATATTTATTATTTTCTACAAAATTTGAAAATTATAATTTTTTGAGTTGCTATATGTTTAAAAACGTTTTATAATTTTACAAAGTTCCAAATAAGTAAAGTGATCTGATTTTTGTTTTTACAAAATTAAAAAAATTTTGATTGTAATTATTTTAAAGAATTAGAATTATCGCATATGAAGCAATTATATTATAAATAAATGGAATAGTGAAACATGAGAAGGATAAAATTTTAAAAAAAGATACACTATAAACCTTACAAAATCCTTTATGAACATATAGGTACTTATATTAAGTTTTATAAATCAATCAATCAACACTGGCTCTACAACCCCGTACGGGTCTCGGCCGCATCAAGGCGCCGCCTCCACTCTTCTCTGTCCTGTGCCAAGGTCCTCCAAGCTTTGGATCCAACAATGCTACCTGCATCTTTCTCGACCTCGTCTGCCATCTTAATCGTGGCCGTCCGCGTTTCCTTTTTCCGTCAACATACACAAATAGCAGTCTCTTATGAGTAGCGTTGTCCTCCATTCTGGTACCAATACATGTAAATCCTTTTCTCTGGGCATTAATTGTCTTGTAGAACGCTCTGGTATTGTCCTGTCAACTTAGAACCTCAATATCTTTCATTCTTTCTTCTTCCTTCTCCCTATTTTTTCTCCTATGCAGGTGTTTCTCCTCTAATCTTAACACTCTGTAGTCAGAAACAGCCTGACGAGTCCTATGCATATTGATCATTTTCTTGTAGGCCCTGTTTTTCCTTTCTGTGGCTTCTTGGCACTCTCGATCGAACCATTCAGACCTCCGTGGTGGCCCTTCCAAGCCTAACACTTCTTCGGCGACTTTTTTAATTGTGTCCTTACACTGGGACCATGTTTCGTCAATTTCGTTCTCTTCAAACCCACGTTCTAAAGCTACATCCAGCCTTTGTGCGAACCGTGTTTTATACTCTAGCTCCTGCAGCTTCCGAGTATTTATTTTCTGTGAACGGGTCCCTCTGGTCTTTTGAACATTACTTATTTTGGCATGTATGCGTGCTATTACCAGGTAATGATCACTGTCTACGTTAGCTCCTCTGTACGTTCTGACCGCCGTTAGTGTAGAACGTTGTCTTTTACTTATTAGAACGTGATAAGTTTGGTTTGTGGAATTGTTGTCCGGAGAAACCCATGTTGCCTTATATATATCTTTCCTGGCAAACATGGTACTCCCAACAACCATATTGTGCGATGCTGCAAAATTTACCAGCTTAGTTCCATTATCATTGGACATATTGTGCAGGCTGTGTCTTCCAGCTAGGGGCCAAAGAACTGAATCTCTACCGATCTGTGCATTTAGGTCTCCCAAAACTATTTTTATGTCATGACGAGGACACTCCACGATAGCACTTTCGAGGTCACTATAAAACTCTTCTATAGTATCTTCTTCCGCCACCTCTGTTGGTGCATGACACGAGATTATTGAATAGTTTCGGAATCTGCCTCTGAATCGTAACTTACAGATACGGTGGTTAATAGCTTTAAAGTCGATTACTAGTTGCCGCATCTTGCCACCAACAACAAAGCCTGTACCAAAAATATGTTGATCTTTGTGGCAACTATAGTAAATGGTGTGACATTTCTTCTCCGTTATGCCAGATCCTGTCCATCTCATCTCTTGAACTGCTGCAATATCTATCTTATATTTAGATAGCTCATTCAATAGAACCTTCAGTGATTCTGGCCTGTATAATGAACGTACATTCCAAGTAGCCAATTTTAAATCCTTGAGAGCGCCAGGGCGATACCTTGAAGACTGTCCAGATCCGAGGCTAATTCCTTGATGATTCATAGCAGTGTTTTTTTTTTCTGAGGGTGGGGTAGCTAGCCCCTCCGCTCAACCCCAACCTGGAGGACCAGTAGCTGATTGCGACCCGAGGGTCGGGCGATGGGGTCGCTACTTATAAGTTTTATAGATAATAATTTTAAGAAAAAAAAAGTTGCTTACACTTAGTGACGAGGTCAGGAGAATCTAAAATTGAGAATATTCCTCCCCGAGGGAACTCCTCTTGCAATGCTTTTAATTCTTCCGCTGAAGTCGCTGCTCTTATTTTTGATTCCATTTCAGCTAAAAATTCATCGGCTCTTCCAGCTTCAGTCATACAGTGCGCGATTCGATTGGTAAATGAAGTCATCTTTTTAAGATCCTAAAATTTTCGAAATAATAAAAAATATGTCATTTACATATTTCATAATATCAATATTTTATATTTATATGTATATATAGATAATAATTCAGATATTAAAATATTAATAGCAATACTTAAAATAGTACCACTATTTATGAATAATAAAAATTTATGATCCCACATAAGAAAATTTCATTAATAAAATTATCATTAAACAAATTTTATTCAGCATACAATAAAAAAACATTGTGATTCTTTGGCTTTTTTTTTGCATACTGAAAAAAAGTTTGATAATTATGGGAAATGTGCATACTTCGGTAATCATTTCATCTATAAATGAACATTTCAACAAACATATATCATCTATACTTCCAAAAATTAGTTGAAACTTTTATTTCTTGAAGAAATGATTACTGAAATCTATTCATAATCCATAATTACATATTCCTTCCTATACTAAAGCTCACGATAACTTGTATTTTTGTAAAATACTAAAAATGAACTCAGCTCGAAGTGAAAACCTATGGAACAGATAACTATAGTTTTTATAAGAAAGTACAGAAATAGGTACGTGTGTATTACACGGCAGTCTCCATGAGACCTTCCTCTTTATCTTGTGTAACCACATCTTATCACTCGTCTCATTTGAGTTATTTGTTAGTGTGTTATAAAATTGTTTTTTTTGGTGTTTTTTCTACTTAATTTTGTTTATTGTCTACATGAATTTCTGTATTGTTTATTAAATTAAATTTTGTTTTTGTCTATTTAAAATGAATAGGGAATAGCCGTCTTTTAAAAAAGAAGTTTGGAATAATTCCAATGACAAAATTATGTGAAAAGGTCATCAAATGGATTTTGACGATAGAAATGGAGATGTTTTCATCGAAAGTGTAGCGAAAACATTTTTATAAGAAGAGGAACATGGCTAGAGGGGTCTAGAATCGCCATTTTGTATATCTCACTTTCTGTTAATATTAATAAGAAGGTAGGTGTTATTTGTAACAGAATTATCAGTGTTGAGGTATATAACAATGGCCCATAACAGTCCTGATGACCTGCTAATACACGAGTACCCTAAAAGTAATAAAATACATTTAATATTACCTCATCAAGTTTGTTTCCAAGATTATTCAAAGAATCTATATCGCCTACTGTCGCGAGTTGGTTTATCAGATGGCTCAAAGTTCTGACAGTAATTTTTTGATCATTATCTATCCAGTCTAACAATATCTTGGTCGCTTCGCCGAGGCGCCCATTGCTGCTCAATAGCATTATCAATTTCGACCTGTCTCCTTTTGAAAGTTCATTACCTTTTATACTAGAACAAAATCAAAACATAAGATGAAAAATATAGAATAAGGAATGGGAGGGGGATAAATTTGATATTATTCCAATAAACCCACAGATAATAAATAGTGTAGATAACTACTTCCTAACAATGGCCAGCTGGAAAAAAATATTAATTAAAAAAAATGGAAAAAAAGTTTGGAGAAGTTGTAGTAATAAAACGAAGGTCATTTGAAAAATCCGTGCGGAAAAGAAAACTACTTAATTTTTTGGGATAAACCTTTTTTTTATTTTTCAACATTTTCTCCTTTTACACAATTTGTCCATTGCTTCTCAAGTTTGTTGATTCCTTCCGAGTAATAGGATTTCTCTAGGCCTGCAAAGTAGCAACTCGTTCCTTCAATCACCTGAAAAAAATATTTTTCACACCAGGTATTTCTTCATATTGGGGAACAAATAATAGTCCGAGGGATCCAAATCAGGAGAATAGGGGGATTTGAAACAAGTTGGAACCCTATTTCCATCAGTTTTAAGGCCATAACTGCTGAGATGTGAGCCCAAGCGTTGTCATGATGGAAAAGGACTTGCAGGACT
This sequence comes from Troilus luridus, assembly GCA_964056705.1. Classification (NCBI taxonomy): domain Eukaryota; kingdom Metazoa; phylum Arthropoda; class Insecta; order Hemiptera; family Pentatomidae; genus Troilus; species Troilus luridus. The sequence continues at coordinate 102,210,774 of OZ057415.1, forward strand.
ATCATGAACGTTTTTTTACCAGCTTGATATTCAAACGGTTCGGTAATAGTTTTATTCTTTTACAGATAGTCGATGAGGATTATTCCTAGCGAATCCCAAAAGATAGTCATCATAACCTTCCTGGTCAAAGGAATGATCTTCACCTTTTTAGGTGCAGATTCCCCCTTGTCAAATCATTGTTTAGATTTTTGACATTGTAGAAGAGTAGTGATGTATCCGTGTTTCATTCACATTAATGAAACAACGCTTAAACTTTTGCAGATCCCTCTAAGATAGCTGTAACACCTCACACAAATGCCTAACATAAAGAAATAGACTGATCTGGCTGAAACTTCGAGTGTGTGTTCTTCCAATAGATACTACTAACTGAAAACAATCTCAATACGCACCTGTAGTCCCATTCTCCCTCACTTTGCACAAACTTTTCAAATGACACTCGTACACAAATATAGTTCTATATAGTTCACACACAATATAGTTCTATTAATATATAATAATACTATATAGTAATATATATTCTATTACTTTTTTAAACAGTTAATAGCCTCATCAGCATCCTTTGAATTGACAGCCGCACGATAAGCTTTTAAATTTAACTTCGCACTAGGAATAACTTGTCTCTTTTCCTTTTCAACAACTGGAAGATAAAGAGAAAAAAATTAATTATAATCTTAGGGGAAAAAAAACAGTCCTAAAATAAATCTATAAGGACAGAAATTAAGCATTAATTTTAAATATACCTTGCACAGACGGAACTGTGAACGGTACTGGTCTGTTGTGTTTTTTCAGGAGGTTCCCGAGTTTAGCTAAGAATGCCTCGCTGGGTTGTACGTCTTCGTCTTGCATTTGTGTCCATAATCCCAATGCTTTGTCTACCTCATCAGCCTTACCTGAAACCATAACGTACAATAGAATATTTTAATTAATAACAATATAGTTAACAATGCAAGGTGCGAAAATAAAACAACATGAATTTTTTAATAACTTGGGGTTGATATTTCCGTTTATTATTGTCAATCATGAACTTTGTAAACGACAAAGAGAAGAAAAAAAATTAACTCTGAACATTTAAGAATTTTCATTTCAAGCGTAAATCCCAAAATCAAATGAAAAGAAAACTTCAGAACTCTATAGTATTTGGTACTATTTTTCCTTTCAAAACAACCCAGTATAAAATATTTTAGAATCATTATATCAAAACCTAAAATAAAAACATATAACTTTTTGTATAAATAATTATTTTCAAACAATTAATTGTAAGGTAACAATTGCAAGGTTTTTTCAAATGGAAGTCTTATTTTATTTCAATAATAAATAATACACACATTTTTGCAACTAAAGGTTTTTTTTGTAGCATTTAAAATAAGTAAATTTCACAAGTGGACTTCTCTAAAAATTTAAATCATGTTTAAATATTCAAAATATTAATTAATATTATTTAATATTAATTGATGCTACTATGGCTAGTTGGTTGATGGTACTAGGGCTAGTTGGTTGATGCTATAGTGCGAGTCATAAGTTTCACCGATCCAGGTATAATTAGGATAGGGATCTTTAACGAGCACCCAACACTGCACAAGTCCGTGATCGCAATTTTATGTCCCCTCCAAAAGAGATTTTTTACTCCCTATATATACAAAAACCTAAGACCAACTGCCGGACTGCGACTCGCGACCTGAGAAAGACCAAATTTATCGATCTTAAAGAATTTTTGTTTGGTATAATTTTTGCTTTACATGAATTGCTGAAGAACCATCACTCACGCTAAGTGGGCAACAACTGTTGTAATACCTGGAGCTTTTACTGAGAGATAACTTTTGAGATAAAAGGCTAAGCAGAATCTAATATTTTACATAACAAAATAAATATATCTCAACATAAAAAATAACAAAAACCAAATAAACAAAAAAACTAACAATAAGTAGAGAGAAGATAGTAATAAATGTCCGCTCTGTCTATGTGCTGCAGATCTTTTGTCACCTCGACCAGGTTTTCAAGATGAGTAACGTGGCCTTCGCTATCATACCTCTCGCAAGCCGAGTTCAGACGATTTGTTCTGCTCCTTAGCCCAGGTGTCTGTAAACAAAAAAATGATCAATTATAATCAAGTTTTCTTAATGGAACATTTCAATTTTATGAGTGATTAAACCGTAAAAAAAATAATTGTTTTGATAAATTTTAATTTCAAACTACAGTCGACTCTCGATAATTTGACACCCACTAATTTGAATCTCTCGATAAGAGATTTTTTCCCGGTCCCTTCAAAAATACTTGATAAATTGAAAAAAAATCAATATAAATTGGTCCCCTCAGTAATTTGAAGTTGAAGGAATAGTATCTTGGCCGTCAACATGCAATAATTTGAAATCCGGGATACCCTGCTCTCCATAATTTGAAGGGTTTATCATCCACAGGCCTGTCCTCTGTTTACATACATGCACAGACTCCCCGATTGTTTACATAAATGAGTAGCTTAAGAAATTGCGGGTTTAAGCAAACCGAAAATGTAGAACAGTCATCGGAGCCACCAAAAATTACAAATTCTGACTCAGAGTGGGGACTTCTATTTAATTATGGAGAATTAACATTTGAGGATTATGCTCATGATGACGATGACATTAGTGTCCAAGGTGCCCTAACCGATGCCGAACTGTTAAATTTGGCCCTCTGGATGATGACGAGGAAGAAAACGAAGAACAACCGCCAATTCCAGTCACACTGAGCGAGGCTAGGAGATCTCTTATTACCCTACGCTTCTACACACGATGAGTGACGATTTCTTCACAGCTCTTACCACTATCGAAAATTCATTGGACAATGATAGACTGAAGTTGCTCACTCAACAGAAAATTACGGACTTCTTTTCAAAATGAACATTTGTGAATAATGATACAAATGTTTAAAATAAGAAATCACGAATTTTGATCAAACTCTTCTCTACTTGATTTTATTCCTCCCTCCCTCTTGGTTATTAAAACTCCTCTTATTTTGAATTCTTGGTAATTTGAAATTTTTCTCTAGCCCCTTGAGTTTCAAATTATCGAGAGTCGACTGTATTTTCAACATCGCTTTAAAGTTTTGTGGTTCAATTCGGTCATCAGGACCACAATCTAATAAGAAGTGGTCACAACAAAAAAAAAATTAAAAAAAAAGATTAGTTTAAAATTTTTGTAATGACAAAATGCCCTGCTCCTCATACATTTACCAGTCACTGTCAAGAACCCTTTCATTACTAAGCCCAGCAACTTTACAAGCCCATCTTGATAGTTGTGACGCTATTACTTCAATAATATTAGTCAGGTCCATGCTCCGCAATTCCATATAGTGTAATCTTCTAAATTCTAAATGATGGTGGTTTTATAAATTCTAATTTTTAGATTTGAGGACAAAAGACACAAGGAGCTTAGCAATGTCAAAACCGAATAATAACAAGAATATCCTGCCTTTATTTCCTCTTGAATTTTGTTTTTTCAAGTTACCATAGAAACTTCTCAATCTGTTCAAACTTATTTCCTCCTACAATATCACCAAAATATCCTCCTTTTCTGTTACTAACGATATACTTACTAACATAAAGATTGTTTAATGTTATATAATTATAGCATTAAAATCGTTTCAAACCTCAAGTATTTTCCTCGCTTGCCTTATTCTTCCACATTCGACAAAAGATAGAACAAGATCGTAAAGGCTGTTGATTTCGCCATGAATCTGCGTCGAGAGGTCGGTTAGCTTCTGCAAAGCGACAGGGTCCTCCTTTTCTATGAGCCTGCAGGAGATTTCATTTTTCCAAGGAGTAGCTCTGTATTTGACGCAGCATTCTTCAAAAACATTCAGAGCAGATTCCACATCATCCCTTAAAGATAAAACATGGAAATTATTTCAAGCTTAATGACATTAAATATAGACCAGTCAATAAATTCTCAAAATGTGGGTGTAGTCAGAAATGATAAAACCTTTGTCTATAATGTGTTAATTTATTTAATATACAATATTGGCAACGAGGATGGGATGTGCTCTATCTAGCATTTGGAACTTTGCTTTAATTTCGGAAATTTTTCCTATTTCATTTTTTAATACATCTTCAAATTTATTGAGTAACCCATACAGTTGTTGACTTTCAGTGATACCTACCGCTTTGATTTCAGACCAATCAAGTTTCATCTCTCTTAGCCAATCTCTACCTATAATTGCATCAACTCTTTGGTCCACTACAAAAAGCTTACCAAGAAATGAATCGTTCTTATCAACAAACTTTACAAAGGAAAACCTTGTAGGTTTTATAATTCCCCCCATACAGGTATGTAGCTCTACAGACCTTTTATGCAATTTTTTTCCTACATTAAGTTTCTTATAGTCACTTAGAGATATTATACTTAAGGCAGCTCCTGTATCGAGCTCCATGGGAATGGATTCATTGGAATTCATGGGGAATGAATTCATTCATGGATTCGTCAATTGGATGAAAAGAGTAATTTAAAAGAAAAAAAAGGTCTAGGAGCAGAGTCAGAAAGGGAAGGGAGAGAAGAGAAAGTAATTTTTTTTTTATTCTATCATTATATCAGAATTTAAAGCATGTAAAAAGTTAAAAGTTCCTATCAGGATATTTCTATTATTTTTTTTATTTTTTTTTTATAGAATTTGTTGTAGTATAAGAAACATAAGCTCTTCGAAGTAACAAATTTTTTCCTACATAATGTGGGCAGTAAAAAAAAAGAGTATAAAAATGTATGTAAAGGGAAGATATTCATTTGATATTTTATTTAGTAATCATTGAACATCAGATGCTGCAATCTTTTGGCTACTCAAGGAACTAAAAAGACTGGAATTTTTACTGTGACTCAGAATGGTAAAAAAGACACAACTCTCTTCTTTTTTTTTAAAGTCTCATACTTCTTTTTGCTATTTTGACTGAGTGAATTTAAGCCAGACCTAAAAAGAATATATTGAAATTAGCAACCAAAGGAACATAGAATAGTAAAATTTAGCCCACATCGACATTGGAAAGCCTATAACATGTATCCACGTATTCCCCTAACCATCACAATTGTAAATAAGTTCAAGACTTTATTTTTTAAATTGAATTACTTTAATTTTTATGTAAGCAATATAATTGAAAAAAAATTTACCAACTTATATTTAATTCATCAAATCCACTTTTTACTTTACCTTAATTTAGGATCCACAATATTTCAAAGCTTATATCAGCATACCATTTAAAATTAACAATTGTGGTAGTATACCGCTATTAAACATAATTATGCAATGAATTGCTTTGAACAGCATATTTCGAACTACAACATATATTAAAAAATTTTGTGATAAGTTTCTTAAATAAAAAAATGTGACTTTCCTCCGTCGTGTCTTTTCTATCTTTACTATAAGATCCAAGAATTTTTAATACATTTATCTCTAAACTAATAAAAATAACCAACAATCAAAAAATATCGCAGTCACATAATTTCTTTTATAACTCTCATTGACTGATCAATTAAGATATGGTGATATAGTTTTTTTTTATTATTTATTTGTAATTTTTAAATACCTTAAAAGATGTACTTTTATCAATGGGCCAAGCAACATATTGTTAGGTGTGATAAAATGTTTTTCCAAGAGGATATCAAACATTTTCCGTTGATTTTCAACATCCTTGTTCTCGGCAAAAATATTGAGAACTCTCCAACCGTAAGTGTTATATTGAGAAGATTTTTCTGACATAAGATCGGGATCGAGTGGCTTATTCTTCGAAATAATGTCCATAGCTTCTGTAATGGTAACAAATAAAATTATAAACATTAATAGATTACAATATAATAATAATAATAAGTATTATTATTTGAAAGGTTTGGGCTATTATATACTAAATATTATACCGTTAAATACTGTAAATGTTCATATAATTTCAAAACATTAAAAAAGAACACAAAGTTATTAATTAGAATATTAGGAGAGGTCAATGCAAGCAATTTTTTATGAACACCTAAAATGTCCTTTAGGTAAAGTAGCATTTCCGATAATCGTGAAATGAAAAAAATGGCATTACGCAATTAGATGTAATACAATTTAAATCACCACTTCCACAAAAACAAGTTCTACTTAAGTTATTATATAAGTATCATACACTGAATCCGAGTCCTGTATTCCATTTTGAAATAACTTTTAAACAAAACCTAAAATTCAGGTTAAGTACTACTCACACTGATTATCCAGATCAAGAAAAGATTTGATAAAAAAAGAAAAAACAATGGATTTACATAGATTGCCTTGAGATAGGCAGAAAAGCGTAAGTGAAGGACTTGTTTCCCTCCACCATTACCACCACTAGTACCGAATCCCCTTTCTTCTATTTTTATTTAAAATTCATTATATCCATAATTATTTAATTATTTCAATTACCCTGAATCATGTTATTCTTCACCATAAGCCCTGCAAGCCTAATAATTTTACCAGGATCGATATCAAACTCTTCTTTCTGAGATACTTTGTTATAATAATCCAAGGCTTCTTGAAGTTTGTCATGATATACGTAGAGGTCCATCATCAATACGTTTAAACCGACCAAAAATTCAAAGCCACCCTCTTCCATTTGCTATTGAAACAAAAAGAATAATAAACATTTAAAATTTAAATTAAAATATTAATATAATTTAAATTAAATATTAATTGTATCTTATTATGTACAAAACTCAGTATTATTTTTTTTTTAATTTTTTTTTTTTGTGGGTCCATTAGCTGTTCAGACCAAAAGCTGTGAAAATCAACAAACCTTCATTCTGAAAATAAGGGTTGTAGTGGTAGTTTTTTTTTGTTTTTTTTTTTTAAAGCAATGGAATAAGATGAATAAGATGGAACCAGGAGAAATGCAGAGTTCAACCAACTCATTTTGAGCGAAGAATAATTTCTGAGGAAACATTAGTTTATGAGAGCAGTACCGAGAAGAAGGTGGTAGCGTGGCCCACTAGGCACATACATACCTTGCTTTTCTCCTCCTTAAATTTTGGCACTTCAGCCATTATATCTACAGCCCCGGTGAATAAGTGGTTAAATCGGATTCTTATCGTTCTCGGAGTTTTTGGCTTGAAATGGAGTTGTAATATAAGCAATAACTCCTTTTCAAGCCAATGCCTTACTTAGCCTCTTATTCACTATGGAAATAACTCAAATCCGCTTACTCAAGTACAAGAAACTCATTTTGGAGAAAATTAGACTTAACCACTTATTCAACGTGGCTGTAGTACATCCTTTTTATACACTATTTTTTTTTTTAATTTAAAAATTGCATCCTGCTCTACATTGTATAGAGCATCTAAATTATATATTAATTTGTTCTACTTGAATTGTGTGAAGAGCAGTGAAAGATTCCAAGGTTAATTTTCCTCTTCTGAACATTTAGAAAAAAGTGTTACCTCTTTTTTCCTCTGTGAGGAATCTTCAATTGCACAATATAACTGTGTCCATTAATTTTTGCTCAATTTTCAATACTTAAAAATTACTGAAATAAAACATTTTCAAATTTGAACTGGAGGTACTACCACTGAGCCACTCAGCTCCCTACAGATACCTAAATAGAATCTATATTAGTTTAGTACACCAAACTAATACAAGAATGATATTTATTTTTCAATCATTGAATTTCAATTCTACATCCATCAAATATTTAATTATATAATCTATAATCGGATTATAAATATTTATTTACACATATAAACAGATAATAAATTAATCAGATAATAAAAGATGTATATAATAAATATAATTGATCAGATAGTAAATGATATATATTATAAATATAAATGATCAGATAATAAATGATAATACACACACCTTTTTAAGCTGTTCAGCTTTTTCAAGATCTTTGTTAACACAATAGTGTGCGAGAAGTTGTCGTTTCAAGTTCCAAGCTGGATCGCCTTTAGCGGTGACTATCTTGATAAGTTTGATAATATCATTTTCCGTCTAAAAATTTATTTTTATATGAAATAAGTAACACATTAATAAAATATAAATAAAGAAACCTTTTATAAAAAAAAAACATATATTCCAATCAGTAATGTAGGGGTCTTTGTTGCTATTAATACAATCATATTTTTTTCATAAGCATAGAAACAACAGCAGTTAATACATTAAGGTCATTGTATGGTAAACAAAAAATTTACAATTTTAGCAAAACAATGGCACATTTACAAGTTAATTCATATAAACCCCGTAATAAAACAGGGGATTTTGTAAAGAAAAAAAATCTAAAAACAATATAAATGGGAATATATATACATAATAACTTAAAATGTAGATGGTGATACAGTGGAATCCCGATATTTCGTATCCCGATTATTCGTATTTCCGGCTAATTCGTACAAATTTGCCGGTCCCCAGAGAAAATCCCGATAAATGGTATAAAATCAGTGCATTTCAGACCCCTCAATAATTCGTATTATTTTTATGCTCGAGGTCACTTACAAGGTCATTTAATTCGTATTTCCAGCTTTATAATCTCGTTACTTAATACTGTTTTCGAAAGGGAGGGGGGAGAAAACAGTGAAGCAGATATGCCAGGGAGCAGAATGAGAATAAATACTTTCTAGGAAATCACTCAATTTATATTGTTTTTATACACAGGTGTGTTTGTATTGTTTAGAGGCACAGTAAATCCTATTGTTTTTTATGGGAGAGCGAGTGAGGGAGACAAGTTTTCTAAGAAGTCTCAAGTAATTTACACTGTTTTCACTCAAAGGAAATTAGGGGAGTAGAGAGGGGAAGTTCTAGGAATTTTATTAAGCTTTTCTTACAATCACACTTTTATTTACAATGCAGTCTCGTTTTTGTTACCGTTGTGACACGTAATCATACCTCCAAAATACGTTATCCTCTCTATTGAAGAGAAACAACAAATCATAAACACCGTGACCAGTGGCTGTAAGGTAATTGACGTATCCAAGCATTTCATCGTCCCTGGTTCAACGATCACATCAATCCTGAAGAACAAGGACAAATTCACTTCCCAGACTTGTAGAGAACTTAAAAAAGTGGTTCGTACAAGCAAAGAATTCAAATGTACCAGTTGGAGGTAATATTTGAAGTGAAAAAGCCCTAGTTTTCACGGAAAAATGGGAATTGAAGACTTTCGTGCAAGCGATGGATGGTTCGATAGATTAAAAAAATTGCATTAATACGTTTTTTTATTTTGTACTCCCGATAATTGGTAATCCCAATAATTCGTACCAAATCATCAGTCCCTTGACCATACGAATTATCGGGATTCTACTGTATTGTATATTGCTGTACAATTAATATCCCACATTTGGAAGCCCACATATATCAATATTTATTGCAAATGTGTGACATAAATAAAAAATGTATAAATCAAAGTGAGTAGAATAACTTACAGATGCAATTTTATGTCGAGCTGGCCTATCCAGTTCCAACGGAGTCAAATCGGAAGAAACAAGCTTCGAAATGAGTTCTCCAATGTCTGAAGTCAGTTCTGTTCCATCAAGCATGTTTTGTAAATCTTCTGCAACTTGATTGCTGATGGCCAAACCGTTATCAAGATAAGCCTGAAAATTAAAAATGATAAAGGTAAAAATAATGATCATACTGCTAAAACCATCAAGGAAGCCCTTCTATATAAAAGACAATATTTCCATTTTTTTTAAATTTATCATTACCTTTAATACAGTCGATAGCGTTTTGGACCTGTCCTTCCTCAACAACTGAGAGAGATCGAGTAATATTTTTCCAGCTATGTCGTTATCTTCATCTTTGCAACTGTCTTCTATGATTCTTACCAGAGTAATGAAAGATTCTAGATCATTTGTACTAATGAATGAGAGTACAGCGTTTCTACACAGTTGTGGAGACGTATAATTGGCCTTGAACTGCAAACCTTAAAAATATTCATAGGTCAATAGCAAGATAATAAGATTATTTCAGAAGATGAAATTTTACTCTGAACTTTGAACTTTCGCAAAAAAAAAAAAAGACTTATTTTACTTTCACTTATTCTTTTAATCACGAAAAATTTTAAATAAGTTTTCCATGAAAATACAGGATGCTTTAAGATTTACAGAAATAGTCTTATAAATTGCGTGGCTGCGACTAACAATTTTGATTAATTTAATAGCTCATTTAATGTGAAATGTTTTTTTTTTATTATCAGTTAGGTCTTATACACATTTAATTAATAAAAGTCTTCTTTGATTTTCCTTGTTTATACTCTCTTAAATTGCCGAGATCAATATTTTTAATCCATTCATCAGGTGTTTTATCTGGTTTCGAGTAGTCAAATTCTTTGTCGATGTTTTGCTGGCCATACTGCAAGCTTCCTTTAGGGCTTAATCTGAGACTCCATTAACAGCCTCAGATTAAGCCCTGAGGAAGCTTGCAGTATGGCAGCAAAGAATTTGACAACACGGTCGAAACTAGAAGAATCACCTGATGAATGGAACAAAGAAGCAATATTTTCTCATGCTGAAAACAAGTTTTCAGAATAAAAGAACAGTACTATAAGTGTACAATAGATTCTTGGATGGCTAAACAGTTTAGAAAGATAGTATCTAACCTATAAAACCAAAGAAGGTAATAAAAAAAAGTCAATAAAACATAATTTTAAGTACCTTTTTTTATATTTTATATTTATTTAATGTTGATATATAATTTCTACTTATATACTATAAATAAATAAAGCTTAAATCAATGTATAAAAATAAATTAGTTTTATAAAATAATATTTTTTTTATGAGAAGCGAGGGGATGGTTGACTGGAGAGTAGACGTAAGGAAGAAAATAGTTGGGGGTGCAGTCAAATGAAAACACTAAATAAGTGGTTGCTTATTTAATCATGTGCCGACTTTTCGACCCACTTTGTTGGTCATCTTCAGGGCTGCACCCCCAACTATTTTCTTCCTTACAAATATTTTTTTTAAGAAGTATTATGCATTCATTGCAATAATTTTATTTTTTTATTTATCGCACTAGTATTTCTAAAATAACTCAAAAATTGGTGTTTTTTTCGGTGGTGAGTTATGACCATAAATATCTCCTTATTACTCATCAAAACTTTATCAACCCTAGTTCCAGAGCTTGTCTGTCAGGAGGCACTTCTGTCACTCTTAGTGTCCTAATGCTATTTCCAAGCTCACTAATAGTTATCTTGTTTTTCCAAAAATGCAGGTTTATATAGTCAAAATATTCTATAAGAACCATTTACACAAAAAACACATATATCTTGAAATTTACCAATTTTAGCAGCAGTCTTAATGTCATTTTTTAACAGCAGATGGCCGATTAACGCAGCAGCACCTGTAGGCGAAGGTATTCCACCTTCATGTAATAGAAGAACTCCTTCTGTGTTTTGAGGTATGTAAGGAGCAACGTAATCCCTCAAGGTTTCGCCGCTAACGGGCTGGCCTATTTCTTGGATCATTTGTGATAGTGTATCGGTTATTCCTGATAGAGGAACAAAAAATATATAATAATAATAATTAAATAATAATGTTCACTAAACTAAGAATTCATATAACCATATTAAGGAGTTTTATATCAAAAATTAATATATCCACCTATGGAAAATTAAAAAAAAAAAAAAAAAACTGTACCATCATAATATATGGGTTTTGAGTTTAGTTAAGAGACTGTAAAGTAATAAAATATACCGTTTGTAAAACTTTTCTGAGATCTCACTCAACTGCCAGTTTTCCCCCAATTAAGGGTACTCACTTTTTAGGGGCTGAGTGAGCAGGAATACCTACAAATCCCCTAGGGTCAATCGGTGGCTGTTATCGGATTAAATAGTGTATCTACTTAAGGATGTACACAGGAACCTCAGCGTTCTACACATTGAGCTATCCCACTTCCTCCATTTATGTTCTAAAAAAAAAAAAACCCTGTACCACTACAACCCATGAATGGGTCTGGGATTCAGTACATGGTAGAGACTGTACTGATTGATGGACAATGATTGTGTAGGGTGATCAGCAGTAGGTGATTTTTCCTAGATCACTCTCCAGATATTCCTCCTTATTTTGGATGCCCACTTTTTAGAGGCTGGGTGTGCCCCAGGAGGGTCCTAGATCCCATAGGATCCCTCTCGGCTGCTAACAGACTAAATAAAAGTCTTGCCTGCAGTGGGATCTGAACCAGGATTTTCAGCGTGGCAACTCAGTGCTTTTCCACTGAGCCACTCCACTCCCTATATACATGTACCTAAATAGAATATATATTAGTTTAGTACACCAAAAACATTTATGCTCTAACACAGCTTAATTCAGTTTTGGAGGAAAACCAATTAAATAGGTAGCTCGATTTGCTTTTATCACACTTGCTTGAATGGGTACCATCCCAATGAGTTACTATGATAGAATGATTTATCGTTGTAATGTTATGAGAAAGTTAGGAAATGATATTCGGTAGTTTTTGGTATCTCAAGTAAAGTAAAATAACAATAAAAACCTTTGAAATTCTTTTTTTTTCCATACTGCACAAGAATTGGCCAATAGTAATGATGGCATAATTCATGCTCTTTAGCCAGTTCAGTTAAAAGCCTTAAACTCATTTCTGGTGTGCCATAGTTCAAGCTTGCTTCAGTGGCAAAGAAAATGGCAGATGGATTTTCTCCTGAATTTTTCAAATCGTTACATAATTCGATGATCTTTTCAATAGGCTGAAAAGCAAAAAAATAAAAATAAAATTCTTGTACCAACCAAGGACAGTTAAAATTATTCAAATTGAAATGGTTGACGGGATAGTTCTTTAAAAAGTTTAAAATGGTCAAGAGGGTGTTGTCAATAAATTATAGAAAATAATATAGACTTATTTTATTTGTACCTATGTTTCAACTTTTAGGCCATCTTCAGGGCTGAGAATAAAAGAAAACAGAAAAAACTATATAGACATTGCAGTACCAAAGAAGATATAACAGTTTATATAATTAGAAATGATAGGAATGAAAAGAAATGAAAAGAGTAAAAGATAAGTTACGAAATAATTGATGAGAAATAATATAAATGGAAAGAAATCTAGAAGATAATAAAACAGTAAACAAGATCGACTGAAGAAGGGTATAGATTGCAGAAAACATAAAAATTGAAGAATATTTTAACACAGAGTTAGAGATGAGGAAAAGACGTCTTAGGTTTTATGGCCACATAATGAGGCTTCCCGATCAAAGACTTACAAAATGAATAGTAAAATACGTAGCATCTCATGTTAGTGAAGTGGAATGGATCTGGAATATTAACAAAGACTTGAAATGAGCCAAAATTACTAATGAAGATATAAACCCAAGAAACATTATTAAAATTAATTTGAAGTTGAAAAAGGGAGGTTAAGCCAGAAACAAAAGCGCTGAGAACTGGAACAAAATGGAGCGAAGAAAGAAAAGCTGAATTCTCACAAAGAATGAAAACCTGGAGGGCAAATAAAAAGAACAAGAAGCCCCAAACGTAAACCATCTTTACTTAGCGTATTCCACTTTGGCAGCTTTACGGCTAATAATAATAATAAAACAGTAAAATTAGATAATAAAACATAGTTAATGAAGACAATTTTTTTTATTATCTTCATTAACTAAGTATATAGTTTTTCTGTTTTCCTTTATTCTCACCCCTGAAGATGGCCTAAAAATTAGGTTGAAATATAGGCACTAAAAAAAAAAAAAGTCTATATTACTTTGTCTAATTTATTGACTGCATTCCCCCCGACACTTATGTTAGATTATTTATGTTAAAATTAAAAAGTGCAACCCAAGAAACACCATTGTAGCTATCTATGTGGTTCTACAACCCTTTTGCCAGGGTCCTGGCATCCTCCAATACAGTATGCCAATATTCTGTTCTTTTAGCTATCATTCTCCAGGCCCTGATACTCTGGAGTGATCACCACTGACTCGATCTATCCTCCTCGTCTTAGGCTTCTCCACTCTGCGCTGTCTTTAGATCTGCTCATCCTATTCCTCGGAATAGATTCTTTATTCATTCTAACAATATGGTCAGCCCATCTAAGTCCACAAATCTTTATCAACCGGACTATGTCGATTTCTTCATACAGTTAGTCTAGCTCTTGATTTGTCAATCGTTTCCATCACGGATAGATCCGAAGATCTTTCTGAGCACTTTACTTTCAGATATTAGTAGACTTAGTTCATTGTTTTTTGTAAGGGCACTTCATGGTGTAAGTCAGTCAGGGCGATTTTGGGTTTTGCATCCCCTTATTCTAAACATGCATGAAATTAACTTGCATCTTGTATATTCGTGCAGACCAAAAAACTACTATTAGTCGCTATAATACTTCTTTTTATTTCTTGTAATGTTTATAGGCATTCAAGTGATTTATCCCTACCATTAAGATAAAAGTTATTAAAAAAATAAGGAGAATTTTCCAAAACCACCATGAAAACAGATAGAGATATTCCAAAAGAGTTCTCGCATGGATATGCAAGTTAAATAAAAAACTTTACAGCAAGATTAATTATCATCATCATAATCTTTATCCTCGCCTACCGCCTACCGCCTAACCAGTGTGAGGAGACCCTTTATAGAGCTTGACCCAGTTGTCCCTGTCATGTAAACAGCAAATTTTTTCCATTCCAATCCATCCCTCTTTTCCTGGAAGCCTTCCTCTCCCTCTCTTCCCCTTTACTCTTGCATTGTACACATATTTTACTGTACGGCTCGGCTCCATACGTATCAGATGTCCAAACCATTTGAGCCAGTTCCGCTTTAAAGATTAATTATTTAAATTAATAAATAAATTATACTTGCAACACTTACCCTACAACTCTTAACCATCTGCCTTAATACAAAATTTCCAACATTCGTACTTTCACCTTCAGAGGGGGTAACTGGTACCATCATGCGAAATACTTTTAAAGCTGCATCGTCTTCGCCTTTAACGATAAGGCGAAGTATGACATTCTTGGCATCTTGGTTAAACCCTGGGAATTTCTTTAAATTTCCGGACAACTAGAACACATACATAGCTAAGATATAAAACATATAAAACTGGTATAATAACAACCTTAATATGATTATGATCAAGCCAACTTTACAGTAGATAATAATGGAGATTATAACTGATATAACATTTAGATCAACTATCCAATTATTATCAATAATCAACAAACAAATATTTTGAGACCGTACTGGATTTTAACAAATAACAATTAGAATGATTTATATAAGTACAAGTATAGAAATCCGTAAAAATTAAAACTGAAAAATATTAGTTTGAGTTGTGGTCAACGAGGATGGATATAAAATGCTCTTTATTATTAAATTATTTACAGTGGTTTCTTTTTAATTTTATTTACAACGTTAGCAACTACAGCATGGTAATTTATACCGTCTGCCGGGAGTTTGATTGAACTACTAAATAACAACAAAACTAAAAAATAAATCAAATTTCTTTTTGACATTAATAATTAAATTCTGAAATTAAAAATTTTCTATAGCGACCTGCATTACTTATAAAATTATATAAACCTATAAAATTCTCTCCATTCAGAATATCTATTAATTTTTGTTTCGAGATCAGCTCATGTTTTAAGAATTTTTTTCTATAGAATTTTAAGTGTTTTTTTCTATAGAATTGTTGGCACATAATTAAATAAGTACCCACTTATTTAGTGTTTTATTTGACTGCACCCCCAACTATTTTCTTCCATATAGAATTTTAAGACGGGACACACTGCCAGGAAGTGAAAACTGTTTTCAATTTCGTTCAAATTACACAGTGAGCATAGCTGTATATTTTGCGAATCAATTTCAAATGGTTTGTAATTTAGATTCAGAAGTTCCCCTCTGCATTTCATAACTACGCTAATTTTTTTTGTTACTTTCAAATGTCTATGGTAATCTATTGTTTTATTTAATGAGCTATAGAGGCCGTGGTGTGTGCCCTCTGCTGCTTTTGCCTGGCAAACTTGGATAAAATAATCTTTGTACAGCTCTAACATTTTGGACATTTCTCCCTCCCAAGTACCCACGGAGTTTAAAGTTAAATCTAATCTATAATTTATTTTTTTTACAATTTCCCCCCACTCTTTAAACCATGCCATGTTTTGTTTTATTATTTCTCTTGCTATAACTGTACATAGCCTATTTTCTTTATAATCTAATTAATTTATAATTTAAAATATAATTGAGTTGGATTTTTAGTGTGTACATGTGTACTAATTTTCTAGGTACACAAAGTAATTTGGGGTATTAACAGGTAATTTAAAAACATTTTTAATGAAATATCTTTCAACTTTTTCTATTTCCTCATAGTATTTGTGGCCCCAAACTTGACATCCATATGTTATGACCTTTTTAATTGTTGACTCGAATACTTTAAATTTTGACTCTAATGGCACTTCTGGATTATTGAACAGTTCTCTCCACATCATATTAATCCCTACTTTTGCCTTACTTACTTTTTCTTTAATGTCATATTTCATTTTTAAGTTATTGCACATCACCACCCCTAGATATTTGTATGATTTCACACATTCAATTTGCTCATTATTTAGGAACCATTTCTCTTTTTTTGTGCACATTTTGCCTCTATTATTCTTCTTAAATACTATAATTTTTGATTTTTCCAGATTTACAAACAAATTCCATGTTTTACAATAGATTTCTAATTTGCCTATCATGTGGTCAACGAGGAAGCACAAAAATAACTTATCATTTTTTTTGGAGCGAGGTACCACAGTAAGCAGGGAGCTGTGTTACTGATCTCTAGAACTGTTGCATATAAATTCTGTCAGCAGGGGTGAATCAACCTGAGACCTTACTGGGGTTCACCCCAACTGTATCAAGTGGGTGAACTTCAATCACCTCAATACCACCTGAAGTAGCCTCAATCAGGGGAAAAATCTGGCGGTTGGGCAAGATCTTGCCCAAATCAACTCCATGCACAACTATTAGCTTAGAAACAGTATAGTCAGTGAGAATGAACCAGGGCGATATCCCATTAAATATGATGTCCGACCAAGCGTATGGTTCAAGGCGTGTAGGACGTCCCAAGCTTTGTTGGGAGGATTGGGTGGCTGCGGAGTACAAACAGCTACTTGGACTAAGAAACTGGAAGGGAGTGGCATGCAATAGAGAGGACTGGCAATTCTTGTTGGAGGAGGGTTTGACTCGCCACGTGGGTCGCCACGCCAGGTAAGAAGAAGAATAAACATAAAATATATAAAAGGGTCGCGGATATCAAAATTGTAAATCAAATTAGAAACCTTTTCGACAAGATGAGTCTGTTTATTTGCTGCAAGAGTATATATCACTTCTAAAATCTCTTTATCCGATATATCTATGTCTTCTTTTTGACACTGTGACAGAATGTCATTGATAGCTGCAATATCACCGCTCTTGGCATGCCCGCACATCAAAGTTAAATAAGTTTCCGCTGAAGGAGTCACGTTAGCCTGTTTCATAACGCCTAAAATACCGACTGCACTCGTTGGATCACTGGAAATAAAAAATAAGAAATAAATAAAACATTAAACAAAATAAACTACAATTTTATCACAGTAATTGAAAAATAAAATAATTGCAATGCCTCTTTCAAGTTACATACAATTTTTTTGTTAAAACTGAAAATTGGATCTATCAATTCCTCACATGGGATATAAGAGCTTTCCTACCACAGAATCGATGTCAGAAAATTCTATGAAGCTTTTGTTTGATATTGCTTTTTGAAAAAAATTGTTCGCAGGAGTTCAGTAAAATATGATCCATTTAATAGTCATGCAAGTCAATGAGTCTTAATTTTGGGAACCTTTGGTTTTACTAAATTAATCTAATAAATTATTGATATGATGTAGGATGGAAATAGTTGGGGGTGCAGTCAAAAATTACACAACAAATAAGTAGAAACCTATTATATTTTATGTGTGCCGACGTTTCGACCTACTGTGTAGGTCATCTTCAGGGCTATGAGGAAAAAAAGACAAAAACAGAAATGACTGTAAAAATACATAACATAGAGAAATAGAAAAAATGAGCGAAAAAAGTGAATGATATATGAATAAAGATGATTACATAATAGATGTATAGAAAGGTGATAATGCAAACAAAATACAAAGAGAGAAATAAAGTTAAACAGAAAATTATAAAATGAAAGAGATATAAATATAATGAGTGAGATATATAAGTATGGAAAACTTAGTTTAATAAAGATAGAATTGTATTGTGGAAAAAATTGTATGAAAATAGACTCCTGGGGAGTTACATAAGTAAAATGAAAGAAAATTGATAAAAAATAAAATATGATGCCAAAGAATAAACAGAGAAGAATATTGTGGAAAGTAAAGAATAGGAATCTCATGTATGACAGGCAGAGAAGTAAAATATAAATATAAAATTTAAAATATAAGTATCAGATTTTATATAAAAGTATACAATAGGAATGAAGTTATATTAATATAAAATAAGATGTAAGTATAAAAGAAACTATAGATGAGAGATATAAAATATCAGTTTGAGAATGGAGATATATTATAAATAATTATGATGTTCAATAAACATGAACTCTTTGATTAAAACTATGATGGATGCTAAAGTGATGATGGGAGAAATAGGTGTGAAGAAAGGAGATGGAGAAAGATGAAGAGAAGATATAAATAATATGAAACTGTACGAACCCAATAGGAGTGGCTACTCGGTGCAGAAGGTAACTGGCAAGAAAAATACGTTGTAACGACGGAAGCGCTGTCAACGATCTCTGACGGCCAAAAGTGTAACGAAGAGAGGGAGCATAGGGAAAGTGCAAAAGGGTGAATTTAATGACGCGTAAATAATGTAAAAAAATAAATAAAAAATTAAAGTAGTGAAAAAAGGGGGCAGCAAAGAGACGAATGACTAAAAAAGGGGAATAATAGAAAGATACTGACAGTAAAAAGTGTCAAGAGGTTATAATACATAAACCTTGCTGGAAAAACTTATGTTTCAAAGAGTTGTTATGTTGGTTTGTTGGGCGTACAAACAACGGGTTCAGGTTACCATAATGCCCTTAATTTCAACTCAAACAAGTAATAATAGAAAGTGTCAAGAAGAGAGAATATATAAAAATGCAACAGAATGAAAGAGGGAATAAGTAACAAAAAAAAAAAATTAAATTTCAATTTAAGGTATTTTGAGTAAATTAAAAATTTGGGAATAAATTGAGGATATGTGATGTGAGTCGGACTTGAGATTGACGGTGGAGGAGTCTAGATTGATGTGGATGGTTTCGGAGAGAATTCGTTTTTCATAGTTTGAAACGGAAGCTAGGATAGACGTATTATCGAAGTCGAAAATGTGGTTTAAAGACAGGGCATGATCAGAGAGTTTAGAAGCGGTTGGGTTATGGGATGAAATGGAGTATTTGTGTTCTGAAATACGATCTTTAAGTAAGTTTTTAGTTTCGCCGATGTAGGAAGAGTTGCAATTGGGAGTGGAGCAGGGGATATGGTAGACAACTTGTGAGCGTTGTATAACGGGAATGGGATCTTTAACTCGGGTATAAATATTGGAAAGTCTGTTATGGGATTTGAATGCTATACCTAAATTGGGGATCGAGGAATGTAAGGATTTTTGAATATTATTTGAGAGGGAGGGTATATATGGCAAAGATCTGTATACAGGAATAGAAGGCGGATGTGGAGACCGGGTGGGGTTGGGGGGTTTTTTATAGTCATGGATGAGTTTATTAATAATATAGAGAGGAAAATTGTTTTTTAAAAGGATATTTTGGATGCGGTGGGTGTTGGTTTTATGGAAGCAGGGTTCAGCGAGGGATAGGCTACGGTGAATAATATTTTTGGCGACGTTAATTTTTTGGTGGTGCTGGATGTTGGGAGTAATAATTAAGGAGTCTGCTAGAATAGGTAGGTTTAGTATACCAATCTGTGGATAAGGTGTGGTCAGGATTTCTAATGATAAGGAGGTCAAGAAATGGTATTGATTTGTTAGATTCATGTTCAACAGTGAAATGGAGGCGGTTGAACCGCTTCTAAACTCTCTGATCATGCCCTATCTTTAAACCATATTTTCGACTTCGATAATACGTCTATCCTAGCTTCCGTTCCCAACTATGAAAAACGCATTCTCTCCGAAACCATCCACATCAATCTAGACTCCTCCACCGTCAATCTCAAGTCCGACTCACATCACCTATCCTCAATTTATTCCCAAATTTTTAATTTACTCAAAATACCTTAAATTGAAATTTAATTTTTTTTGTTTGTTACTTCTTCCCTCTTTCATTCTGTTGCATTTTTATATATTCTCTTTTCTTGACACTTTCTATTACAGTGGAATCCCGATATTTCGTATCCCGATTATTCGTATTTCCGGCTAATTTGTACAAATTTGCCGGTCCCCAGAGAAAATCCCGATAAATGGTATAAAATCAATGCATTTCAGACCCCTCGGTAATTCGTATTATTTTTATGCTCGAGGTCACTTATAACGTCATATAATTCGTATTTCCAGCTTTAAAATCTCGTTACTTAGTACTATTTTCGAAAGGGAGGGAGAGAACAGTGAAGCAGATATGCCAGGGAGCAGAATGAGAATAAATCATTTCTAATAAATCACTCAATTTGTATTGTTTTTATACACAAGTATGTTTGTACTGTTTAGAGGCACAGTAGATCCTATTGTTTTTTACGGCAGAGCGAGTAAGAGAGACAAGTTTTCTAAGAAATCTCATAAGTAATTCATACTGTTTTCACTCAAAGGAAATGAGGGGAGTAGAGAGGGGGAGTTCTAGGAATTTTTTAGTCATTCGTCTCTTTGCTGGCCCCTTTTTTCACTACTTTAATTTTTTATTTATTTTTTTACATTATTTACGCGTCATTAAATTCACCCTTTTGCACTTTCCCTATGCTCCCTCTCTTCGTTACACTTTTGGCCGTCAGAGATCGTTAACAGCGCTTCCGTCGTTACAACGTATTTTTCTTGCCAGTTACCTTCTGCACCGAGTAGCCACTCCTATTGGTTTCGTACAGTTTCATATTATTTATATCTTCTCTTCATCTTTCTCCATCTCCTTTCTTCACACCTATTTCTCCCATCATCACTTTAGCATCCATCATAGTTTTAATCAAAGAGTTCATGTTTATTGAACATCATAATTATTTATAATATATCTCCATTCTCAAACTGATATTTTATATCTCTCATCTATAGTTTCTTTTATACTTACATCTTATTTTATATTAATATAACTTCATTCCTATTGTATACTTTTATATAAAATCTGATACTTATATTTTAAATTTTATATTTATATTTTACTTCTCTGCCTGTCATACATGAGATTCCTATTCTTTACTTTCCACAATATTCTTCTCTGTTTATTCTTTGGCATCATATTTTATTTTTTATCAATTTTCTTTCATTTTACTTATGTAACGCCCTAGCAGTCTATATTCATACAATTTTTTCTACAATACAATTCTATCATTATTAAACTAAGTTTTCCATACTTTTATATCTCACTCATTATATTTATATCTCTTTCATTTTATAATTTTCTGTTTATCTTTATTTCTCTCTTTGTATTTTGTTTGCATTATCGCCTTTCTATACATCTATTATGTAATCATCTTTATTCATATATTCTTCACTTTTTTCGCTCATTTTTTCTATTTCTCTATGTTATGTATTTTTACAGTCATTTCTGTTTTTGTCTTTTTTTCCTCATAGCCCTGAAGATGACCTACACAGTAGACGGTCGAAACGTCGGCACACATAAAATATAATAGGTTTCTACTTATTTGTTGTGTAATTTTTGACTGCACCCCCAACTATTTCCATCCTGCATTAGTACCTACCAGTCAATGAATTTCTTTCCTATATTGATATGATGGTTGGTTAAAGCAAATTGTAAAACAAATGCATACATCATTTAACTTTTTTTTTAAATTTTAAATATTCAGAAATGACCAATACCACTATATAAAAGAAAATTAAAAGTTGATATAAAATATGAAATGAGCAAACTGTCGAGGAAATGACTTAGTTTAGGTTCCTTTATTTTTTCATATCTATTAGATTGTATTTCTTGGCTTCAGTTGAAATTGTCGAATATTAATTAATTATGTTCTTTTTAATTATTTACAATTTTAACTGAACGTTCATTAAAGAGGAGAATATTTTTAAAAAAATGAAAATAAAAATAAAAAATTAATTACTTTGCTTGAAAATGTCCCATTATTAAAGAATTAAAAACATATTCGTTAACGGGCATTTGCTTCTCCTTCATGTATTCGAGAATCCTCGTAGCGCCTTCTATATCACCTCTCTGACAATAAGATGCTATCAGTCGCTGATAAGTGACACGATTCGGTTCTATTCCTTTCGTCTGTAAATCAGCCAAAAACTCAGAAGGTGAAAATTGGTGTTCGTTCTCAAGATAGACTCTTAACAGGGCATTATAGTGGCTGATGTCAAATGGAACTCCTAGAAAATGTTTTGAAGAATGAAACATCACAGAGAAAGTAAATTAATAAAACATAAAATCAAATCAGTAGATTTTTTAAATACCATTTTACTCTCTTGTTCTCAAAGCTGATTTTTTATTTTTATTTAAAATGTATACCAAATATATAATTGATTGACTCTGGTAAAAGTGGTTAAAGATTTGTTTAACATGATACAAGGTTATAAAATAAAGGAAATCATCTAATGCTACTTAAAATTCTCCTTTAACAATCAACTATCCTAATAATCAAATAGGAAATCAAAGATGTGTTAAGCTTAACCAATAATGAACTTCACATATAAATGAGCTATATAGAAGATATAAATGCAAAAAAACTGTTACATTAGAAGATATCAACTACTAAAATAGAGTCTAATCTCATGTCGAATTTTGTTCCCGCTCCAATATATTTAAAAAAAATAATAATTTTATTAAAATTTGATTCCAGTTTTATTAAATTTTTATTAGATGAATTTATTATGTAAGTATTGCGTGTGAAGGGATGTTAAATGGGAGTCCTGAGCATGTACGATGACTGGTACTCATTAAAAATCCCTATCCTAATTAAACCTGGATAGGCAAAATTTAGAGCTCCCGATTAGCCATGACGTTAAATGAACAAACAAGCTAGGATCTTCTGAACTCTAGAGACTCAACCTCTTTCATCTTATGCTTCTTCTTAGTTCCATCAAATGATCCCTTCCATTATTTCCATGTATAAATATATGGAAAAGCCAAAATTATAAATACAGCACACAGCATACTTCGTTAATATGTAAAAACCTTAAAATTGCCCTGGGGTAACAGAAGGATTTGTTAAAAATGTATATAACTTGAATCCATGTTATCACGACCACTATAAACCTATAGAAACAAGTTGATTTTTTAATTAATATGAAATTGTTTTGAGAAAATGTTAATTTTCCAATAAAATTTGAGCATAAGGGAAAATAAATCTTCTTCTGTTTAAATATTTCTTTTTAAATTGTTTTCTGTCACTTTTTACACGCTTTATGATTTGTAAGATTTAGCCTTCTGGCCAGATAAATATTTTGTTTCTTTTTCTGTTCATATTTGTTATTCTAAAGGGACTTAGTCCCAGAATAAAGTTACTTTTCTATTCTATTCTATTCTAATCTAAATCTCCCTTTTGATCAAGATGCATAGCAGGAAGCAGTTCATGTTCAGTTCATCAGTTTATACAAGAAAAATAATAGCATCTCATCATTATAAGACATTTTTCATTTTTCTTAAACAAATTATACATATTAGATGCATATAAATAATTTATTTCTATAAATTTGGAGGGTAACTTAGGACATCTAACGACTTTTGCAAGTTTCATATAACTTTCATAGTCATCTAACAGCAAAATAAGTTAACATAAAGAATATATGTGTATCTATCTAATGTTTTATAAAGACTGAATTTTCCAATTACCTAATTTTTCAAACGTGGACCAAATTTCGTTCACAAGCCTTGTCCTCACCTCAGGACTTTCTTCTGGCACTAAATTACCGCAGCATCGAATAATCATTAAAGATTGAGTACTTGTCGCATGTTCTGAAAAAAAAATTATAAGTTCAATACCGAAATAACTAATTCAATACCCAATTACTAATGATTACATAATTGACAAAGTAAAAACCATTTGAGATTTTTGAGAAAAAAATACACTTAAAAATTCGAAGTTTTTAAACCAAAATAAAACCTATGAAATTTTAGGTTTTATGTTTGAAGGTGTTTATAATATAAAAATCAAATAGAAAATCTCTGAATCAAATTACTCTCTGCCATTTCATCACAAAATTACAGCTAACAAAAGATTTTATATACTCATGCTTTGGCTATTAAAGGAGATAAAAAAAAATAAAGCATTATGGAATCCTTATACCGAAACCTTAAATAAATATTATAATTCAATATAAACAAATAATTATAAAACTATTGGATACACAACCTATAAATATAAATATTCATTGATTGAGATAAAAAGCTTTCTCATCGGGTAAAATAAAAATAAGATAAAGATTGAAACCTAATTATCTTCAATAATTATTGGTTGACAATAAAAAATATTTTCATAAATATGTATATTAGCAACAATTTAGTAATAATTAGGCGTCAGATTAGCAATAGTGGCATAAAAATTTCTTTTAATAACAAAATATCGACAGTAATAATTACTTGAATTCCTGATTTCATTAAATACATCTTCCAAATCTTTCTTTGTAATTCTTCCTGATCTGCGAACTCCTTGATCGAGTTTTTGGATAGATTTCTCGATACTTTTATTTGAAGCAACAGGGTGAGAAACATAACTGTAAACGATTAAAATTATTTAATATTTAGAATATATAAGCATAAATCTAATACAGAGCATTTCAACTATTTCAGTATTTATATTTTAAATTACATTCTTGTTTATTGTTCGAGTCAATTTCTTTAAGTATTTCAAATATGAGAGGAAGGGCATGAAATTTTACAGGTTACCAACTTAACCAAATAACTGTATGAAACCAATGGTTTGGTGTAAGGGTCCATTGTGAAATAAAGATGAAGCATAATTTAAAAATCCAAGCAAAACCAGAAGAGGACGACTTGTGGTATTGTGGTTAGCTAACAACCTACTATGCCCAAGATTGGCGATCGTAGTCCGACGGGTGGCCCCAGGATATTTAAAAAGGGAGTAAAAAATCCTTGGTTATGCCGTCCTTAAGAAGAGACGTAAAAGGAGAGTACCGAGCATGTACCATATCAGGTACTCATTAAAGATGCCTATCCTAATTATACCTGGATAGACAAAATTTAGATCCCCCACTGTAGCATTGTCCAATTAGTCAAATCAACACAAAGTGACGTTAAATAACCAAAACCGGGAGAACAAATTACTAACACTTGGAAAACAAATAATAAAAATGATCAGTCTAGATTAAAAAAACCAAAAAAAACAAACATATTACAGCGAAGGAGAAGATGGAATGTCTGAGTGTAAAATCTTGTGCATCTTAAGAGTGACGATAAATGGTTAATTATGCTATTCGAAAATCCAACCATTACAACTATAAAGAAGTCACAGTGACTTATATAATGGTATGAATAATTCACAATTAGGTTTATTTACTTTTTTACAGTTAATTATTACAATAATAAACATAGGCTACAAGGATATAAACATTTTTAGAGGACAACATTGGTAAAGAATTTCACGACACAATTGAAACCGAAAGAAACTTTCGATGAATGAAATCAACCATAACATTAACACGAAGAAGAAGAAATCTGATGCTACCAGGTTCAAATTAAGAATAGTAGCCAAATCTATCCTAAAATCAATAAATACCATAATTTCGATAACACCAAAACAACATAAACTTTCTATCGTAGTGGCACTACGATATTTATACATCATTAATTCTCAAAAGATGTACTTCTCTATAAATAGAAGTGTCAGTGCATTATAATTATCATACAATATAAGTTAAGGTGAATTTGAAACACAGCATATAACATTGGCAATCAGTAAAAAATGGAATGAGTCAGAGTGTTAATAAACTCAATCCAAGCAAACCGGTTTCTTCACTGCAGTATTCCATCAGGAGTGAGTGCAGCGATCATATTTAGTTATTTTAATTCTTTGGCAGATTCTGATCACTTTGAAGACATAGTGTTAAACACAGGATACAATTTTAAATAGTTAAACAGTTTACATATTTGATTATTTTCGACAAAATTAAAAGGTAAATGAAGTGTTATGAATCATAACAGTGTTTATTATTATGAAAATATTAATTACTGAGAGTTGTATTTAACAAAATACAACTTCATTATAGGAACCTGTGCCAAATTACAATTTCACAATAAACCACTTATATTAGTATAAAATGCAGAATATATACTACTGATTAATTAAATGAACTAGTAAGCTATTCAATAAATATCAGGCAATATGAATAATCCAAATCATTGATATGAAACCAATTTTCTATAAATTATCTTATCATACCTGAAGTTGGAACTGATCAAAATTTTACTATTCCTTAGCAAAGTATTATCATATTCGGTGGGTCTGGTGAATACGGTATTCCGAGCGAAAGTAACGAAATACCTTACAAATTTGGAAGATCGTAATATAGACATTTTAACTTAAATATAAATCCTTAGGCCTCACGTTTGAATGATAAAAAAGGTTACACTTAGCTGTGCCGGTTAACCTGTAAGGTAGGCCAAGGAGCAATTCACTCCCCAAGAAGGAAAACTTTCTTATAATAACACTTCGTTTTCTTTTTGAATTTGTTTTTAATTATTGCCAGGAATATATTTAAGCAGAAAAAATATAAACTACAGACATCAGCTATCGCAAAAGTAATAGTTATTGAATGTAAAAATTTATTGCTGATCTGGAAGGGTCCATTGTAATAAAAACAACATTTGGTATTTGTTTCGCAGGTTGTCGCTTTAAGTTGAGTTACAATAAGTTTTAACTGTTTATTAGTTTCATTTTTAATATTTTCCAAAAATACAGGTCATCGTGAGCTTTAATATGGAAAAGAGGATGAGAAATGAGTTATGAGAAATGAGTACATTTCATGAAGATATAAAAGTTTCAACTAACATTTCGAACTATAGTTGATATATTATATTTATTTTTTTTTATAATTATTATAATTTTTAAATATTTTTATTTTGAAGAGAAAAGATTTGTCCAGGACCGGGATTCGAACCCGGGTCGTCTGCATTTCCGTTGCAGTGCTCTGCCACTTGAGCTGTCCTGGCACGCATCCCGGTCAGAGAAATCAAAAATATAGTTGATATATGTTTCTTTAAAAGTTCATTTCTAGATGAAATTACTACCGAAGTATACACATTTCCCATAATTACATTCTCTTTTTCATACTAAAGTTCATGATAACCCCTATTTTTGGAAAATATTAAAAGGGAACGAAACGAAACCAAAATTAAAACTTGCGACTCAATTCGAAGCGACAAACGGCGGAATAATTACCCAACATCCATCTTAGGAGTTTTTTTCATTCAAAAGAATTATGGAAATCTTTTTATTTAAAAAAAATTAAGGAATAGTTTTGAGGTTTGTTTTGTTAGGGTTGTGTGCCATGAGAGAGTTCTTTATGTCGGGGGTAGCATTATCATATCGCAGAGGGGCCCGCGAAGGTTAGTCCTTTACTGGAGGTATGACATATAATTGCGACTAATGAAGAAATAGGAAAGGATATATCCTCAAGATTTGCGTTTCTTTGGTAGCTGCGGAAGAAATAATTTGAATCTATTGAATACTGATTGAGTAAGTAAAAGATTGCCAAGATTAGGATGACGAAGTCTACCATAATGTTTTGAACAATGCGTATCTAGCTTGGATTGAGAGGAGTTGGACAGGTATAGGAAGAGTTAAGTATCCAGGGTCATCCAACATTACTTACACTTGTCATGGTAATGAAGGATGTATACTCACTAACGGAGGTATTCGTTTCCAGGCTTAGCGAGAAGAAGTAATACTAATAAGCTAGAAATACAACCTAGTATTCTCCCTCAAAACAAAACATTGAATGGAAGTATACATATTAGGGTATGCGAGAGCTAAATAAAGTTCTGTCATTAGCGTGATCTGGTGGAAGTTTTTTGAATTTGGATTAGTTACCATCACAAATGCACCACATCATTACTTTCAATAAATAAATTTTATACAATTTTCATCTTTTGTTTACTTCTAAATTCAAGAAGAGAAACCATTTTTTAAAAACTTTATTAATACGCTTTTCTCGGATAACCTTTTTTCATCAATTCTTCCTTGAAATGAGATTTATCTATTCCTGGGGTAAACTGTTCACTTTTACGACACGATATCTTTTCGCCATTGAACAAACTCCTGTGCCTGGGTTCCTTCTTCCCATCCGTCGGATGATACTTCTAACAAAATAGATTTCAAGAATGAAAACAATTACAATATTTAAAAGTACAAAATTGCATTCATTAAATGATATTTAAATGTACATATCATTATGAGATGACTAGGCAATATCTCATAGTATATAATCAAGAGTTACTTTTTTGTTGGAGGGCTTAAAAATCATCAAATTTATTAAAATAATCACGTCATCTTGTTATCTTTCTAAAACTTAGCGAGTGGTTCTTGGTTCAGTACATGGTAGAGAAAGTAATATTTTCAAGCTAACGATTGTGCCTGGAGATGATTTGGCTGAGACCACACTCAACAACCAGTTTTCCCTCCCATTAAGGGCAGCTACTTCATAGTAGCGGGGTGGGCACTGATAGGGTTTGCAGATTCAAAAGGATTCTTCTGTGACTGTTAACAGATTAAATAGTATTTCTGCAACAGCCGCATTTGAACGCAGGACATTCCGCAAGAAAACTCAGTGCTCGACACACTGAGATACTCCCTTCCTTCATTCTCTTTCTAAAACAAATCTTAATTATATTGACGGGGATAAACAACTGTCCTGATGCTACCCTATCTCACCCCTTTTTGCCAGACAATGTTTGAAATGTCAGATACAATTTCAGAATGCTTTCCAAATTAACTCCACTTTCTGTAATCATTTTGGCTGGAAATTTTTCATTGTCTTTACGTGAAAAATAATTATGGGATATTCTTGAATCGTAGACAGTACGTATTACAATTCTGTTCCTTTATTTTCTTTAGTCATTTCGATCGTCAATTATCATAACAAATTTATTTGTGTTTTTTTAATCTAAGAAAACCTTTTTAAATGGTTTGTCCTGAAAGACTTTGTGTAAATCGAGGAAACCATTTTTCATGTGAGTTCGTTTTCGATCTATCATAATAAAGTGTCTACCTAGAAATGAATGACATATAGAATAGTTGGATATCTATCAAACTCTCGGAGTATGTATAAAATAGATTATTTTTAAACAGAATGTAACATAAGTATAAGCACACTTACGTCATATACTTATAACCTTCCTTTCACATAACCTAAATTATAATCATATGTGGATAATTATTTTACGATTTGCAACTTTTTACTCACCGATTCGCTCGTCCTCTTAGACGCAATAAAGTCATTAGAATGATATCGTTTATGATATTTTCTTTCAATGCAAGAATTCGAACCCCTTCTGTGCCTGTCGAATCTACTCCTTTGCCCAAAATCCTTATGGATCAGATTTAATTTCTTAGCGAGGGTTTTCGAAACGGCACAGATAAAGTATATTAGCGTTTCGTCTAACGTCGGGCCTAACAGACTAGACTTGGAAGGCTCGTTTGACTGGTATCTGAAATTCTTGCATTGTTGTGCCGTGTCTCCACAATATACGCACTTTGACATAATTGTAAACAAGATCATTGACAAGGATATTACTTATAAATAATAGGATACTCAAATTTGAAATAAGCCTCCTGAAAGAACCAGACGAATTTGGTTATTCGAACAGTAAATCATCTAACAAAATCACTCTTAACTTTAGTTTTATTAGAAAAAAAACTTCAACAGGTGTGCAGGTGTGTGATAAAAAACATGTGATTTTATTAGTTATTCAAGAACGCGGTGGTATTCCGCTTAGCGAAAAATTCTGGATTAAAAATCGAAAAATGATGAACACAGCTGCATTATTATTTTTACAACATAAAAAGTAATGTATTTTACTGTATTAGTTATTTGTTTTATTAATTTTTATTTGAAAAGAAAAGATGTGTCTGGAACTCTACCAGGATAGCTCAATTGGTAGAGTTCCAGACTAGCGATCTGGGCGACCCGGGTTCGAGTCCGGGTCCTGGACATATCTTTTCTTTTCAAATAAAAATATAAAAAGTAATGGTTTCTATTAAGGTAATATAACTTGAAGTTTTGCAGATTTCATTATGAGAACAGAAACTTTCAAGTATTATTGAAATCAAACTTAAGGAAGTCTATATTCAAGACATCAAATACACCATTCTTCATAGTGAAATTCCTGTTTTTCTGTTCATATTCCTTTCTGACGTAACAAAAAAAAAAATAAAAACCAGTACTACAACCCATGAAGGGCCATTGGTTCAGTACATGGTAGGGGATGTACTGTTTCAAGGACACTGGTTGAGCAGAGAGGTGATTTGGAGATCTCACCTTACCACCAGGTTTTCCCTAATCAAGGGTACGAACTGTTGAATGACTCCCCGGGAAAACAGTAGATCCATCAGTGTCAATCTACGGCTGGCAAGAGATATTAAATAATTTACTTACCACAACCGGATTTGAACGCGGAACTTTTGGCACAACTGAGTAGTATACTCACCCAGCTACCCGGCTCCCTTAAAAAAAAAAATTTAGAACACATCATGATTTTTGATGCAACTACTGTCAGTGTACCAAGGTCTTGGTGAGCAGTCCACTTAGGTCTACATTTTAAAATTATTGAATAGTCATTCAGCCCCTATCACAAATGGGATCACCTATTGTTGCTATGAAAGAGGAGATAAACAGAGTTGGAGGTTGAACAAACAGATTTTCAAAAAATTTGTGGAACTAAGAAATATCAGGACACCCCAGTCAGATAACAGAGGGACCAAGACTTGGCTTTACAGAAAAAGAACAGCAGAACAGAAAATACATTGAAGACTTTGTATTGGAAAAGAAGAGAGTGAAAAAAACAGAGTTGCAATGGAAAGAAGTGAGAAGACAAAAAGAATATGGGCTGATAAATAAGCTTTTAAAAATACTTACTCAGACGACCATTATCTTAAAACAAAAAAATTAAAACTACATCAACAATAACACTATAACCATGCAGAGTTTTGGTTTTATTTTGTACCACTACAACCTGCGAAGTGTCTGGGGTTCAGTATATGTTAGACAGTACTGTTTCATGGGCAATGGTTGCCCATAGGCGATTTGTCCTAGATCACACTCGACCGCCAGATTCTCCCCCCTATTTTAGGGTACCCACGTTAAAGAGGCTGGGTGAGTCCCAGGAGGTCCTAGATCCATCTCCGACTGATAACAGACTAAATAAGTCTTTCCTGCAGCAGGATTTGAACCAGGATTTTCGACATGGCAACTCAGTGCTCTACCACTGAACCACTCTGCTTCCACAGAGTTCTGTATAGTAAATATTAAGCTAAACTCCTTCCTAGAAATTCCACCATTTCGTTTATCTTAAGATCCTTTCATATAGACTGGGAGTGTCATATATCATCATATATGGAATACATATGATATTTGGACGAGGTCAACTGTAACCCAGTAGCACAGAAATTTTGTTTGCTCTACTATGAAAAGATTTAAAGGAAGAAAATAGTTGGGGGTGCAGTCAATTAAAACACTAAATAAGTGGATACTTATTTTAATTAAGTGCCGACGTTTCGACCCACTTTGTGGGTCATCTTCAGGGCTAAGGACGCTTGCAGAAGCACGAGGGGACGCGGTCTAAAACATTTTGGAAACGTCGGCACTTAATTAAAATAAGTATCCACTTATTTAGTGTTTTAATTGACTGCACCCCCAACTATTTTCTTCCTTACATCATCCAGTCAACGATCCCTCGCTTCTCATGAAAAGATTTAAACTTTATTTTTTAAGTTGAGATAGTCCTACATTGAATCCTTTATTTCCTTTTTGGATTAAAATACCTTATCCTCCATAGATTTATATAGACAAATAACGAAAAAAAGAGAAGGGGGAAAGAATAGGCCAGAAGTTAATGCTTAAGGAGAACGAAACCTCCTTCTACATAACTTGAACAATGAATGAACTTTTTTAACATATTGATTAATTTTAATTTCTTTCAGTCAAAAGGTACAATTTTGTAAGTTACTCATTGTTTTAATAACAAAAATTTATTGTAAGGTGCTTCCTCATTAAAATTTTTTTCAACTTCTCTCAATATTAGAGTGTTTTAACCAAAGATTTTAACACTATATATGAAGGGTGAGGGAGAATTTGTTTCTAAATTGAACAAAGTTCAAAAATAACTTGTGGCATACAACAAAATATACAATGATTTGAGTTATCGTTGCTCAAGTAAGGTAATTAATTTATTATTTAATTTTCTCTTCAAAATAAAAATACTTAAAAATTAAACCAATGATTAAAAAATTAAAATAATATTATTTAATTTGTTTGTATTTTGTATCCTTAATTAGTGATGTCACATATTCAGCTACAGTACTGTGAAAGTAATAGAAAAATACAACATACCTAAAAAAAATTCTATGTTAAAATACAACAAATTTAAAAAATGGTCTATGTTAAAATACAACAAACTTAGAAAAAAAAGCAAATTTTGCAGATAAGCCATATTGGCTCAGTAGTGGCAAAAATTTGAGCATCAATTCTGACTGATTAGTTGCATTCTTGGTTTTGCAATTTTCTAAATGTGATTCTTGGCTTATTTTTTTTTCTTTCTATCAAAATTCTCTTGAGAAATCAATACCAGTTTACAGCCAACCAGGTGGTTATAAGACATTACAGCCAACCAGGTGGTTATAAGACATTACAGCCAACCAGGTGGTTATAAGACATTACAGCCAACCAGGTGGTTATAAGACATTACAGCCAACCAGGTGGTTATAAGACATTTCAATGAAAGTAAAAAATCCTTGGTTATGCCATTCTTCGGAGATGTAAAATGGTCTCAATGCTGTTCATGTCAAGTACTCAATAAAGATTCATATCCTAATGATAGCTGAATAGGAAAAATTTAGGATTCTTAGAGCTGAATTGTCCTATTAGATATAGTAACATAAAGTGACCTTAAATAAATACACAACATAACTATATTAGGTGGGTGAGGGAGAAAATAATTTCTAAATTGAGCCAGCTTGAAAAATTACTTGAGACAAAATAGAAAATTATAAAATAAGAATTTTAGAGAAACAAAAATATTTTATTCATTATTGAACTGTATATTCAATGGTAGACAAGGCCAAAAAGCTGGCTTATATACATCACAATTCTTATTAAAAGTTAACTGAAGAGCAGTTTCCATTCCTATTATCATGGGTGAGGATTTTCCATATAGCTTTGACATTTCCAAATTTCTCTTTTCATCAATCGTTTTATTTTGTGGAGTTTGACAATCTTCTATATCATCTAAAAATATAAATCATAAACATCAATATTGAAAAACATAATACAAATTTATGCAACGATCCTGTAATAACATAAAAACAAGTGAATATCAAAATAATTCTCTCAATAATTCATTTCTCGAAGTAAATTCAAACAAAACTCAAAATTAATAATTAAATCTTAATAAATAAAAAACCGAGATTTCCATTCCTACACCTTCCTCTATTAACAATGACTCAATAATTATTTAATTGTTTCCAAAATATAGTTTGACTTAATCGACAAATATGAATGAATTTATAAATAGGTACAATTGGTATCAGTTCTCCAGGTATTCGCTTTAACTTATCACTTATTTACTTTTTAATATTCTTGAAAATAAATATAATTTTATTAGTGACTGAGTATAGGTTAAAGAACTGACTTAAACTAACTGTTTAGGTAATATCATCATCTATACTTCTCAATGTTTGTTGAAATTTTAATTTCTTGATGAACTGATTGTCGAAATAAACACATTTCCCATAATGACACTCTTTTCTTCACAATAAAACTGACGATTATTTTAAAACTTGCTGTGGTTTAATTCAAAGCGACAACCTGCGGAACTTATACCGTACAATCCAATCTAATCAGATAGTTCCATTAAATTTCCATTACATAGGTCTTTGATACATAAGTTCAAGATATTAACTACATGGTTTTTATTGACTATCATACTGAAAAAGTCAATATTCTTCGTCCTAGTTCTGTAGTAAGTGTTTTAAAATTACAGCCTGTAACTGAAATTTCTTTAAAGAATAAAATAATACAATGTACTATAGAATAAATAATGATCAAAATTATCCTACCTCGGCCTAACACTTTTTCCGGAGCTTCCTCTTTTTCTTTTGTCTCGGGAATGATCTCAGCTTCTGCTTTCTTCAGTCCTGTTAAGAAAATAAGCCTCTTATTTTTATTATTATCATTAAAATTGATTAAAATGTAATTATTCCGCAGGTTGTTGCTTCAAGTTGAATTACAAGTTTTAACCTTTCACTCATTTCCCTTTTGATATTTTCATAAAGTACAAGTTATCATGAGCTTTAGTATGGAAGAGAGAATGTAGTTATAGGAAATGTGTATACTTTGGTAATCGTTTCATCTAGGAATGAACATTTCAACAAACACATATCATCTGTACTTCAAAATATTAGTTACACTTTTATTTATTGATGAAATGATAAACGAAAACTACTTATCCATAATTACATCCTCTTTTCCATACTAAAGCTCATGATAACTAGCATTTTTGGAAAATATCAAAAATGATACGAATAAACAGTTAAACCTTGTTGTAACTCAACTCAAAGTGACAACCGCCAGAACAGATACTGATTAAAAAAACTAAATACTTACTCATGGCCTCTTTATGCTTCATACTTTGTTCAAGGAAATCCATCATCTCTTCAGTTACTTCAATTTCTTCTTCTTCCTCTTCCACATCTTCATCATAATCATCATTATATTCACTGTTTGATTCTTTGGCAAAATCTACAACTTCGCTAGTTGAGGAATCAGTTGTCTGTGTCCCACTACCAGGTCTCCGTAAGGAATCTGTCTAATTTATCAAAACAAAACAAAAAAAAATCTGATTTGTTATTCTACCAACTCATTCAACTTACGTTTTAAGTAAATAAATCAACAATTGTTATGTACATTGAATAAAAAGGAGGTTTCTGGAGACAAATGACAACTATTTATGTAATTCATATAATTTCTTTGCCAGTGCATGGCATTGCTGTAATTCTTCCAAAAACTATTCCCATCCATCCTATTGAAGTGAACTGGCGTGCGGTCCCTTCTTGAAATATGCGATTTGTGATACCTGATTT
Organism: Troilus luridus; assembly: GCA_964056705.1. Taxonomy (NCBI): domain Eukaryota; kingdom Metazoa; phylum Arthropoda; class Insecta; order Hemiptera; family Pentatomidae; genus Troilus; species Troilus luridus. The sequence goes on from OZ057415.1 coordinate 102,246,139, forward strand.
TCTTTTTAATCACTCTTCGCTTCTTAGATCGTTTTCTGTTCCTGTTCTTTTTCCTGTTGCATTTCTGTTCACTATTAATTTTCATAACTACAAAACAAAATATTCTAAACCCATGGATCTACAAGAAAAAATTAGAAGAAGCCATAAACAGGATATATTTAAGAAATCATTAATGATAACTACAAATAATAATTCAAACAACGTCCATGGTTGAACACAATATACAGACTAATCGATAAATAGTTTTGATTTAAAACCTTTGTTATTTGTATTCTTATATTTAGTATTTCATCTTTAGTGCTTAGAAAATTATTTTAAATTAAAATTATTATTTTAATAGCATCCATTCTTTTATGTAATACAGATTCATATTTCGCCAAGGAGTAATACCATTCTGACAACTTTCCTTCTCACAACTTCTTAACTGAAATGAGAAAAGTCCATTTTGTTCTAACTTAAATTGTTAGTAAAATTTTATTTGCGATGACGTTTAATATCTTTACCTTTCGGGCAAAACGAGAGTATTGCCTGCTGTAAGCATCCTGCTTAACAACACATTTTCTGTTCCAAATTATGGCCATTATACCGCAGGATGTCGCTTCGAGTAGCGTTACAAGTTTTAACTTTTCATTCGTTTTCCTATTAATATTTTCCATAAATACAAGTATATTATACAAAAAAGGATGTAACTATGGGCAATGAGTAGATTTCGGCAAACATTTCATCAATAAATAAAAGTTTTAATTCACATTTCGAAGTTTAGATGATATATGTTTGTTAAAACGTTCTTTCTTAGATGAAATGATTACCGAAATATGGTAATTTCCTATAAATACATCCTCTTTTCCATACTAAAGCTCATGATAGCATGTATTTTTGAAAAAAGTTAATGAAAAGGAATGAAAAGTTAAAACTTGTAACTGAACTCGATGCGACAACCTGCTGAATAATTACCCAAAATTTAATTATCTGGCACTGGGATTCTTCAATCATCCTACATTGCTTTCCTTTATCCTTCGTGGTAACTACTAAGTCAAGGTTGTAATCGTGAGGACCTACTGTTGTCTTCCAACCATAAATGAATTGTTTGAACCACGAAAACAATCTTCGTCACACGACAACTAAAGAAACTCTTCAGAGACTATGTAAATGCCCACTGTTCACAACATCGCGACCCTTAGCTCCTCCAATGCAATGCAGATAGTGCTCATGTTTTCAACAGTATCGGGAACTCCAAAGTGGAAAATTGATTACCAATAACCTAACCTATCTTATCTGGTTTGGCTGGAAAATAAATTGTCAAAGTCGGTCCGTTTCACGAGAAATCGAATTTGGACATTAGGGAAATATATTCTCAGGCTTGATTAGAACTTGGAAAGATTCCAATCAAGGGCTTCCACGGTCATTATTATTCTTCTTCTATTCAACTTCCGGGATGGACCGTGTCATGTTGATGTTATGAACCAAGCTTTCGCTCATCGTGCTGTGAGCTTCTTCAGGGTTAGTCAGTTAATGAAGAGCGGATGGTTGGAGTCGGGGTATTTATACCTGGGGGGCGTGTTCTGGATCGAAGTCGGCCTTCCCATTGGTTCGCTTGTACCGGTCGTGTTGTGTTCGGGTGTGTTCGTGTGTGTTCGGTGGGGTGGGGTTCATCTGTATGTGGATGGTGAGGTAGTGTATGGGTCTTGCGTTGGATGGCCGGATACCAGTTTTTGCTGAGCTTATACCCATCTTCCCTATTGAAATTGTTGGGTTGTTTGACAATTTCGACAGCTTCTCTTAAGAGAAGCTCTTCATTAACTGACTAACCCTGAAGAAGCTCACAGCACGATGAGCGAAAGCTTGGTTCATAACATCAACATGACACGGTCCATCCCGGAAGTTGAATATAAGAAGAATCTTTTCTTTCCTCGGTCCCATATTTGCGTATAGCATCAATTTCTTACAAGTAAACTCCCAATCGATGAGTGTATCTCTTCATTGCCTTTTTTGCGACCTTCGTATTCCATTTTCCTCGTACCTTTCAGCCGCACATCCACTGCCATTCGTGGAACCATATCTTTAGATCTGTTAAGGACATGCCTCGCAAATCGCAGAATTCCTGTTTTGGTATACTTGACTCTATTTTATTACTGATATTAGCTTCCTTTTTTAAACTTGTACGGTTTTAGGCATTCATCAGGCAACCTCTTCATATACACCGCCTTATAACTTTCCTATTAAAAACTTTCATGCAAAGTGGATCTATTGCATCTACTTCAAACTAATATTAAATCTCTGAATATCAGAAGAGAGAAAATGACACTGAAATTCTTGAAAAGAGCTAGGAGAATTTATTCATGCTACTGGGATCGGTAGAAAGGGACCTCATCCTGCCTAAAAACAACTGGAAGTTATGCAAGGAGCGTACTATTCAATGCTAGCAGAGGGGAAAAATGGGACTGCCTTCCACCGAACAGCTCCCCGAGATCTTCTAAGAGGCGAAGTTCAGACTAATCACATGTCACGATTACCTCCAGGCATATCTGCACAGGATATCGCAGAATCTGATATTTGTTCCTCATATCTGTCTGGTGCAGTGGACGGTATAGACTTACGACATTTCAGTGGTCTGAGAGATGTTCCAAATAATGGTGACGACGCCTGACTTTATTGGGACGTTCGTCGGCGTACGGTAGAAAAGCCACGTGATGGCATTGGATAAATAAAAAAATCAGCAGCTAAAGTCATAATTAAAGGTTCTTTTCCCAGCCATTATGCTCAAGGAAATTTCATAGCTTACCTAGTTTTCGTATTTCATGGACGCTTCAAGATAATTAAAACACAGCGTTTTCAAACCTGGGTGTCAGTTATGAACTTGTACTCTTAGGTTGTCTTTAATTCTCCGATTCTCCCTTTAGTACTTCACCATGTGCTTAGTCTATTGTTCAATTATTCGAAGCACTCTTTAACAAATTTCTTTGGATAGCCTTGCTCTCTTAGGCACCTTGCGAAGAATTTAAAGAAAAATTATGAGCGCAGTTTAGACTGAAGTCTAGTGGAAACTATGAAGTGACAGAAAAATCTACCAAAAAGTGGAAAGAATCTCAGATATCATGCGGAAGAGGAGGCTTCTCATACACATGAGCAGAGGAACATATATACAGAATGAAGGAGCAAAGATTGACCAAGCACATCTTCGATTATTCTGGAAGAAGACATCTAAAATGTGGACTGAAGTAGTAAGTACTGAACTGATTTACTAAATTTAAACATCACAGAGATTCACATGTTAGACAGAAGTGAATTTAAGAGCTAAGTGTAAAATTTGGAAAGGTTTCAGGATGATCAAGGCCAAACAAGCTTGGAATAAGTTGGACAGAAGATCAAAGGTAACATGACAGTGAATTCATGTAGGAATATTGAAGGCAGAGAAAACTGCAGGAGGGGAAGAATTAATGTTGTTGTGTAAATGTTCAATACGAAATAAAAAAAAAAATATATAATGAAATTAAAAGAAGACTAGTAAAGATCAATAAAAAAATTCCCATTCTGAAGGTTTGAACATCTTTGTGCTTCTCATGAGTGCTAACACCTTTATTTTCACCATAAAGAGTTCAGTATGTAAGTTATATGATGCAATAGATTTGAAATGAACTAATGGGATCCGGAGAAATGTAAATTAGCCAAAATCCTGTTTAGTTAGTAACATACTTTCTTAACCATAGTAGGAAATAACCATAACGATATTGTTAAATTGGAAGGCCACAATATGAAAAAATATTTTGTGCTTTGGCTTTGAAAACATCCTGTGATGTATATTTCTTTGATAATATATCTCAGAATTTTAGTTTCAATATAATTGTCAGAAAAAAAATTTTTAGTTTAGTAATTAGAGTTTATTAGTCAAACATAATGAGTTCCCTGAAAAAAAAAACCTGTACCACTACAACCCGTGAACGGGTATGGGGTTCAGTACATGGTAGAGAATGTACTGTTTCACGGACGATTGTGCAAGGAAGTGACTTGTCCTACCTAGGTCACACTCAACCACCAGATTTTTCTACCTTATTTTAGGTACCCTATTTCTATATTTTATAGAGGCTGGGTGAGCCCCAAGAGGGTCCCAGATCCTATATGACCCATCTCCGGCTGCAAACAGACTAAATAATTAAGTCTTGCCCATAATGGGATTTGAACCAGGATTTCCAGCATGGCAACTCGGGGCTACCACTGAGCCACTCCGCTTCCTATAATGAGTTCCATTTAACTGTAATTTGATATTGAATTTATTGTCTTTCTTGATAAAGTGAATAATTTATTTTTTATAAGTGCTATGAGAACAGGTTAGCACAGTGCATAGGGTACTCATATAGATCTCAGATCCTGTTGAAATGTTGTGAGCAAATGGAAGTGATCCAGATTCAATAAAGTATTTACCATAATTAGAGGAAAAACCTGACGGTTTTTGAATCATCCTATTTAAATTATCAGCCTGCACAACTGGTTTTTTAGAAACAGTACAGCTTTAAACATGTACTGAACCGAATACCCTATGTGGGTTGTACATGATAGTTTTATATTTAAATTAGGGTTTACACAATTAGACAAACTTCATGACTTTCTTTTGTAAAATTCCACTTCCTCATACTGTGATATACTTCCAAATGTAAGATAGGTACATGCAATACTCATTTAATAAAATAATAATGGAGGCAAGGGATTTATAAAAAAAGAAAAGAATCATAGTTTAAAATGATGTATTGTTAAAAACAATGCCAAATAAATATACAACACCTTCAAACAATTATGTTACTTTTTGGAAAAAGAAAACAAAACTGCTAGGCCTAAGATATATAAGATGCTATATACAGAAACCAAAGCATTATAAATATCTTGGAAGAGATTTTTTTTTCAATGAATAAATGTTTAAAAAATCTAAATCCTTATATTTAATCTTTGTACAGTTGTAATATAAGATACACAGACGACCAGCAAGAAATACAAGAATAAATGTTCACTGAAGCTTGGCTAAGTTTTATCCAAAATCCATTCTCTGTATGCGTAAATATTTTTGAGAAGTGCATTAGTCCTAACGAGTGCAATGCCGTAATTAATAATTTAACCTTTCGATTGCACTTTTAGAATAAAATGATTGTAAATATTAAATTAAAAAATTTAAAATCTACATTCATTTTGATGTTTCCGTAATCCAAAATGCTTTGCTTTTACAGCCTCATCATTTATTTACGAGCTTGCTCAATATACATCATTTTCCTTATGTACTTAAGATAAGTAAACTAGACTTAGCGATTCCATTTAATGAAGATAGCGCTTCTTTGTTGTACATTATGTCAAGTACATAAGAAAAATTTGAAGAGAATGGTTATTTTTATAATACAAATTACATAATAAATTACATTCATTCTTTAAAAATTAACCAAGCTACAATAATATTCACGTCTATATGACATTCAGTAAAATGAAAATTTGAGCAATATTTAATAGATCAAATCTTTTTACAATAATAATCAATACTACTAGTGAACTTTCGATAAAAAGAATATGTAGTAATTTGTCCGAAAGAAAAAAAATATATATATATATCTATATATAGTTATAATTACAATTTAAACAAAAGTGTGCTAGACAGTAACAAATTACTCTCTTTACAATAACAAACATGAAAACAATATTTCAAAACAGCATAGTATAAATGTGTGTAATATTTAAGAAACACAGTGAATTGATCCATCAATGATACACACATTCGTACAAACAATGCGTTTTAAACAACTTGAAAAAAAAGAGATTTTTTTTTGTATATTTTTTCTAAATTATGTATTCAAAGAAGGTATACCTACCTATTTACATTAAAAAAAAAATCACTTATAAATTTGATAACTTTCACAAGGAAACAACGATTGCGTAAAGCAAACAGGAAACTTTCACAAATGGCTAGTGCTATTAAAAAACCTAACTAATAATAAAAGCTGATTTAGTCAAATCATGTCCGCGATGGCTTACAATAAAAACATTCTTTTCCTTAATAAACGATGAAATTTGGGAAAGGAACTTTAAATATACAACCCTTGCCAGCCCTTCAAATAAATAATTTATTAAAAAAAAATAAACATTATGTGCGTGTTGGTTTACATGTGTCGGTAATGTGTATTATAAGTATGGTGTATAATTCTGTGAGTACTCGTGTGTTCATTGTTTCAACATATAAATCAACTTTTAAAATGAGGGGTAATAATCAATAATCAAGCCAATTCAGTTATAGTCTAAGGGAAATTATAAAAAATAGTAATAATAAACAAAATAGCTAGCAATTGTATAATATACGTTTAAAAAAATGCAAGGTATTTTTTTTTTTTTTTTTTTTTTTTAAGGGCTTATGTTATTATCTCACATAACTTAATAAAATATTTCATAATTTCCCTGCATTTCTTCCATATTTCTTTATCAACTATACATGCACCCTTTTGTTATCAAACCGATAATTAAGTATTTATATATGCATATATTTTAATCTTAATATAATAAAAACATAATTTTGCCATTTTTAATTTTAAAAAACAAAATGAAAAAAAATACTATTAAAATTAATGGTTTTCAAGAGATATAACTCCTGGCAACCGATTAAACTAGCACAATTTTACTACAATTTTTGCATCACTTTTTGTTCAAATTGCTAATCTAATAAACTACAGAATTCTTTAAACATACGTATACATATACACATTAAGCTAAGGTGTCCATCATACTAAGTCACAATCACACATTTAAAAAAAATTATTACACTTATACAATTTATTACACATTTTTGCAAAATAGAAAACAAAAAATCAAAATAAATTACTTTCTTAATTCAATATATACTGTATATTGTTACACATTGAAATCACACATACTTTATTGAAAGGAATGGGTACAGACCTTCAGGTGGGCTGCGCTAATATACATACATAATAAACAGTTGCGGGGTGATATAAAAAGCACTTCCAGCTATAAAGAACCCCTTCGAAAAAAACTAAATACAAAACAAATAATATAACACAAAAAGTCTTTATGCAACAGTCTGATGTTGAATAACAAAAGTCAGATGAGCGAAAACTAAAATCGCTTTAACAATTAACAACACAAGCCAATGTCCTGTGAGAAAATATTAAATAAATTTTACCTACAAATGCAAAAGTCTTGGTATTGAGGTGAGCGATGTTCACAAATGAACAAAGCTCACCGCCGTCAACGGCTAGCTAAGACGAACCTAGCCTCTCAATCATGCGCTTCATCACATCATGATTTGCAGCAAGGTGTCAGTCCACTACGCCAAAAACAAAAACACCCCTCCCACACACATTTACAGCAAGGAGAAGATGCTTTTAAACCTCAATCGGTTTTTTTATTTTTATTTTTATATTATAATAAAATACATGTACACGCACTGAAACATTAATATTTTCAATTCAACTAAATGTAACAATATTCTTTACTAATATGTTGTCAATCAATATCAATTATATTAGATAATTTATAGTTCGAGATAACAAGATTGATCTAGAAACAATCCTTGTTAGTTAGCGTACATCCATCAGGGAAGTTTTACTTCACGAATAAATATCATCAAAAAAAGATAACTTCAATTAAAATTAATATCAATAAATTTACAAGTTTGCATTAAATAGTTTTATTTTCAAATTTACAATGGGTAACATAGCAACCCTCTCACAAAGGATTTTAAAGGTATTATTACATTTACATATAATAAATCCAATCTTAAAACACCACTACAATTTATTATAGTAATTTTTGCACCTAAAAAACTTCGAACAATATAAATATATTAAAATAAAGATGCTCATAGGGAAATAGATGCCCACTAATACCTGCGTTGCTAAAGCCAGCAAGTTAAGGATTACGCGCAAGATGGTTAAATCGATACATCAATTTCCAAAACTGTAAACACTGTATTTTTAGAAAGTCCTTTTGTTCAAGCCAGGATCACTGCAATTCGAGCTTCTTCTATAGAGATATACAAAATAAACAGTTTGTGTAGGGGGAGGGGAAGAAAAAGAAAATTATATATATTTATGTATATATAAATATATACATAGGAATATATATTTATATGCACATTTATGAACGTGGAGATCACGTGTGCTGCTTGACAACTATGACCCCAGGCCTTTGCTGCTGGTGGAACTGGAGGTACTGGTTCATCTTAACCTTAATGAGGTGTTGTTTTTCAGGTGAGTTGTGTTTGGTGAGTGCAAGGGGGGCTTCCTGCGGCGCTCCATCCCCCCCACCTGCCCCTTCCACCCCATCAAACAGGCTGTCTCCTTCCAAATGTCGGATGGCCTCTACGATTGTTTCAAGGTTCTGTCTAGATGTTGATGCCAAATATACTCTGCAAATAATTATGTTATCATTAATTAAAAACATAAAACTAATATTTTCACTTAGTGTTCAATGGGCACTACATTTAATTATTTGGAATTTGTAAATTCATATTAAAAATATTGAAGAGCACTATAGCTTACCTTGCTTGAGACATTCTGTCATCGTTGGATAGAGAGTGAGGAGATGGTAAACGTTCCACTTCCACTTTAGGCTCAGCTTTGATTGCAGCCTCGAGGATGGATGGCAATCGTGGTGAGTGCGGAGGTGAGGGTGTTACGGTGGCTATGACAGTTTCCGTATGAGCCACGGGCTGGAGTGAGGACCCTGAGACAACCTGAAGGTTGGCGACGGCTGCAACAGTTTCTGCAGCACCGGAGAGCACTTCCCGCCTCATTGGTGTTATTACAGCAGCACCAGCTGAATCATCTGGTTGCTAATAAAACAATCAATATATAATTATTAACTTTTTATAATGAATCAAACTAAAAAATGGAAATAAAACAAATGAGGACATCAGTATTTATAATAAAAAAAATTTAAAATTAAAGTGAAAAATTTTTAAACTCAATTGCTCAAGTAACTGGTGGTTAACTAATAAAATATAGTAAAATTAAAGTAAAAATTGTCCGTGCAACCTGCCCAAATTTTTAATTTGATTAATTACCATCTATTGAAAAATAATTTGTTGATTTCAAAATACTGTATATCTTCTCATATGTTTTTGTTATTTTTCTCATCACACAATTTTGGTTTATTATAAAATACTTCAATAAATACAACAAGTTTATTTATTTAAAGACTCCATGTTTATTTTAATTTAAAGAAACTAATTAATTTAAAGTGTCAGCTTACGTCATCCCGCTGTTGATACTGGAGCTGAACTTGCTGAGTGATTTCCCTGATTCTCTCGGGATACAGCTGGGATTCGAGAGACCGCACCTGCTCCTCGAGGATCATGCGTAGCCTCCTTTCCCTGTCCAGTTGGACTCTCACATCAATAAGGTCATTTGTTGTCCCAGAGACATTTGTGTCTAATTCAACCTCTGAAAGTTAATAAACATCAACTTATATAAAAACAATCAAGTGCACAATAAATGCTAAACTACATCTTAATTTTAAAAAGCAATGACCAAGGCATTCTTTTTCTAAAATTCTAATCTTCCTACAAATACTTTTCAGTAAGTTATTCGAACTAATAATCATCTAGACTACTTTGAACTCTCAAATCTCACTCAAATAATTTCTGGGAGCAGATTAGACACAGAAAAATCCTCAAATAAATATTCAATAAAGAGCAATTATTTTTTTAAAAACATATTATCCACAATATTCAATATTTTGTCATAAAAAAATCAATTTTTTTCTCCAAACATTACGGAATAGCAATCATGCTGGATGATTCAGAAATACTAATAATAATTATGAGGAGTTGATATATCAGTATGCATTATAAAAAATATTGTCAATTTTTATCAGTAATTAGGAATGATGGATAGTTTTCATAAAATGATTTTACGAGAATTAATTTGTGTTTCTAGAAGTGAACTAATTTTAATCTTTGAATATACTACCAACTGATTTAACTTGAGGTTGACAGGCAATGACTAGTAGTTAGATAAATAAACACCAGGAGTGAACAATAATTTATGAATAATGAACACAAATAAAATCAAAATCTTTCTGTTATGAATTTTAATCTAGTGTTAGATTATTTCGTAGATCAATCAAATTCCCTGGAGAAAACATCTCGACTGACAAACAGAAAAAAATAAAATAAATAAATATGGAAAGAACAATGAATAATAATTAAAAGAACTTTAAATATATATTTTTTAAATTTATTATGAAGTTATTAAGATCTCCCTGTATAAAAATACGCAGAAAACACAATCATTTGAATATTTTAACCACTAAGTAAATAATGAACACAAATTTTTAACAAATAAAAAGGAAGAGCTGTTGATTCTTGTAAAAAGAAAGGAAGGAATGATCAGAAATATTTCAAAAAACTTGGGCCAAAGCAACCTGATAAGCAATTGAAGAAAAAAGATAAAAATTATAACCGTCGAATAACTAAAAAATAAGAAATTAAATTACAATAATAAAAACTTGTTAATTGGAGAGGTTAGAAAAAAAATAAGGCGTGTTAAGGATGGATGGAACGGGATCGGTGCTGGTATTTAAGCATATCTGATTGGAAGATGAGGAAAGGGGATTATTTAAAAACATCTTTAAAAGCCCTACTTGAGATGATCGCGGACTGAGGAGTCACCGGCACCAGGTCCACAGCCTCCTCGTTGGGCTCGCATATCGGGTTTGTCACCGTTACCACCAAACCTAAATGAACAAACAAAACAAAAATGGTCAGCTACCTTCAGGCATTACAAGCACATTACGATACTGAGCTCGACAACTTGGACCTTCGACATAGGCTTGTAGTCAATAAAACAAGGTGGAGTTTAACTGTTAACAATTAAGGCATATCAAAAAAGTTTTCGATTGCAATGAATAAAATAAAAACTGCTCGAATTTCAGTCGGAGTAATCCAATTGACACTCAAGAAGCCTTAGCACAATCGATATAAGCACTTTCTTTACTTCTTTTAGACTAAGTTATCTTAAAATGGACAGATTGAATTTAATGCACAAGTATGTCGTTCAGCTCCAATATATAAAATTTGCCAAAAAGATAATAATAAATACATAAAATAACCTAAAACCAGGCAAACAAATTGCATTAAAGAAAATAGCGTGCACAGTTTATTCATAAAAAAATGAGCAACACCAGTAAATGTAAACTGATAATAAATAATCATCCACATATTTTGCATTTATGTGTCACCTTAACCCCGTTTGAATTTTAATCAATTATTGAAAAGAATATTGCTATAAATAAATCAATATATTTCAACGTTACCAGAATCTGTCTTCCGCTTTTTGATATTGGCAGATGCCTCTCCTTCATGCTGGTTTAATAGGCGCTTCAAATGGCAGTTCTGCGACAAAAGGCGTGTCTTCTCCTGTTCGAGCTGGTAGATATATTCAGCGGTCTGCTGCAAGATTGCAGCCTGAAAATTATTTTAATAATTATTTAATACTAATTGATAATAGTAGTTAATTTTATGTTAGATTTAAATTATAAAAGTTCAAATAAAACAATTGAAATGTAAACATTAAAAATAACTTTAACTGTAAAAAAAATTTTAATTATCGAATTAGACAGTCACTTATCAAACTATTCTTCTTATATCAATAATTATTTGAATAACCTTATACTTAGTCATATTCAAATAACTATAATCAAAAAAATTAATATAGAATATAAACTCCTCCCCTGAAAAAATAGATTTTCCTTTGATGTTTGCCAAAATTAAATCTGATTACCATTTGTGAAATTGGTTCCTTTAATATATATTGCTAACGAAAAGCATTGTGGCAAAACAAATGAAACTTTTAAAACTTGGATAATTTCTGAAACGAGGAGTTGCAATTATATTTCTTTTGTGCTCATTCGCAATATTCAATAAAATAACAATGTTACATTAAGAGAAAATATGCTCCACTGTTATGAATAATTTCTTCAAATAAATGAGTTTCGCATAAATAAAATAAGGATGTAATATTTCCTCCTCATGTCCCTACTTCCTTGTTTATTAACACTCATAAACAACCAACTTCTCAGGGTTTTGTCCCATCTTAACAAATAATTTCAATTAATTCATTAACTTATTTACTCCACAGTCAATATTAGATTCACTTCGTAATTTCATAAACATTTGTGTCAAAACTATGAGTGTCTATTTCAAATCAATTCCCTAATTTGTGTAAGAGGCATTCCTACTATTATAGCTATATTGTTAATCACCAATCGGCAATTGGTTCTCTTAAATTATGAGCACTTAAAACATCACAGAATTCTGCTAAGTGTAGAAGATGATCATTCCCAGTTCTTTTGCATTACATTGTAAAGGTTTACAGCAGTGTTATCAACTTTTTTATTGTGAGCAGAAGAAGGGCTATATGAGATAATAAAAATTAACATAATTCAGGGTTACCTAACACAACCTACTCGCTGTAGTAAATTAGAAAAATATGGAAATGTCGCTTTGCAATATATATTACTACTCATAAATTGAGCATTAATGAAACAATAAGAAGGAAGAAGGATAATGTTGATTTTCTGTCACTGACTGACATTTATTATTCTTACAATTTTTGAAGCATATTATTGATGTGCCTTTTTTAAAAATATTATTCAACAGACTAGTTCATCGACTGAAGAGGGGATAACGAGAGAAGGTGGAGAATGAATAGTGTTAGCAGTAGTGTAAAGGAGAACCTGTAAGAAAAGGAAGAAAACTAAAAAAGAAAAGTGTATGAGAAGAGATATGTAGAGATGGGGGTGCAAACAGTTAGTTAACTAAGGAGCCTATATTTAGAGAGAGAGAGAGAGAGAGAGAGAGAGAGAGAGAGAGAGAGAGAGGACTATTGTGCCAGGTTGAGTAAGACAAGAGATAGACATAGACATAATAATGTAGTGGTAGTATTGTAGTGTAGTGAGAGGATGGTGTGTTAGTAGTCTGCTAGTGTGCTACGGCCTTGAGAGCGAACAAAGAACTCGAGTTGCCTATCCCCCTCACCAGGTGCCGCCACCTCCTCCCCACTCCCCTCCTGCCTCAGCCCTACAATGGACGCTACGATGGAGAGGGATACCCTGAATTTCATTACTTCTTTTATTTTTCTTTCTTTAAATTAGGCTAATTAAATGGATAAATATTTCAATAAATTTAATAAATCATTCTAAGTAATATCTTTATTTATTTGGCTAAAACTTTAACCAAAAAACTAGATACCTATTAAAAAATATATCGGTGAGAATAATCCAATAAATAGTCAGTTTCTACATGGATGAATGATATAAATAAAAAGACAACCTAAAATTATGTTTAGAATAAAAAATATCCCTTACTCGTACAAGTGCTATTTATAAGGCACTGCAGAGTTGCAAATGGGCTCTTTATACGTAATAATATAAGTAATCTCGTTAACACATGTGCAAGTAAAACCTTAATAATAATAACAACAACGAAATATTTATTTAATCTGGGACAAGTGCCTTTAGAATAAAATTAGAGAAAATGAAATATGACCTCTAGTATCTTGGATTAAAATACTAAGAATAATAGAAATAACGTGTGTGTGTGTATATATATATATATATATATATATATATATATATATATATATATATATATATATATATATACATTAAATTGTTTATATGAATAAACAGGTCAAAGCTATTTTATTCTAAACATAATTTTAGGTTTACAATTATATTTTTTGTGGGTTAAATGGAAAAAAGTAACTGGTTCCCAGCGGTGAGGCAGTGAGTATTCTTTATGAACCTTTCTTCATAAAAAAATATATATTTCGTTGATTATGATTACACAAGTTGGAAAATCCTCAAGTTTTTAATTGTACCGGGGTTCTCACAAGACATCAATATATGAACATTTTTTCCTTTCTTGGTCACTCAAAGCAATAATGTAAGGTAAAATATATTACAAATGTTGTTATCCCATTTATATTCTCATTTTAAATATCAATCTAAGAACAAATAAGTTTTGTTTGCTCATTTAAAGTAAAGTAAAGAAAATACCTCAAAATATTTACATTTCAAATTTTTCTGAGAAAAAAACGGCGTAATACCTTCTATATATTTCATCGAAAATACAACAACGAACGGAAATTGATATAAAGAAATGTACCTCTACAGTACACCTCCCATATTTATTATTCATTCAATTTGAATAAAAGCGCTAGCGATATTGGTGGAGGGGGGAGGAGAACCAGCTGATGGGCACCGCGCCGGAAGCACAACCTCAACGCAACTTTCACATTCCAAAGAGATTTTCTACTACTAAAAATAACTCCGACATTTCACTATGCAGTGTCCTAGCCGAGGTCACATTGCGCCAAGTAAACAAATCCCATATGAGGGCTAATTGGAGTGGGGTTAAGTATTATCTAGTATTATCTAGTGCGGCTAGCTGAATCCGACCATTTTCCCACTTTGACTATATTATACCACTTAGTTATAGCTTATAAATACTTTAGCGATGTTTCAAGATTTTACTCATATTGATGCCTTAATGAAAAACGTGTTTTAGTGGTTTTACAGTTATTAGTTATGGGATTTATAGATTACAAACTAGTCAAGCTGATATTGGGCAAGAATGTATGATAAGTTGGATAATGGTAACTTAATAAAAATTAAGTTAGGTTATTTTTTGTTTTGTTTTTGCGGAAGGAGGGTATTCCCGGAGTTTCCTCGGCTTGAAGATTGGATTAACAACAAATATACACTCAGTTTATGGCACTATATACTTTATTATAATTAATAAGAAAAAAAAGGCTCTAATTATGTTAAACCATCTTGTGATGATGTAGTTGTAATTCAGTAAAGATATATTCCCTAGTTTTAAAAAAGACATTAAGAGAGCTTCGATATGGTGAAGAAGTTAATTATTTTCCAAGGTAACAAGATTAAAATTATACAATCAGCTCTCTGTACAATCGTTTTCTTAAGCAATGAGTTATGTATTGTTAAGCAATTATACAAAATATATAAAGCGGGAAAAATCACAGAACTAGGGGGAGTGAGATAGTGGCGGAAAAAGATATAAGAAGATAAGAGAAGCGAGGCGGAATGGGTTTTACCCACAATTAATTATCACTTCTCGCCTTCTTAAGGCAGTTCAAATGATTAACCAAACTAATTAAAAAAATTGACCTACATATTCGCTGTTCCAATCGTAAAAAATAATTGATTTAAAAACTGTATTAAAACACTCTCTTCCTTATAGGCTGAGAAAAGAGATATAAATAAGATGAAAGGCCTGGAAGCGACCGTTTCGATGAACAGGATATGCCAACTGTCCTTTCGCCGCTGATTCCAGATCTCACACGGAACTCTCCCAGCCGATCGACTGTTTGAACTCGCTTATCAAGAGATACGCGTAAAGTAAACTGACACTAACGACGAAAACAGATAACAGTAACCCGCAATCAGCTGGTTTAACAGTCACTTGTATCTATCATTGATAAGAGTCCGATGTAAGTGGTCAGCTGAAATGTTCTTATCGGCTTTCAAGCACGGAAGATAAGAGGGTGCTAAAAAATATGTCAGCTTAAGGGAAAAGAGATATAATACACAAATAGAAAAATAAAAAACAAATCTATTAAACAATTAAAAATTTCGATTACTTAGACAAATTTTAAATATTACAACCCAATTCATTGGTCGGTTGTGACTAAACTTGACGTCTATCGATATTAAAAAACTTGACAGTGATGTCGAGTTGTCCACGCCTGGAACAAAATTAAGAATCTCTTGTCTGTTTACTGGCACAGGTGTAAAGAACTTGTGCATTTCCACTTGTACAGATGAGACACAAACTGTGTCACAATGTGTTAAAGTTGATGGGTGACGACCTTCTTTCCTCCAAACTAACAGGATTGTAACGATAAGTATTTTTAAAAATAAAATTTATGATAAAAATGGTTGTCCAGATAGGTCAAAAAGTAGTTCTCTGATAATTTCCTTTAAAAAAACCCAAAATAATCTTTAAATTACATTCTTGGGACAACAGCTTCAGAAAATACCTAAAACATTTAATTTATATTGTACATTTATCGATCTAGTGTTATTTTTTCCAACAATCAATACTTAAAATTAAGCCAGACCTATAAATTATTACTAATTTTAAAATTATGTAATGCACTAAGATAAAATAATCCAAAATACTTGGAGCCTATCGAAAACATCTGATAATTTTATTAATCCAATCCTGTTCATAATGGCCTTATTTATTTATAATTCGGATGGAAAAAAGTTGTGAAAAGGCTTTTTAATAATCGAATAGTTTAGTTGAGAGTGGAAATGCGACGATCGATTATAGAGGAATGGCGGGAAGCCCCAGAGCGGGCCTCAGAAATGGCGCGCAGTTTCAGCTGACGCCTCTCAGCTGGTCCCGCGCAACTCAAGGTTACCCCTTCTTCCACTCGCCCCCCCCCTTCCTCTGTCTTAAAAATAGAACCTGATAAATAATAGTTAGGATAAATCGCAACCTCTACGTTTCCCACTAAGTGATTACCCCGCTCCCATCAGCTTCGATAAATTATCCAGCAACGATGATGAATGGTTGTAATTTTGGAAAAATTGGATCCTCTCCACGAGACTCCTATCGTGTAATGGGGTAAATGTCCCGAGGGGCTGTGAGTAAGTAAAAATAAGTAATTATAGACTGTAATTAAATGAATAAAAAAGAAAATGAGTAATTATTTTCTAATAAAATCCACATCAATAAGTCAAATAAAAGCCAAAATCTGCAATATCGTTTGATACTGATCAAGTTTAGAACAAAATATGAGATGGTTGGAATGCAAGAAGGATAAACTAAAAAACACAAAATTAAAATCAAATGGAAATTTGTGTACTGTAATAAAACTCACAAGTGTGCCATTTCCTAACTAAGATTTGTAAAAGTTATGACTAGCAGCTGACTTAAGCATTGATTTTACTCCATTATAGCACTCCTAACTGACCATTTTTACATATGATAGTCTGGACACAAAATCTATAGTTTCTTTTGACGACAACGACATCCCATTCAGCTGAGTAGATCCCGAGGAAGCTCAGAAAGCATCCGGATGTGTTGCAACAGTGCAAATGTATATGGAATATGGGTTCTATTGAATTGAAGCTCTAATCCTTAAAATTCACAAAACAACGTTCGGAAAAGAGAGACCCTGACACCCTATTTGAACATCCATGGACCTTACAGAACTATAATGGAACGGGATCAAATTAGAGATACATATCATGCGTCTTCTAGGCGTAATAAAATTGATACAACCAGTAATCCGCTGAGCTGGATAGGAAAGACTCCTACATACCGATTGCAAGCTGTTATTATCTTGTTAGCTCAAATTATGTAAGTACCACAACACTTTTTTGGGGATGTATGAAACAGATAAAAGATGCACTCTCACCGCTTTTGCGATGACCTTCAACCCGTGTATTATTTCCGAGGAAGATGAAGAAATAACCTTCTAGTAAAATACAAACTTTACAATCGCCCCTTAGATTGCACAACCCGGTGGATGGCTTTGTGTCCCAAATCGATACATCGGAAATCGCTATTAAGTGGCAATAATGGCAGGGCAAACACTCCGAGATAGACAAACAGTGCGATTCGATACTACAGTGACCTAAACACACTTGATCGGCTTATTCCGCGAGAGAGATCCCAACATGGACCACCGGAGAAGGCAGCCTTGACCAGAGTTAATTACACAACAATACCAATCGAAATCGATCTTGTGCTCGAGGGCCCAAAACAAACAGTTAAAGAGGTAGTCAGCTTAAAATATACACGCTGGTAATTTAGTCACTTTGGAATCATAGAGAATTTGGATAATAGAAAAAAATACTTGTATTTCCCGTAAAACAACTTCAGTTTACTTTAAAATATTGGATTGCTATGTAACATGACGATTGCACACCTTTACCTGCTATCTTATAACTCATAAAGAACAAAACAGTTATTCAGAACCTAAAACGAGTGGAAAATAAAAGAGATGGAAAATAGCATTAGACCAATGACATTATTAATGAATATAAAATATTTTATGTATCAAATCGTTAGACTTTCTTCTGGTGAATTTTCCGCCCTCTTGAAAAAACTTAGTGAAAAAGCACTTTTTACAGTTTATTCCTCTCAGTAACTAGATTCCAGTGCAATTAACGTGAAAAATTCTGAAGAGGTATATGTCCTCATATCTTTGTATGTAATATGTTTTAAAATTAGCAATGCTTGATTTTGTGGGACCGCACAAACCAGCTATAATATCAAAAAAACTTTAGTGCAGCTATAACAATTTTTCAGCGGAATTTCACTAAATTTAGAATGAATATGCTTTATATTATTTTACGGGTTGCATTTACAAATGCACTATACTTATAACAAGCACCAAAACATATTGAAAGAATGATTCAAAAAATGATGAAGTAATAATGTTTCAAGTTAGCCCAGTTCTAAATCGACGATAAATACATACAGGAGGATTATATTGTATGTCGGAAAATAAATAATCAAAACAAGACTATGGATCAATAGGGGCTATGAATAGGCAGAGGTAAACAAACTCTTGCCTAATGTGATTACGAAGTGACAGCGAGATGACGCAAGCGACCCTCTTTCGGCAGTATAAAGACAATCCCGGGTTCTTTATACGAATTTTATTGTCTATTATAATACTTAGGATATAGGTTAATCTGGATAGAATGAGAATTGCATTCCAAGAACTGATATTGGAAACACCTTACAAACCACAATAACGAGACAGAGGGAGGAGAGAGAGGGAGAGATGGAAGGAGAAGCAAGAAGACAAGAGAGGAGATGATAAGGCCCTGTTTATTCAGGCAGTCAGAGATAAGGCACGCTTCATCTCGCGTTAGCATTCGCCGAACAACAGTATCCTCACTTCACACACCTTAGCACCATTGTAAAATTCTAAAATATATATTCTATACACAAGAGAATGAGATTTTCTACACAATTTTTGTCTGCAACAAATAGGTACAGTTCCTATATCCTATCCAAGCAGCGTGTACTTCTCAGGGAGGAAAGACTGAAACAACGAGGATATCTAAATAAATGTATTTATATGTTTTTTAAATAATATCTAACCCTGACATGCCATCATTTATTGCTATTGGGTTTTGGTTCTACTAGGGATATGGATTTATCCAAATAGCCAAGACATGGACGAAACAATCAATGCTCGAGTGGTACAAGTAAAACACCTTCCTTATTTCATTTAGGTCATGCAACCCAAGACGACGAGTTATGACCGACACAACACGATTATCCTCCTGCCTCATGTAGATCACCAACATCTTTAAGAGATTCAGGTACTAGAAGGGACCATTACGGAAGGTCAGGAGTGACACCGAAGGAGGCAGGTATATTTTTGGTCGGGTTTTTGTTGGGGTTTGGTGAGTTAGGTAAATATTTTGTTCAAGCACACCACCCCGTCCTCTCAAGAGCCGTAGGCTTATTGGCTTTAACAGCCCTCTACATATACCCCAAGCTCTAGAGAGGTATACAACCAAAGATAAACATACTTAACTGTATCGGTAAGCATGTATAATATATTATAGAGACTTGTCGATACAGGTAATATAGACATTTACAACAAATACCCAACAGTTATATTGGCCTAAGAGAGCAATATCTTTGAGCATAAAAGAGATTTAATAAGATAAATGTTGTAGGGAAGTGGGACATATGTAGAAAAATAGATTCGCGGGGGCACTTTGAGAACACAGCTATAGCGATTGACACAAGCTGCGTAGACCTAACAAGCCGAGATCTGCCGTCATGCCACCATAGAGCAGAGAAGATACATAATGCACGAAAACCTGCAAGTGAGCGTCCTAATGTTTTGCCAACTCCGGCAAGTGCTAGCTAGTTTCCTATCGTTTGGCCGTGGAGCTACCTTTTGCGGTTTACCTCAAGGTGATACCAATCTGAGGATAGCGTATCTGCTTGCCGAAAAAAATAAATTGAAGTGCTCACTGTTTACAAGAAATGAATTTAGAAAACGATCGAGAAAGAAAGTGCTACACTTGGTTTTACACCAATGGCGTACGCAAGGGAACGCATCAAGACAATGCACACCTCTATCTTAATTGCTTAAAGAAATATGATTTTCAGACCCCCCCCCCAAAATAGAATTTGTATTTTGAAAAATAATTATTGGTTTTTAATATTCTCTGATAAAATTGTTTATACTTATTTGCTTCATTTTTTATAAAATATTCCCTCTCCTCAATTTTTAAATAAAAAATAATAGGATGTAATTAGTTGGGGTGCAGTCAAGAAAACACAGCAAATAAGTGAAACTTATTGTATTTTATATGTGCCGACGTTTCGACCTACTGTGTAGGTCATCTTCAGGGCCAATAGGAGTGGCTGCTCGGTGCAGAAGGTAACTAACCAATGCAGTCAGTTACCTTCTTCACCGAACAGCCACTCCTATTGGCCCTGAAGATGACCTACACAGTAGGTCGAAACGTCGGCACATATAAAATACAATAAGTTTCACTTATTTGCTGTGTTTTCTTGACTGCACCCCCAACTAATTACATCCTATTATAGTATCTACCAGTCAACGAATTTCTTTCCTACATTTAAATAAAAAAATTCAAATCCCCCGAAAAAAGGTTCTAGATAGACCCCATTCCTTTTCGTCTCTATATAGCGAGTGATTTTTTAAGAACTTTCGGATTTGATTTTTTAAAAAACACATAGAATTTAGAGAAATGTATGAAATCTTTACTTGAGTCGATAGAACGATCTATATAATTCAATATTTAAAGATGATTTCATGCAAATGTTGACCGCGGCTACGCCTCAAATGGTTCATACGCTGGGTCCAATTTTCGGTAGTTTCTTCCAGATATCGGCCTGTATCTCACAAATAAATTTTTCGATATTGGCTTCCAGTGCGTCAACTGTTACGGGCTTGTCCCTATAGACATGAGCACTAACATAGCCCCACAAAAAATAGTCTAAAGGCGTTAAATCGGACGATCTAGGCGGCCAATTGACCGGCCCCAAACGTGAAATAAACTGTTCACGGAACTCGCTTCTCATCTTTTGATAGTAAAATTTAATAATCTGCAAGCGTTGTTCGTAAGTCGATTCATGGTTAAATTATAGACCAAACTGAACATGTTACACGAAAACAGCTCAGCTGCCAAAAACAAATCACCCGTTATAATATCTCAATAATAAAAATATTGTTATAAATAAGTTGCTTTGTTGAATCTGTACTTCCATTTTAGATAGCAACAAAATCTAAAACTAATTTACGATCCCAAAGTGGAGTGAGTATTATATTATTATATTTCTACGTACATGTAAACCCGTTCCCCCTTCCTACATCAATAGGCTTTTCCAAATAAAATTCTCTCTATCCACCAACAAATAGTTACTTTCTTGCTGGCTCCACTGCCCTCTGGAATTTCCTACCTCCTAAAATCTTCAATTCTCATTCAACTTTCACCCTTTCCAGAGAACTCACTTACCAAACAATCAATGTCTAATGAACAAATTTTAACTAGAAGTTAAAATTATCAGTAAAATAAATGATCACTTTCCATGGTTAAAAATCAATTTAGTGATAGGCTCATTCTTTTGATTACTTTTGCTACTGAGCTTTCCAGATTATATACCAATCGCTATATAGTAGCGTTAGAACGGAGTTCCTCTTTGACGCAATTTCACTAGTAGGAAAATAAAATATAGAGAAATCGACAAGAAAAGTCCTATTGTTAGGGAATGGGATTAGGTTGTTCATAACCATGGATCGATCCTGCAGACTCCCCTCATCTAATCTCTAATAAAAGTGTGTGAGTTGAACGTGATCTCGGCCAAATAAGCTCCCTGCACAATTGTTGGCTCAGGAACCTTATGGTCTTTACCATAAACTGACGAAAAATCTCCCCGTGGATTACAATGGTACAGTTTGCTCTCTTTCTGTTTAATCCTGTTATTACCACTGTGGATGATAAGCCCTAAACACCACTGCAGTACCATAAGACTCAAGATGATGGAGGGAATCAATATCTATCAACCGACTTTCCGTCTTTTAAAATCGTCATTTGATTACTACCACTGGGTAGTTTCTCTACTTGTCTTTTCATGTCAATTTATTCAATCATAATATTTACTGGATGTATTCTTTATACAGTTGTAAATTTCAATAAATATATATTAAAAAAAAAATCGTCAGATTGTGATGCAGCTTTTAAAAAATCCGTATCAAGCCCGAACTTATGGTAAGTGTAGAGTCACACCAGCGTAGGGATAAGCTACTATGAGCAAAGTTATTACGAGAGAAAGGACCTAAGGTAGGAATGCGAAGACGCGTAGTAAAGCGGAGAGAGGGAAGAAGGAGAGAGGAAGAGTGAGAGAGATAAAGAGGCGAACTGGACGAGGAATGCGGCGATTATTTTTCAAGACTTTTCAATGGAGCGGCCACGCCCTCCTGGCTCCATCTCGACCAATCACACACAGTACTCTCTTCATGTCGTGAGCGGCTTGAAGCGCAAAAGGAGAAAGACAAATTATCCTCGTTATTTATTTACTATTAATAAATATGGTCAAGTCTAGGATAATGAAAAAGATATGGCAGTTAATGATCAATCCACTTGACCGTGCGGTAATTATATGGTGATATCAATGGGTATAATTCACCACCAGCTAACACCATCTTCAGTACCATCATTATGGTACTAAGAACTAAGTAGGCTTGGCCAACTATCTGAACAAACTGTAACTGATATTTTTGGCTAAAGTGAAATCATTAATGATTTTTACCATAATAGAAAATTCTAATTAAAGAAATATGTTTATTTTGTGCAATATGACAAGACTTTTATAAACTTCACAGATGATATTTGTGGAGTTCCTGTTCAGGTACGGTGAATTCGATAATATTATTTCATGCAGATAAAGTGTTGATTAAGATAATTTTTAGATGTTTTGAAGAAGGATTTAAACAGATTATGAATATTTTATATAAATATAAAAATCAAAACAATCTATTTAAGAACAAATTAACAATCAAATAACCAAAGGATGATGACTTATGACTATTGGGTGCAGCGATAATGCGAAATAAAAAATCAAGTATAATTCAAGCATTTCATATTGAAGGAGCTTATGATCAATTATTGAATCACATTTGTAAAAATAAGCGAAGCCCTATAATAACGCCGGATTGGTAGTTATTTCTCTGACAGGAAATAATAATAAATTGCCAGAGGAGAATACAATGGACAGAGTGTGTGTAGGTTGATAAAGAGTGATGTACGGCTGAGTTCAAACAGAGACTGCCTCAACATGTTCGGTTAGAAAGCAAGCCTACCCTACTTCTACGATCCCACGTCCTGCTAGGAGGATATCGGAGACCTTCCTGTCCTGGCTGCAAGCACATCCAATCTCCACCACTCCATCATCAAGGAGTATATTCGAGGAGACCATGACGATGGATGATAAGAGTGATAACGACGATAACATAGACGACTGGTAGCGATGCCTCCACCGACCTTGGCAGATTACAAAGAGGACGCCGGGACTAGAAGGCAACAACCACAACCAGTTCTGACTACTCATACCTATCGTTCTTGATAACCAGTCAAGGTAGTCCATATCCCGTCAGAAGGAACGGACCACAACCAGTCCTCCCTACTCAGGTCCCTCGCTTTTAATAACACCACGTCGACTCTCTGCGTGCTCAGGATAACCAGTCAAAGTACTCCTCATTCGACAGAAGGAACGGACCACCTTCGTCCCCCATCTACCACCTCATCCTCACCGGTCATTGTTGTTTATTATTTCATAACCAATCCTCAACATGGTACCTATAGCAACATATCATTATTCCACACGTTTAGACTATTAAATTTATTATGAGCTTATTTCAACATCAAGTTACCGAAGAAAATTGGAATGATTTTCAAAATTTATTATATAGTTCATCACAAATTAAACAATTCTTAATTTGTTGAAATGAAAAATTGGCAGTTTAGTTCATGCTCATGAAATAGAAAAGCAGCGTTCTCTTTGATTTCACACAGATGATGTCTTAAGAAAGTAGTAGGTATTTACTGAAACAGTAAAACATTCCTACAATACCTGCTTAGAAATTATATTTAATGTAAGAAAATCAATTGAACGAAACATTTGAATAATAAAACTTTCAGGAGAGTGATTGGAATTACCATTTATTATTTACCCTTCCGGAGATACCAAACAAAGAGCATACTTCATAGACAGAATTTCAGTAATGAGAATTTGAATAGGACAGATAAACAAAAGAAGGGAATAACAATCGAAATAAATATAAAAATAAAAACACAATATTCTTTCAGAAAGGCGACCTTCAAAAAAGAGAAAAAAGTTAAACAATGGAGAGTTGTCAGGTATTTTTTTTTATAGCTCAAAAATGTAGACTAAATGTTCACTTTATTGTTCTCCGAAAATATCATTCTTTTCGTGTTATCATAATTAATATAAAATATATTTTTATTGTAGTGCAAATTAACAACAGTAAATGTTTTTTCGAGTTGCTATATTTATTTTTGGGACGTACTTCTGGTATTCTTATTAAGGAATTTACCATGAATAAAAACTATTTTTATTTCTAAAAAATGAACACCATATCGGAGTAGAGGGATGAAGGAAGAGAGGGCCATTGAGAGAGCGTTGCGATCAACGAACGCACTAGCGTACTCCCGCCATCCTCCCGTACGCTACTAGTACTCGACCAGGTGGTCACCTCAAGGCGAGAGCTTCCAATTCAATAGGGGATCGCCGTCGGGGCGGAGTGCTTATGAATCGTCAGATTGTTCCGGCAACAAACGAACCCGCGCCATAATAGCTGCCCTTAAGGTGACTAAAATGGGCTGTGTAATTAGAGCAACGGTTGAGAAGGCCCTTCGAGTAAGGGACCGTGTAGTAGTATTGAGCGGGGAGTGACGTCACCGGGGGGACGTCATGCCTGACCACGCCCAAGAGGGTATCCTCCCCGAGGATCAATAGCCACCAGACGACGCCCGACAGACAAAGGTCATCAGGCTCTGTCTTCGTCTGCCCTCCTCCTTCACGATCTGCCTCCAGGAGTCCTAGGGAAGGCCGCTTCGTCATCAGTCATGTTCATGCTCGGATGGCCTTCCTCGAGGGAGTGGGCGAAGCACCTGGAGGCTTCCTGAAGACTAAATCTTGCAACATCGACATTACTTTATCATCCAAGAGGATTTGAAAAAAAGTTTAGGCGCCAATTATTATTAAAAACTTGATAGAAATAAATAAACAATAATTAAATGAATACGATGGACAATCACTGCATAACCAAGTGAGATAAGAAGAAATAAAACTGAGTTTCTAACGCGTTACTTAACACAAATTACTTCGTTAGTTTTTTTTCTTTAAGTTTTTATTAAGAATAAATACAAAATAATGTTATATGTTATCGGTGAATATAACAATAAAAAGTTAACAGAAATGATTAATTAGAATAGCATACAGGAAAAATTAACTTATACATATTATTATATATAACACAGCATAATGTTACGTATATGCCAAATATACAAAAGGGAGATAAAAAAAAGGGCGCTTCCCGCCGGCGGGAAGCGGAGATAAGCACATGCGCAGTGCCGCCGCATTGCAGACAATCCCGCCTTTACTTTCCCTCATCGCCTACTCATTGGTTAATGCCCATTTATAATGGCTCACTATCCTCCGACCAGTCTATTTTTAACTATCTCTTAAAATTAAATTATGCCTTCTATTACTTCCTGTTAAATAGTTCCCGGATAATTTTAGAGAATATAAATCATATGAAGTGAAAATACATCTAAGCAGAACGATTACGCAATGTTGTGAAAACATTACAAACATTTTAAAGTAAACTTTTTGATAGAAATCTAACTTCTAATTTAATATTCCTGATCTCACCGCCTAGTAGCCAACTTTGACCTAGTGCGAATCTTTTGAATATGCTGTAATATTGAAATGGAATACAATTTTGTATCCATTAAGTAAATATAACCTCATTCAATTCTATATTCGAAAAAACTTTAATACCCCTTAATTTTCTTCTCAACACCACAATCAATTAATTTTATAGAATAAAAGACAGATGAAATCCAGCGGTCTATATATATATGCAAAATCTGGCCGCACGATGTGGCTTTCTTAATGACAAACATTACTTGTGAGAGAATAGACTCCTGGAGTAGGTCACCCGACATCACGTTGCTGTGAACCTTTGGAGCCAATCCACCCGTGCCCCATCATCGAGCAATCGGCATCAAGGACAATCAGTCTAGATCCATGGATTACGGATGTTTAAGGTCAGAAAACAGTCCCTCAACGTAGCCTACAAGCGGTTATTGACAATGCGATTCCCGATAGGACAGCATCATCTCCTCGGTCTTGCCTCCAGTAGACTGATGGTCACACCAGTAGACACCATAATAAATACACATACGTGGGTTTTTGGACGATAATCAGAATCTTGGACTTATTAGTTTTCCCAAGTACTCTTAACTTTAATTACCCCTTACAAGAACTTTAGCCTTCCGCAATAGTTACTTATGATAATACATAATTCTAATCAACAAATTCAATAACAATTAGATTGACATTAATCGTAGAACAAACTAATAGGGTACACATTACCAACCATTAACAGATAAGATGGATAGTGTAAGCAAAACCAATAATAATTATTATAGTAGCCAATCGTAAAACAATCATACATTACACAAAACGCGGTTAGCAGAAGAGGAATGCAGATAGCGACGTAATATGGTTGGTTGCGTAACAAATTAACTACGGGAGAGGCAAGGGGGTTATTTCGCTAGCGGTCAGATTAGAAGGAGCAAGCTACCGGTTATTATCCACCGTATCTCTTCTAAATATAGCCCGACGTCCTACAAATACTACACCACTTCTCAAATACTACTTGCCAGTTCACCACACGGCTCTGCGCGTCAGATCTGTATTTGGCAATGCCTTCCCTCACAGAACAATGTCACTAACCACACGTCACATAGCAAGTCTTTTCAACTCATTCCTTTAGTTACAAGAGAGTCCTCGTGATTAAACACTATAATTAAGGAAACATGTCGAAGAAACTCGACGAAAATGATACAACTTCATTATTGAATAGAAGTCGTTGAAACACAGAGAGGTCAAGCGGGACAGTATTAATAATTAATAGAATTTTGGCGGCTTTTAGGTTCTACACGAGGGATTAGGATAATTCTGGTTAATATTAAATATGTATATTGCAGAGCTACGTGCATGGTAGAATATCACTCGATATAATAAAGATGTGGGACAAACTAGTTACGACATCATAAACAAATTATTACTCGTAACTTTTTTATTTTCCAACTGATGCTGGACGAGGTCTAATGGACAGTTAACGCAGAAAAAGATTTAAAAAGCACCAACCTCAAGCTACAAGAGAGGCTTTGGATCAACCAATCCGCTGGCCAACAAGAGGTACTGAAACTTCCAGGTACTCCAACTTGACCAAGATATAACAAGAAAGGAGAGTTCAGTGTACCGGTTCAGGTACACAGCAAGGTACAAGAGAGGAGGTGGAGAGAAAGAACCTTGGCAAGGCCTGCTTACTAACGCTAATCTCTTGTTGACTGCCGCACAGTGGAACGAGCGTTAGGGAGGCCTGGACATTCATTAATATCTCCGCTTCTGGTTCTCCTAGAATAAGGCTATTGCTACGGTTTTAAAGATTTTTGAATGGACTATTTAATTATATGATAAACAGGATCAACCATTTTAGGGGAAACGTGTAAAAATTCTAGATTTGATATTTCGATGTTAGATAATTTATTATCTAGCATTGTACCTATACACTACTAGAATGGGTGCAATACAGTATTCTATGCAAAGACAGATATATAGGTACTAAATAAAGTTATACAAAGGAAAAAGTAACAAACCAAATAATTTAATTATTAAACAAAATGAATATAATAATTGATAATTACTTATGTTAGTTAATACACTAGGTATAATTGATACATCAAAATTATAATAAATGTAGGTGCCTATATAAAATTGTTTTATTTAAATAACGAAATAAAAATTTTAAAAATAAATAAATAAAAATTTAAAAACTTGACGATTTGTTGTAGGGACTATTGCTCCTATGTGGACCATTACACATATGTCGTTAAAATACCACACACAAACTACGTTTCATTGTTAATACTATTATGTTAGATAAGGATTCGGATAAATGAATGTGAACAAACATTGGTAAACAAAAGAAAACTTGCGAAAAGTAGACGCCAATATCAACAGAAATTATTTTAAATTAATTCTCAAGGCCCGGAAAAGAAAAAAAAACAAAAACATTTTCTGGGAAAATAGCACCTAGTAGCAGAATCCGACTAATGGAAAAAAAACTTCAAACATTCTAGTTATTTACTGTGAAGGTAGTTTTTTGGGCGATTTTGAGCGATTTTCGCAATTGATTTTTTTTAGTTTTATACCCCAATGTTCACCGAAAAACCCTAGACGTTTGAAATAATCCCAAGTTTTATTTGCCTAAAATATCATATTATGGATGAGTTGTTTTCCAGTAGGTACACGATTAATTTAAGGCATTACCTCAAACAGTGGATTGCTTTAAAAATATGAGTTTTTAGAAAAATTTATATTTCAATTCAGATTTTTTTAAATAAGATTTGATTTCACAATTAATTTATCTATGGATTTTGATGAGATGATGTATAAAGTATAATTTAAAATCAAAATAAAGGACAAATTTTGTTATTTGAGAATTGGTCTAATGTCCAACAAATGCGTTGGTTCGTTCCACTGTGTGCCGCCAGCTGATCCCTCCCTCTATCACTTCCACATAATTTACTGCTCTTATTATTTCCTACAGATCCTACAGGTCCGTTTCCTGCCTCCAGTATTCCCGGATGCCACGTCGAGATAGTCTACCGTAGTGGTCCAGGATCGACTGTAGTTGGATTTCTACGTCCAGATATCTGGACGTATTCTGAATATTTCATGAGGATTCGTTTATGTCGGAACTCAAGAAGCACAAGGAAATGAAAAATAAATAAATACTGATAACATCAAGCTCTACTTCCATGATGAATACACAGCTAACAAACTATCACGTATATATCTTCTCCTATACAATACGATTTAAACATGTCCCTAATATATAATTACAAAACGGAACAGCTAAAGGTAGTAAATGAAAAAATTCAAAATACTTTTCAAAGCAGTGAACTGTAAAATTCACCTGTCTTTTGTTCAATCAATTTAAACCTACAAAATGTTATAGCTGGTCGACTTATGATAAAATGAAAAATTCAGACTTATAAGTTAATTCGAATAATCTTAAATGTTAGACGATGTAAAACAGTTACCAAAATTAGAAAACTAAATAGTCAACAATAAAATAAATAAAAACAAATCGGCACAATAAAATAAAGGGCGGAAACGACTTAAAATTTCTTCCTTATCTTCAACACTGTTATGAAACGAACTTACATTTTTGGTTGTGACACCACCTTATGCCTTAGGCTATCAGCTAGACTTCATTAAATTACTCAGAGCTGTTTGCAGGGTGAATACATTAATCTATCCAGCATAATGATATAATCACAAACATTTCCTCCCCCCACAAGAGTTAATGCTACAATTATATAAGTATTTAATAGTTTTACTACCTTTCCACCCCCTCCCACCCCAAAACAATAAACCTTAGTAATTTAATGTAAAATTGCTAATTAAAATGTCACACCTACTAAATTTGGCTAAATTCAGGAAAACAAATTTCGACACACACGATACAATGAAGGATGATAGCACTAAATAGAAAAATATATCAAACTCCGCCAAAATTTTAATAAGTTATGTTCTATGATATGCGTTTTATGAACCGGATATAAAATGCATTCCCCCCTCTCGCCACTGACCTTCGTAGCAATGTAATACTCTATTTTGTTCAAGGAAAACACGACTAAAAACAATTTTATTTCATAGAATAATGTAGCTTTAGTAGGTTAATATCTGTATCAGTAATCTTTTCTAGCATAAGCCTAATGTGTATTTTAAACCAAAGCACTCGTTTCCAAGTTACCAAATTTTTCGTTTTTTTTGAAAAGACCAAACACTAACTTTTTGAGACTTAAAAAGTTAAATAAAAATGCGTCCTTTTTATTTATTTACAAAAATATGAGTTTGAAAGCTTCAAGAAACATATAGTTACCGTTTGCTGTCAGAAAATATTATTTTTCAAGTGTGTTTATGTATTGTAGGTAGTCATTCATAGAGCAATAAAATATGTTTTTTCTATAAACTATAATACTGGAATCCCCATAACATACGCAAAGTGCAGGAATGTTTGAATCCCAGGTCGCACAAAATTGAAGAGAGCTACATTTTCGATATGCTGTAAGGGCATGTCTGAGTAGTGTAAATCCAAGTTTGCAACCAAAAAAACGGATGTGAAAACTTTTGGTAGCCGAGAAACCACGGGGACACGATTGGGTGCCCCCCCCCCCCTACATAATAGTAACTACTAGTACTACCATTATTTTTTGTATAGGTAATTTACTAGTAAATATTTATACTTTACAATAAACAAGCTGGTTAAGATCGATTCGTGGCGTACAAGCTCATTTTCTTAAAGCACCCACTTTTCCCGATTTTCCTTTTTTTAATTAACAACAGAAGTATAACACCTACAGACCTCGCTCGTTTCGTGCTTAAATAAAAGTTAATTAAATTTACTACAATACCATTCAAAAACTCCAGATTTTTAAGTTTTGGCCGACTTTCGTGAAGAACACCGGCCGAAGGAGTTGTCCTACGATGAAAGTCGTTGTCAATGAAGTTGTAGTAAATTTAATTAGCTTCAATTTAAGCAAAGACCGAGACCTATAGATGTAATAGATTCTGAGTTACGCCTATTTGAAAATTGGTAATTTTTTCGAAATAGTCCATATTTTAAGCTTTGGCCGACTTTCGTGAGGAACGCCAGCCGAAGGGGTGATCCTACGATGAAAGTCAAGGGGAGTGGAATTGTAGTCAATTTAATTTAAGGGGCCTAACTCAGAATCTATTAGACCTACAGGCCTCGGCCTGTGCTTAATTTAAAGCTAATTAAATTTACTACAGCTTCATTCCACATGACTTTCAACGTAGGATCACTCCTTCGGCTGGGTTCTTCACGAAAGCCGGTCAAAACTTAAAATTTGGACTTTTTGGAAAAAATTACCAATTTTCAAAGGGACCTAACTCAGAATCTAATAGAGCTACAGAGAGATTCGGTTAGATTCAAATTGTTGCAAATATAATCGACATTAACAATGGTCAGTCATGGTTTTTTTTTATGAAATGCCTTACAACAAATCAAAAATACAGCTCCCTTCAATTTTTTGGTACCTGGCCACTGGCCTATCAGAGATACTTTGCGTCGAAAATATATTAATTAATAAATATATACACACTTCCATACACAATTCTGTCTGGTAGAGATATATCTATAGATATACCCGTAGATATAGCATTTAAACAAAATATGAGAGTCTCATCTACTTATAACAGAGAACCAACCACTTGCACCAGCTCTCAAGTAGTCTAAATATGTACTGGGATATACTGGATTCGGTTTGGACTTAGCCTATATCAATACGTTAAGACTTACCAATCACAGCAGCATAACCAAAACAGATCAACAGAAATAATTACCTGAAAAAAAAAAAAAAAAAAAATTAGTAAAATAATAATCGATAAATAAATATACATATAAGAAATGGTATGATATATTTAATTTAACCTATCTAACAATAATACTAATAAATTTACACCCCCTTGTGTGTGAATGTGAGTTTTGAAAGTTTTATTAAATCTACTATACTAAAATTAAATAAGCAGTGTATCGATTCTCTTGCAACATTCGATGGAACATTTTTAATTATTATAGATCCAAATTAATTATGATTCTTCTGATGTTTGTTTTGCAACTGAATCCAAGAAATAAAACAATTAAATGTGCTGAGATTGGACAATAACCGGATTGCTACTATTATTTCCAATGTACTGCTTATTAGCTAATATAAGCTCAATTCGGACATTTTTTAAAATTACTTATTTATTATTCTTCGTAGAGAATGGCTGAAAAAGTGCTATAAAATAGGTCCTCAACATGGGTTTTTTTGAGTACTTGAATGAGTCCGAAATACAAGCGGTAGGAATACGAATACAACATACAAATTGTTCTTTCATTTCCCCTATATATTTGAATATATTATTTCATATAATTAATATAGATACATTATTCTTAAAATGCACCATCTTGCTAAAGGTTGTATGACGACAGATTGCACAATTAAGTGAAGCCATGGCCTAAAAAGGTTTAATCACAACAGTAATGGATACATGGCAACCTGTCAAGATAAATTACCGCTTCAGTGTCCCTTATTGCTCTGTTTTTAATTCGTAAGAATATTAAGCGTACAATAGCTCATCAGTGAAACCTCTCATGAACGGACACCGGCAGATCTACTTTGCAGAGGATTTTACACTGGGGAGGGGTATATGGTATATAGGTACATTGATTTGAATGAATAACAATTTCTAGTTCAATTCACTGCATTATTGGTAAACATGATATTTTAAAAATGTAATCTGTTAGTTTACAAAATAAACTTAGGAGGCATTTTTAAAAATATTAAATTGTTCTAACTAGACATTTCGTCAAACTTCCGCATAGTAAGCTTTTTAAAGTGAAATTTGCCACCTCTAAATTTTCTATTATAATACGAAAGCATATCTGTTCATAGAGCATATTGAGTTGTAACTTGAACATACATTATATAAATAAAACAATAAGTGTAAAAACATATTTACTTTATTACGAAGAAAACACATCTAATGTTTAAATAAAAAATATGTATCATATAATAAACAAGAGTACCTTCAAGATATGGGGACATTAGATAGTATGCATTTACATCGATCTATAGAATCATTCAATTTATTTGCTCCGGGTGAACAAAATGTGGCTACGGTATAAATTATATTTCAGGTCGGAAAAAAAAAATCTGTTAGAGAGGTGTCCGATATGGGGAGGTTTAAACAAAGCAATCATTTATAAATGAAATTAATTCAAGAAGAAGAAGAAGCGACAAGGTGATAAAATAAAGGCATTATACCACAAGATATTACATTGACATAGACGTACGTAGTCAATTGACGTAGAGGCACTGGCATTGAGAACTCTGGTATCTACTCCTAGATTAACCTGACAGGGAACATCCCCCGTATTGCGAGGCATAAGTGAGAAAATGCTAATTACAATTGCTGAAATATATTAAACCTACTATTTAAGCTTCCAACTGGGGAATATAGGAGCTTACATAACGCGGAATTGTGAAGCATGCACCCGGTAAATATTATTCAGGTGATAGCATCGCGAAAATTAAGATTGGCCTGTAAATTTGCTGGGCTTAGTAACGAACGAATTCCTAAGATGTTAATAACCGCTGTGCCGACTGGGAAGCGCCTGAGGTGTAGACCGAGGCGTAAGTGGGAGAATTGCATTAAGATTGATCTGGCGGATTTGGGTTTGAGTAGTGGTCCGCAGACAGAAGTTTGTAAAGACAGAGTTTGGTGGTATCGGCATCGAGCCTTCGGGTTCGCTAAGGCTTATTATTATTAAAAGTTTCCAAACCAGATTCACTATTTTGAACACAGTTATGGTCTCTTGTGAATACTAGTGTTTTTTTCTAATCCCCGCCTAACAGCTTAATCCCAATATTCGTCATGATGCCCTACGAACTACTGTTGAGGATAGCATTATAATCTGGCCGATGGGCAGGGGTATGGATGAAATATGTATCCATAAATATGCACTTGCATTCTGCATGCCGCCCTACCTGTCAGCGTAGCCCGACCGTGACGAACCGTCATGCTCTATCATACACGACATAGTTAGTCCGTGACGTGTGCTCTCACGCCTCCCAGCGGGAGACTCTGCGAAGTTGCTAATTGATACAGTTGAACGCGTTTGATAGTGCGGTGGAACAGCAATGGAATGTCTATCTCGGCGGTTCTAAATTCTTGGGTTATTATTAAGAATATAAATATATAATCTATAAAGACAACGAAACAATGTCAATGTATGGAGCAAAATATATACCCTCTTTCATATCCTTTTCTTAAAAAAAAAAACTGTAATACTTCAGCCCATAAAAGGAATCAGGTTCGGTACATTGCTGACGTCGTGCTGATCATAACCCGACGGTTGTGCAAGGAGTTCATTTAGCTGAGATCTGATAAACCGCAATGTTCTTCCTCAATCAGTGATACCCACTTTATAGAGGCTGGATGAACCCCCGATCCCACAAGGTAGATTCACGCCTCCCCCCTATAAACAGAATAAAAAGTCCTGTCTGGTACAGTCAGTATGGATTGTGAAACATGTATCATAATAACCAATTTCCTTACGTAATGAAACGTTAGGTCCCGAGAACAATTTGCAATCAAGGTGACTAATTTGTGTTGACTGACAGGTTGTTTGTACGTTTCACTTTTGTCTTTGTAGAAAGAATGTCATAAGGAGTTCGAAAATGAAGCATTGCTTTGAATATCCAGTATGAAGAAGGGCTAGGGACGACTAGAGAACGCGGAGGGAATTACAGATTGGCTTATAAAGATACCGGGCTTAGTAACGGACCCATCCAAATAAAAGTGCAGATAGGATTGGCTTTAGGGCAATATCAGCATCGAACCTTCGGATTACCCTCTACCCCCCCAGGTAGAAGGAAAAGTGCGCAGTGACCCAGACAGAGACAGCCTTGCCGGCCAAGGTGAAACCGCACTCCAATTATCTTCAGCCATCGTTCGCTTCCTCCTAAGCCCTCCGCCTCCCGCCATTAAGTTAATAGGAACCGCGCCCGAACCGGGCTCTTTAGGAATTTAGGAGACCATTCCGATGTGCAAGCTATCCAATACTCCAACTAGTAATCACGTCTATAATACCTTGTTCATCAGACATACGACTAAACTTAGTATTTCTATTTCCACTAACCTTCAAGAGTTCGGTGCCCTAAACTAAAATAAAAGTACATTCAAACCAAATCATTCAAAACCGCATTTCAGGGTTTTTTAAAATAATGCAAAGTATGCTCTCATCAACTTCGTCGTCATACGCTGACGTTATGCCCTGTGCAGAGGTAAATTTTCTAATGCAAAATATGGCTAAAACATTAAGTTTGTAATAAATAACCTCGAATAGAAGTCCTTCCTAACTTCTCTCACATCTTTATCAGTGGTTGGTCATTAAAGATCCTGTGCTATGACAAAGTACCACGCCCCAAGTATCTGCTGCTTAATAAAAAAAACGGCCAATGAAGGAATATCAAAACTATTCGCCAGGATTTATTTATAGTTGATAAAATTATTTTTCTGGTGATAGGACAAAAGAGTGCGAGTCAATTTTCTGGGACGATCGATTGAGATTATATATAGTGCTTTACAGCTAAATTAACCCATAACAGTCACTTTGTCACCAAGTTTTGTTCATTTTAGCTTGTTCCAATAAAAATTAATCAGTTTGATTAATTTTTATTTCAATATAAAAGTAGCATTTTCTATAGGTTAGACACCTGAACCAAATAATAGTTCTTTTTCACATTTTGGCATATTATTTGACTGAAAACTTATAAATGTCCCAATATATCGAAGATTATTCACCAATATTCTAGAGCGACTGGGGGTATGAGTGCATTCCATTGGAGCCTACTCACACTCTGCACAACAACATGGACACTCCATAGCTGTTGGCCAAGGCCGCGGCCGGCATATTTTCCACCGCCGTCATCCGTCTGCAATGGAAACCTCTTTAAATGTCTCAGCCAACTCCGCGCGTGGAACTACTAGGTTCCAACTGACATTATACAAGAAAATTAACTCTTAGTGTGCCAAAGTCCCACCCGACTTCTACATTAAGTAACACGTCTAATGGTTCTGTAATATCTGGGGAGAAACGGCAGAGTCAAATTGGATACCAGTTTCTTTTAGTTTTCAGAGGTTGTATACATATATTACAGCATCAGCTTACAAACAGGTATACAGCTATATACAAATTTTGTTACCAGTAACCTATTTATATCGTTTAATAATTCCTAAAGAAGCATGGAATAAATACCTACTGACTAATACCTCATGTGACATGACCATATATAAAGAAAAAACGAGAGAGGCAAAACGGGCAGTGAAATCGGCTAAGGAGAAAAGCTGGTCTGAATTTGGAGAAGAATTGCAAACAAGCTATGTTGAGGACAAAAGGAAGTTTTGGAGCACCGTGAAGGGTTAGAAGCATCAAGAACGGCATAGGACAGCTGATTACTGAGGAGGCTGACGTCTTAAAAGAATGGACCGGGTTTTTCAGTAAGAAGTTTGGAAGTGGAAGGATCCAAGAACATGGAGAAACTTTGATAG
The DNA here is from genome assembly GCA_964056705.1 of Troilus luridus. Taxonomy (NCBI): domain Eukaryota; kingdom Metazoa; phylum Arthropoda; class Insecta; order Hemiptera; family Pentatomidae; genus Troilus; species Troilus luridus. The sequence continues at coordinate 102,282,674 of OZ057415.1, forward strand.
GACAACCTGTTGACGAGGATGATCTTATCGAGGACTGGGAATTGGCAAACGCTAAAAAACAAGGCAGATGGCGACGACGGAATTACGACTGAAATGTTGAAATGTGGTGGATACCAAGTACAAAGGTAGTTACTCCAAATTTTAAACAAGGTATTCCAAAAGAAGGAAATTCCACACTGGGAAAATAACATCATCGTTCCAATCCATCAGAAAGGTTCCACGGTAGAATGCGAAAACTTTAGGCCTATATGCCTGTCATCGGTAGCTCTGAAGTTGTACTCCAGAATACTAGAAAGAAGGTTAAGGAAAGTTGTCAAACATGAGCTTCAGGAAGAACAAGCGGCTTTCAGAACTGGACGGCAAACCCAAGACAACATTTTCACTGTTCGATGACTTATCGAGAAGTTTATAGAAAAAGATAAGAAGATTCATCTCGTTTTCCTAGATCTATGTGGGGGATTCGATAATGTGCCGAGGTTGAACTCAAGCAAGCACTAGAGGACAAAAGAGGTCCTATTAATCTAACTCAGGCGATCCTTAGCCTATACCGAAACGTATACGGGATAGTCAGGCTTGATGGCAAAACATCTGAGATTTGAAATGAAAACGGGAGTAAAGCAAGGGGACAGCCTAAGCCCATTACTATTTGTAATATACATGGATAGGATAACATGGAAAGCTAAACTAAGTAGACCCAAGTTAAAAGTAGGAAATCGGAGAACAATCCCGTGTTCATTCAATATCTAGTATTCGCTGATGACCTAGTCATTATTGCAGATAACAGAGAAGCCTTATAAGAATCATTAAAAGCATGGGAGGAAGCTCTGAGTCGTAAAGGAATGACAGTGAACCCAAACAAATATATGAAGATGGACAAAAATGACAGTATATAAACAAGTCTTCATCCCTAGAATGACCTAAGCTGCTGAAAGCTGGTCTTGTATCAAGAAATTTGAGAGCCGTATACAAGCCACCGAGATGAAATTCCAGAGAAAAGCTCTCAATAAGACGAGATTCGACCGAATGAGGAATCAAAGTATAAGAGAGGAGACAGGGCAGGAACCTCTCATAGACTACATCCATAGAAGGGAAATGATGTGGTTCGGTCATGTACATAGAATGCCGGTAAACCGACAGCCAAAAAGTGTATGGGAAGCGAAAACAGAGGGAAAAAGACCTCGAGGACGGCCAAGAAATAAATGGGATGACCTGATGGCGGAACTGGCTAGAAAGATGGAAGGCTCCCTGGGGGAAGTCAAGAAACTTGCCACAGATAGAGAAGTATTTAGGAAATGGACACAGGCTGCTCCGACACCGTAAGGGGAAAGACAAAGAAGAAGAATTCCTGATTTAGTAGCATAGTGTCAGGTAAAGGATAATGACAGGTAAGAAAGAAAATATTTAATTATTTTCTTAATTATATTCAAATGCCATTTCACTAAACTTCGCCAATAAGGTTAAGAAGAGGAACAAAAATATCGTATTAAAATGCTTTCATTTGTAATATTTTTCGAAAAAGTGGCATTTACTGTAGAATAAGTAAATTTTCTGAAAGAAACTACCATCTCAGATCTGACTTTTTGCAGAAAAAAACCCCAGCTTTTGACAAACATTAAGGATGCACCAACATATCTAATAATTGATATAGGCCGAATTGTGACGGTAAAAAAAATCAAAATTTAGAAAAACTAGGGAACTACTAGAAAATCCTTTAGAAAAATTTGCGATAGTATTTATTGTCAGAAGAGAAGAAAAAGAAGAAGATTTAAAATAAATCGTGATTAAAGAGAAAAATCAGTGAAATGGCCAACATTTCACAAAAAGAGGACTAACTCCAAACGAGAAAGAAGGAAGCACAGCACTAAATGGACATGTTCTTGCAACAACACTACCAAGTTTTAGCTGGAAGCCAATTTAAGAAAAAATGTTTTACATATGGCAGACAAGATTATTTCTTCATTTTCCCAATTACTTCTAAAATAATAACTTAACGAAAATAGCAGATAACGTAAAATATAATCTCCCGTTGTGTCGGAGTATTTTGTTTTATTCAAAAGAGGATAAAGAAATAGAGAATTTTAAAAGGATTCTACCACAAACGAGCCATAGGCTGAAGATGTGCTTAAAAGGCAGTGCCCCCACTCTTCGAAAAAGAAAAGAAAAGAGATAAAAAACCGGTTTGTTGGAAGGAAATGTAAATTCCTTATAATGTAATAGTACGGCCATCGTCAGGGTTCTGTCACGCCGTAGTAACTGCCAATTATAGTCTAGTAGCAGGCAGTGACTAAATGACCAATCAATGAACACGAAGACCTTAAATAAAATAAATAATTAGACTGTTTTTAAGACGAGGACAAAATGTCACTCCTCAGTTACTAAAATAACAATATTTTCAGATGTTTTTGTTAAATCAAATATTTATGGTGATATAAAACTAGCCAATTGAGTCCAGCTGTCCTTAACGTCTCAATACACAAACCGTCATTTTGCGAACGCGTGGAAAGAGATAATAAACATTTCTTATAGAAAGAGAAAAAGGAAGGTCAAAATATTCTAAGAAAACAAAATTCAAACATAAGATAATGGCAAAGTTAAAATTCCAATTAAAAACCTTTACACTGAATCGAGATATAAACTTTCAGGCTTTTGTTTTGAAATATTCAGAAAGTGATTAAAATATTTATCATTTTATACACATTCATAAACATACTTTTAAATCAGTTAAAAGTTGTTATCTGCTGCAGAAATACCTAATAGAATCAGTCGACCCTTCAAGGGTTAACCCAGCCACTCATAGTGCTGGAATTCTAAATTGAGGCAAAGTATTTGTTGAGAGTGATCTCGGCCAAATCATCTTGCACCTGCAAAGCTGTTGGGTATAAATGTATCATTTAATGAATCCAAAAAGACACTCATGAGTTTAGTTGTATTTAAAAAAAAAAAAAACTGTACCACTACAACCCGTAAATGGGTCTGGGGTTCAGTACATGGTAGAGACTGTACTGTTTCAAGGACAACGATTGTGCAGGGAGATGATTTGTCCTAGATCACGCTCAACCGCCAGATTTCCCCAATTTTTTGGGTACCTTGATACCATTTGATCCATCACCGGCTGCTACCAGACTAAATAAAAATCTTGCGAGCAGCGGGATTTTTTTTTTCAATACCCAATAATAATAGTTTCGGTTGAATAAGATCGTGCTTATTACGGATTTAATTTACCACTAAAATACAATGGACTACATAAATACTAAGTTAACAATGGATTTTATCTTTAATAAAAATAATAACTAATAATTACATTTGATTATTGATTTTATACTCATTATTAAAATAAATGTAAATATATAAATATTTTAGACCGGAAGACGCATAGCAATTAGAAAGGGGAGATCCCAGTTGCCCACTCCGAACGGGATACTGCATTCCACAAATTCCGTTAGCCAACGCCGGCAGAGGAAAGGGCTCTACCAATGCAACCACTATCTTCGCTTTAGTATAATCTAAATTTAAACTATAATTCGAATTTGATTGCTTAATTGGTAATAAAATATATTGCTCATTACCTACACACTATATGCTCAGATAATTAATAACAACTATCCCTTTTGGAAATGAGTAATAGACCCAAGTTAACCCAGGAGTTGCTAGAACTAAAATTGATTGATGGATCAATGTCCTCTAGAACATCAATAATAGAAAGTTGCTAACCCAAACGACCCTAATTAGACAATCAGCAGCACATTATCCACAGCACACAGAATAGTATAAGTAAGTCATGTTTGTTGCGTAAGACAAAGAAATAAATGTCTTCTATTGCAGTATTAGAAACCAAAGTAAGGAAAACTCGACAGTGATGGAGGAAAATATCTAGTGTGTCTACCAAAACCGCTTTTCCTTAGCAGCCAGCACGGTTTCCTATATCTTCCGCTAATGATAATTTCATTTGTCCATACACAATGTATAGGAAAATGTAGATAGTAAATTCCTTAACACAGATATCTACAGCTCCGGTGAATAACTGGTTAAGTCTAATTTTCTCTAAAATGAGTTTCTTGCACTTAAGTAAGCAGAATCAACTTATTTTTGTAGGGAATAAGGGGCTAAGTTGCTTATTAATTATTGCTTATATTACATCTCCATTTAAAGCCAAAAACTACGAAAATGATACGATTACGGTTATCTGAAAGCAATTAACTCTTTCTTGGACAAAATCCGACTTAACCACTTCATCGGGGATGTAAATATAAACTCATAGATTTCATTAGATGTTTAGTTAGATGGTTCCATAATGGAGTCGCCATGTTGTTTTATGTATATTTTAAAACTAGTAAATGTTGGAATACTAACTTCCACCATATCTTTTTTTATAGGTTAGTTGTTACCTTCTGAGAATTTTGAATTCCATCGAGTTTAGAAACAAACCATATATAGTATTTTTTTTTTTTGCAATTCCATAAGGTATTGCACAGAATTCTACAAGGTTTAATATGAAGTATCATTCCTACAAATCGATCGATTTCGAAATATTTTTTATTACGCCGCCTTTCAAATAGACACTGCCCATTTGATCTCTTATCCTCAATATACTAGCGCCACTTCCTCCACCGACAGGCACACACTCCTAGATAGCTAGCTATAGTATAGTAATACATAACGATGATAACGACTCCGATGACAGACATGTTATTAATGATACTATACGGCGGTTAGGGTCATCAACTCCCAGACCCCCCCCCTCCTTCCTCTACTCCATCGCCACAACACTGAGTCAGCTCCTCCACCTCCCAGGATGCCAGCGCATGTCTTATTTATGTTAGATAAGCCATGTTTGGATCCAGAACACTCCACATGTGCCAGTATCGCACAGCATTCCATTTTTCGCTTAGAAAGCATGGGACGAGTTAAATTGGCGCTCTTGTTGTACGTAATAAACTCCCCTATAGAGACATAAACGCTGGAGATCTGTTTCCATGATTTCAAGGTTATTAAGTATTGAATATTCTCATTATAGTATTTGTACTTAATTACTGTAAGTTTAAAGCAGGTGCTTGGGCACCTGTGCCACCCCACCCGGTCGGCACAACGTATTTGATTTTAAATAGAATTTGCTTAGTCATTAGTGAATTTACAAATTTGTAGACATTTTAGAATACAAAATACTTGATATTTTGGTAGTAGAATACAGTTATCCCAACTCTTACTCTTCTAATACGCTACACAGAAGCCTCTATTGGGGCATCAGTTTTTGTTATCATTTTAAAGGAAAAAGAGTTATTCGCCGAAATAGTAACCTGCACAAGGCATCAAATGATTGAAAACCATGTTTTTTATTGGTTAATTATTTTTTGAAAGCTATGGAATTGAACAAGAAAAAATATTTGTTAACCCTACCTCAAACTTTTGCTATTCACGTTCCAAGGCACGTGGAATTTGGACTGCAATACAAAATTTGTCTCTCCGCCGCCGCACGCCCAAACTCTTTAAAACGCTATAGCTGTTATTATACCCGTCATATTCCGGTGCTGTTTTTTAATTTTGTGAAATTAATTTTCTTCTTTTAAATGGTGTAATTGGAGTGCTACCGATGGGTAGTTTCTCCACAAGTGTTTTCATGTCATATTCTACATTTTTGCACATTTACTTGTTATAATACCATTATAGTTGTAAATATCATTAAATTAAATTAAAAAAAAAAATGATGTAAAATTTGTTACTGTTGAAAGTAAAAAATTTAAGAAAATAATGTATTTATTTATATGCACAAAAATATATATATATATATATATATATATATATATATATATAATGTTTAAGAACCATATTCTATGGTAAATTAAATCCCACAATTTGATTCACAAAGTAAATGCAAAAAAATAATATACCAGTTTTAATTCGTATGCTATAGTTATAAATAGCATGAGGTAGTGAATATATTCGTGAATACTGAATAGGTGATGCTTCTAATGTGAATACAACCAAGGCCTTGAATACAGCTCTCATATCTATTTAGTCTAGCAGGTAGCAGGTGCGGGGAGTAGAGATTGTAGTGGATACGCCAATCGTCGTGGATACTGAGTAGTGAATACAACTAGTCACAACAAGTGGGGTGACCATGGTAGGACCTCCCACCCCATTACTACTAAGTATTCAACTGAGTATCTGTACCCGGTACATTTCGACCTTATCCGATTCTTGTAACCCCTACTTTTCAGTATCGGCTACAAAATATCCTATTGATACAACCTTACCTATCCCTAACTGGAACTGTGGGGGACCGCAAAAAATGGAATATCAAACGTTTTCAATCCAAAACCCTGAGAACTGTTGTTAACGCCCCTTTCCATGTCTCCAACAAAACCCTCCACAATGATCTCAACATTTCTTCCGTCCTTGACCTCATCCCTACTACATTTTCTAATTTTCACTTTGCCTGTCATCCCAATCCCCTGGCTCAGCCACTATCCAGTTCCAAACATCCAAATAACCCACCCCACCGTGTAAACCGTCAATGGCCCCGAGACCTGTTGTAATAATGTTATTTGGAGTACTGGCACTGGCCAGATTCTTCACTCCTGTATGTGTGATGCCATGCGCCCTTAACCAGCATCCATGGGCGTTTAATGCCAGTGACGCAGCTGGCAAAGGGGGCGGGGGCCTCCCGGACTCCTGCTTTGCGATCATTCCAGGGGAAGAACCTTAGTTCGGGGACCCCAGACAAATTGTATATAGTGTAATTATGGTATGAATGTAAGCAATTATTTTATTTTTACTACCGCAGGTATATATATTTTCATTACATTTATTTATTTTATTTCTGTTTTATTTTTTATGGAATGATCGTATACCTAATTAGCACTATTACTTATTGCCCACAATCGGCAGATTTTACTATTTCAATAACGTGTAATAATAAAAAAATAAATAAACTATAGGTTGCTGTAAACATGAACAACAATGACCCGATTAGGAACTCTTCAACCTTGACAATTAGTTATTTATGCAGCACGCCATCATGTGTGACTCATGAATGAAAACCTGTTGGCTCTGATAAGGAAAACACAATTTGTTTTTATAATTAGTATTAATTAAACAGTTTAGTCAACGCGAATAATAGAGAATGAAGTAGTAGTAGCTAGCTATGGCAACAATGTGACATGTTGCTCCAATCAAGTTTGATACCTGGCGAGTTCAATCACGCGACTTTCCTTATCTCCTAAGGGAATCAAGTACAAAATAAAAATCGGATGTTGATAAGCTCTTTGGTGTAAATATTCTGGCCGTCTCTTTATCGATCATCGATAAAATCAGTAATGTCCCATCGATTCCATGGATAGACCGATAAAGCCTAATTACAGCTTTCTTGTTGTTATTATCTATCGGATAACTAAATCTTGGTAAAGTTCCTTGTCAACAGTTGCAAGAAATGTATGCCTTTATTATCCCTCTTGAATGATTATCTGTTGACCATATAAATTTGAAGGAGATGATACCTTAAATAAAAAACCTATTTAAGGAATTGCTTTTTGAGCTCCATCCGGACCGACCATTTTTCTCTTCTTTATAATCTCTCAATATAATAATAATAAAAAGGCTCAGCGAACACGAAGGCTCGATGACGATGCCAGAAATCTTTGCTTATAACTTCCGTCCAAGGTCTCTACCCAAAACCCAAATCCGCCAGATCACTCTTTACGCAATCCTCCCACCTACGCCACGGTCAACCCTTAAGACGTTTACCACCAGTCGATGCAGGGCTTATTATTTTTTTAGGAATCCCTTCATTGCTATTTCCAGCAACATTACAAGCCCATCCAAATCTTAAATAATATTAACCGGGTGCATGATCTTCGAAATTTTCCATTGGTCTCGTCCGTTTTTGACCGAATATTCTGCGCAAGAACTTATTTTGGAATACCTTAAATCAATCAATATGAAATTTCTAATTTTCTTCTGTGTAGCCACAGTCCACCGGGATGTTAATTCAGTCCGGATTTGTATTTCATAGATACCATCCGTGTTAGCATTAGTAAAATCGGCCCCATTAAGATTCTATTCATGCTATTTTTAGTATTTACCATTGTAAACAAATACATTTTTTGTTATGGGAGAGTTAAGTTTGAAATAAAAAACGAGTATAGAAGACTGACTAAAGCATTATTGTGCAAACGCACTACAGCAGACCTTCGAGGCAATACAATGGTATGCGATTTTTACAAGAACAATTTGACCATACAGTACATATGGTCAAAACATGGAATGGAGATTCCTTTTCAAGTTGGCCGTGAGAGTTGTCCAGTGGCGCCGATAAATTACACAGTTCGAGATGGACACATATATGGTAAACAGCTGATGAACAAGATGGCTCTGACTCAGCGGCCTGCCTCCCACCGGCGCTAACCTCAACTCACTGCCTCACTGGCTTTCCGAGAACGACTTTCTATTGAGTGAAACTTGCCCGGGTTGGGCAACCCGCTTCCAAGATATATTTATAACACCGCCTCTAGAGGGACCGGATCACGATACCATTAGCTAGTGCTAATAGCCAATAGAGGATAATTAACATTTACGAGAATAAATTGCATGAATAAAGCGAACAAATATATCTAATCGAATGGAAATACGTGTAATTTACTGTCTACATAGTGTATAGGAAATCAACTCCCCTGAATCAGTAAGTAGGTTGTACCAAATGTCATATAACGTCAATCTATTTACCTATACCTCTAATAGTTGTTTTCGTTAATTATTTTAAAAAATGAACACAAAAATCGACAAAAAAAGTCTAACCCACACACAATTTGATTTGATGCGTTCCAAGATAATTTCAGCACAAATGCCGAAATGCCGAGTAGAAATAAATCCGCCAATCCGCCGTAGGCTACTCAACCAAATTTCCGGAGACTTGGTAACTACGTCATAGATTACCTTTCAATGATCTTCGTAAATCGTTATCACCATTATACCTTTTAGTTTCTAGAGAGGTTTATGAAGCGCCTATAAACTCGGCCATTTTTAAAGATCTAAGGCAAAAGTAATATATCTGCAGCCCCACTGCAATAAGTGGCTAAGTCGGATTTTTTCCAAAGAGAGTTAACTCCTTTCAGATGGAGTGGAATCGTATCATTCCCGTAGTTTTTGGCTAGAAATGGAGTTGTAATATAAGCAATAACCCATTTTCAATCCAATGGCTTACTTAGTTAGCCCCTTATTCACTACGAAAGTGACTCGATTCCGCTTACTCAAGTACACGAAAATTTAACTTAGCCACTTATTCACCGGGACTGAAGATATATTCTTTTGATTCGATATTTTTTAATTTGAATACATTCCTTAACAAAATATATAATACACAGATATACAAAAACAATAAATGTTAACTTAGCACCCGCCGAATACAAAAAGCGCCCTCCCTGTCACGATTACCTACCTACTGTTACGGGCTACTGGGTGTAAAATGGACTAAACTATTACTTAATTCAAGAATCTAATATTTATTAACAAATTAACAAGAATACAATGAGATTATTTAAAACAGTTAAATTATTAAACTAATATCAATATACAATAATAATATTCTACTAAATGTTATCTAATTTCTAAGATAATATACAAATAATATAAGATATTGTTTATACTAAGTAACTAGACTATTTATATAAATTTGTACAAATACAATAATATTACACTATAGTTTACAATTACAAATTAACACTTACAGTTTGCTAACTAAAGTCCACCGACCGTAAGACTCTTCAAATATGACTAACTGCCACACAGTTTATTACACTTATTACACGGCCACTAATTGTCACTGTTGCTCACTAAGCACTTATTACAGACTAACTAACTCACAAACACTGCCACTAGTTAACGACTGCTACTCACTGGCTTATTACAGACTCGTCTTATTACTAACTTAATACTACTCGCGGCCCGAACAGCTGTCCTTTTTATATAGGCAAGGCCGGTCGGGGTGGGGATTTCTCGGAAGAAGACCACCTAGTCCAATCGAGCCAGATCCAGAAGCTTCTACGCCATTCTATAATCCCTTCCGCTTAATCCCATTGTTTGCCTAATCTTCTCAGCCGGTTCTCGTCCCCGCTCTGACCGTAACACTGCCCCCTCCTTAAAAGTGCTCTGCCCCAGAGCATAGTCCGGAGAAATCGGGCGGTTATGAGCTTCCCTCGATGGAGACGTATTTCCTTTCCAGGGGTTGAACGTGCACACCAATATGGCGACTCCAGAGTTGGCGAATGTCTGTTCAAGCATGTTCCTAACAACCTTCCACTCCAGGCCGTCATATCCACAGCCCAACTTAGGGATCGCGAGCTTGGTGACACGCAGTCTCAGAAGCTTACTCCGCAAGTCGTCGAGGCTTCGCCGCAGTGCGTCATATGTGGGCTTCTGATCAGTAGCACACTTGGTAACTAAGTAGAACAGGTGTCGTCCTTCGTGCGTATGGTGGAGTGCTTTCCCGACGCTTGGTCCTTGGCGTTCCAGTTCCTCAGTTCCAGCAAACTTCTTCCTGAAGACCGTTGCAATGCCTCGGGAAGTCCTCAGATCTTCGGCGACACAATGGGCCAGAGAAAAGTCTGCGGGTAACGAGAAGATATCTCTGTATACTGTCTGAGTTACTCCACGGGAACCTTGTACCTTAGGTTGTGCAACTGATACCTTACTGGCCTCCACGTTGTTGAGGTACCTGACTTGCTGGTCTTTTGTCGGGCCATGGTCTCCTTTGTATGGGGCCAGTCTATTAAAATGGACTACCCTGGGTTTTCCTTTTGGCTGCTTTCTGATCCTATAGATGACGTCGTTTATCCTATTGATGATCTCAAACGGGCCATCCCAGGAGTTCTGAAGTTTAGGTGAGTAGCCTCGCCTCCTTCGAGGATCATGTAGCCAGACCAAATCTCCAGGTTGGAATCCACCTTTCTCTGCCCTGATGTCGTAACGCCCCTTCATTCTGTCACTGGCTCCCTGGATGTTTGCACGAACCTGCCGAAGGATGACTTCTTCGTCTCCCATCGTCAGCACACCTCTCGACATGTCCAGCTTGATCCCGTATGCCATCATGAAGTCCATGCCCAATATGACATCTTCATCGATCTCTGCCACGAGAGCGCGGTGCTTCAGATGTTGACCCCCGATGATGAAGGTGGCAACTGTCTCCCCGTAGACCTTGGCTGGCTGTCCCGTGGCAGTCCGTAATGCCCAAGTTGTTGGTAAGATCTTCTCAGCTGGAAGTGTCTTGGAGTTCAAGATTGTCATGCTCGCGCCGGTATCCACTAGAAGGCTTCGCAGCCGCCCGTTCACCATCCCATCAGCGTAGAAGCTGTTCGTTCTGCTTCCTATCGACGCAACTCTGATGGCCTTCCTGGGGGCTTTGACGTTACGGGTTGGACATTTGCTTCTAGGATGTCCAAGCTGGCCGCAGCCCCAACAGCGTATCTCCTTCTTATGGGTCCTGAGAGCCTCTAAAACTTTCGTCACTAGGTCCTCAAAGCTGGGGACTACATTTGGCTCCGCTTCTGCTGCTCGTACGCGCGCATGGCCCCGTACAGACTGTCTAACAGCCTCGAACTCCATGGCCTGGGATAATGCGTCTCCTAAAGTTTTCGGCCGGGCGAGCTTCACTGCTTGTTGTGTCTCTGGGTCCCGAAGTCCATCGAGGAATTTGTCGACAGCCAAGCTTTCGTAGACATCGTCAGTGACCGATGGGTAGGCGTTCCTCACCAGCCGGGCAATATCCGCTTCAAATTCCTGCAAAGTCTCGTTGGTCTTCTGAATCCTACTTCTCAGCTGTGAGCGATACAGCTGGTCCATGTGGCGGTGGCCGAAACGCATCTCCAGTCTTCTCATCAGCTCCCCGTAGTTGGACCGCTCCGACATGGGCATCCCCTGCAGCACTCCCAAGGCGTCTCCACGCAAGGCCAGGCACAACGCTGAAGCTTGGGTCTCCTGCGACCACCCGTGGATCGAAGCCGCGGTCTCGAAGAGAGTCATGTAGTCTTCCCACGGCGTCTTCCCGTCGAATACTGGAATGGTATTGTGAGTTGGTGGCGTCCCAGCATAGGAGGGTAGAATGCTATTACGATGGCTGCCCTCGGAGGAACGGTCGGTGTCGTTCGTTGGTGGGTTGCTCTTACGTCCCTCGAGAGCTTCCATTCTTAGCCTAATTTCGTTCACTTTTTCTCCTAGCCTAGATTCTACATCAGCTACTTTATTATTTACATCGGCTAACTTATTATCTACATTTTCCATCAACTTAGTCTCTAATGTGCCTAACTTAGACTCTAATGTATCCATTAAATCATTTTTTACAGTACATAATTCATTACCTAGCTCATTTTTAACAGTGCTTAGCTTATTTTCTACATTGCCTAACTCATTTTTAAAAGTTGCAGACAATTTGCTTAAATCGGTTTCAAACAGAACATCATCTGGATCTTCCCCTAACTCTACAAAAAATTGACGCAAGCGATGTTGCAGTACACTTTTATTTCCGGAAGAATCCAGATCACGTTCTTCTAATTCCCGTTTTAAATCCGCAACTTTTAAATCCATTAATTTAAGACTTTGAGAAGCCATTTTTCATACAGTAGCCCAATTATTACAAAATGCAAGACAAAATAACAATTACACAAGATCCCACTTCTGACACCAATTTGTTACGGGCTACTGGGTGTAAAATGGACTAAACTATTACTTAATTCAAGAATCTAATATTTATTAACAAATTAACAAGAATACAATGAGATTATTTAAAACAGTTAAATTATTAAACTAATATCAATATACAATAATAATATTCTACTAAATGTTATCTAATTTCTAAGATAATATACAAATAATATAAGATATTGTTTATACTAAGTAACTAGACTATTTATATAAATTTGTACAAATACAATAATATTACACTATAGTTTACAATTACAAATTAACACTTACAGTTTGCTAACTAAAGTCCACCGACCGTAAGACTCTTCAAATATGACTAACTGCCACACAGTTTATTACACTTATTACACGGCCACTAATTGTCACTGTTGCTCACTAAGCACTTATTACAGACTAACTAACTCACAAACACTGCCACTAGTTAACGACTGCTACTCACTGGCTTATTACAGACTCGTCTTATTACTAACTTAATACTACTCGCGGCCCGAACAGCTGTCCTTTTTATATAGGCAAGGCCGGTCGGGGTGGGGATTTCTCGGAAGAAGACCACCTAGTCCAATCGAGCCCGATCCAGAAGCTTCTACGCCATTCTATAATCCCTTCCGCTTAATCCCATTGTTTGCCTAATCTTCTCAGCCGGTTCTCGTCCCCGCTCTGACCGTAACACTACAAAGGAATTTTATTATATTCTATTAATTAAAAAAACTATACCAATAAAATTGGATTTACGAGACTTAATAATTACCGTGAGTATACTCTATTTCCCGATTGAAACAATTAAAATGAAAATAAACGTCTAAAAATAACAGGGAGCCTCTCACCTGAGGTGTCAACATCATCATCATCACCACCTGTGTCTGTATTAGCAGAGCACTCATACAAATGTGAATGAATTGTTTATTTCCGATTAAACAACATAGCTCCTTTCTACACTTATTAGTCACAAAGGATAACGCAATACACATATCTTGTACAAAGGAGTGATGAAATAATACAAATGAGGTCTCCACTGTTTTGTGGAAACACACACGAATATACAAGAGGAGTTTTTCGAACATTAGTGTAAAGTTTACAGTGTGTTAATTTTTTCCTAATTACTCAATTCAATATGTTTTGCAGTGTATTAAAATAAATTTATAGATATGTTCCGCCATTAAAACGATCGTGGAATTCCTACACAGACGTCTTCTCGAATCGCGTACGAGAGACGGGCAATCAAAATCACTCGGTCAAAAACAATAGATGACTTCATCAATAAAGAAATGAATGAATAGATACTATAATATATGACGGTAAATCGATAAATAAATACATTATGACAATACGGTAGAATGAACGAACAACAGATAGGAAATATGGAAGGAGTTGAGTGAACCCAGCTCGCCATTTGATCGGCCCGCATTCCATTCACCACCGCTTCGCGTCCAACCCTCATCTTAGCTTGGCCATTTCCTCCGCTTATTATTACCATTTTTGTTAAAAGTTATTATAAATAATAAATAAATCAGATTTGAATATATATTTACATAAATAACCCCTCATTTATATCAATAATTTAATTTTCCCAACAAAGCCTATTATTGCCAAAATTGGACCTAGAATTTGCGGGTTGTCATGCCTGAAATTTTTTGTTTGTTTACTTGATTTTGTTTATTGTGCAATAGTTTTGCTCAAGATACCTAGTTTTTCCGGTTTGACTTTACTGATGTTTTAGAACTTACAACGGACTAAATAATTTATAAACTTAGACCCTCTGAATGTATCCTAAAGATCTCATAGTATTTTTAAGAGCAGAACATCATCAAACACAAGAAAAAATAAAGACTATTTGGATTGATTATAAAAAATGGTATGAGGCAAACATTTTAGTTAGTGAGTATACTCTGTATAGAAATGGTTATTTATTTTTTTTAATTGTCTCTATACATAAAATTCACTACTTTTATTGAATTGAATGGTAAACAAAAATGGCTTTTGGAAATTTTTTTTGATTAGATTGTAAAAATAAAAATAATTTCGAAATCATAAGGAATATAATTTTTTTATTATTTGAAACATCTTTTCGGGAAAATATATGAGACAGGTTATAATCCAATTGGAGCACAGACGACCCAAAAAGATAACATCATGGAACAAGAGACCAAAATATGGAGATATCTCCATCAACATCTCTCTCTCACTTCCAACACACAACAAGGCAACAACATTCAACTCGAGCGGCTGTGTACCATCTGTTTCTCTCCCTGACCTTAATATCTCAATGAGCTCCACTTACATTCAATAGTTCATAGATAGCAGAGGTTTTAGGTTTTAAAAAATACTCCATTGTAGCAGTGGCTACATATATCAATGTAACCACATGGAGATATCCATTGAGTCATCTCCTAAATCCATTTAGATTTATACAGCTCAAATTAATAAATAAAAACATACTATATTGCATCACTTGTACATCCTATATAATATATCATATGTGCTTATATTATATGGATACATGCAACATATTGTGAGCTATTTGGAAGTTTCATAAACATACGGGGGAATAACACGTACTATAAATTAATTAAAATTATATTTTATTTATTTACGATTATCTATTTATGTAATGGTTATTTATAACCTAAAATAAATATATTAAAGATTTTTGAACTTGAATAGAAGTAATGATTGATATATATATATTTATATATATACACACACGTCTAAATAATACCTAATAATATAAACGTCTAAATTTACCTTTGGACTACTAGGAAGGCCTGGTAACTTCGTATTAATAGATACCGCCACTTCTCAGAAAAACCGATAGAATACTAATGAGAATAATATATCATACACAAACATCATAATTGTAACAATCAGATTAAATTACTACGTTCGTACCGAAACATTTATAAAAAAAATCTGGATTTAAGAGCATCGTTTTATAAATGTACTCAATTGGTTAGGCAACTGCCACGGAGAGGTGGACGACCCGGGTTCGAATCCCCGCCACGGCAAATCTTTTCTCTTCAAAATAAAAATATTTAAAAATGAAAACAATAAATAAAAATATATATTAAATTATATCTTTGCAAATAGCAGAAAGCCTTACGACAAGTTAGGACATGTTCTAACCGTTCTTCAGTTTCAAGTTCTTGATGAGAGATTTTATGGTATAGGATTATTATAGTTGCTATTACTAATAATAAGAAATGTAAAAATACTAGGGTGATATATTACAGAGAGGAGATACAAGAGAACAGCTGGGCGGACGAGAACAGCTGATAGCGAGGATATTAATAGAACTGAATCAGCTGTTAGCCATCTCTCTATCTCTTTCTCATAGGTGCATATCATCTTGTTAAATTAACCAACTATAAGTAATATATGAATGTGGGAAATAATTAATATCAATTTATCCCTCATTCACAGAATCTGACTGTGAGAAATGATTCAAGCGAAATTAAAAAAATTAAAATAACACAGATCCAAAAAGTAGACGAAGTTCGTAAAAATTAAACTTAAAAATGAGCAAATCCTTTTTATAGATGTTTGTTCGTTTTATATCACTCATATTTTAGAGCAAAATATATATATACTCATATATTAGAGAAAAATAAAATAAAAAACTTTCTTTAATTATTGGTTACTTATTTCATCAATTTACTTACGCACTCAACTCTATTTTCACATTTATTAATTGTTGTGTTTTTCCTCTACATCATATGCTTACATAATTTCAAAACAAATAGGGAAAAACTACCCAATGGTAATGAGAATTGCTAGCTAAGAGAGTCATTATGCCTGGGTACACGTTATCAGTGCAAATATTTAAAACATAATCAAACCGACAAACTTTGTGTTAACATTCAAGATATAACAGCATAATACATCAGTCGTTTACTACACCTGTAATATCATTTCTCGGGTTATAAGAAAGGTAAACAAGCCTAAGAACTATATATAGCACACAGCTACCTTGACAATAGTTTATGATTTAAAAGTAATAAAACAATATATTCATCCGCACAAAATTTTTTAAAAGTTAAATATAACATAACAATATAGGAATTATAAGTTTTTAATTTATACCCAGGCTTTCTGGGTCGGAAGCCTAGGACTGCTGTGCGTGCGTAGGATAATGGAAAAAAATGACCAACTGTTCTTCTAAAACTCGCCAGACTTTCTCTTTGTCTGGTTTAAAATTAAATAAATTCAATAAATTATTTTTATCTCGAAAGTACTATGTAGCAATTTTAAATATAAATGTGTACAGGATGGGTAGTTAAAATAACTATACTAAATATAAAAAATGGCCAATGAATGATTAAATAATCCATAGTGTTCACCAGCTTACCAATTGTAATATTTGAAAAAAAACTTTGCTTGAATATTTTTGCCCTTTGCTCCAGATGTGATTACGTGGTTGGAAGTAAAATGGCATTTCTGCGAACCGATCAAAGGACTTAATTTCCAAGGGTCGGAAGAGTCAGGCAAAAAATAAACATCGTTAAACGTTTTTGTTCTCGGAGCCGAAATTGGTTTTCGCAGAGCCGTGGGCACAACCTCCCACGCTCTTCTTTCTTTAAACTAATAGCAACAACAAAATTATATCGATAAAGTTTCTTCGTGGGGGAAAATCGATGTTGCTAGGGTGTCTGGCCAGGAACTTAGTCATTCGTGACCTAAAAATCAGCTGAGATCTTAAGGTTGTTTACGTAATGGAAACACACCGCGGGCTTGGCAAGATGCACCCTCGTCTATTTCCGACGACTGCCTCTGTGTAGTAATAGATAACTAAGCAAGATGACCATTTAATTACCAATAGATCGTAAAATATATTATAAACATAATATACTTTAAATGCCAACAAAGAAAAAATAATAAGTAAACGAACAAAGATAATAGAGTTTTATCCCATTTACAATAATTTAATGGTTATAATTCCAGTTATTTAATGGATACTTTAACTGCTTATTGTAACATTAACAATATTCTTAAATCAATTTAACGGAAGATAATAATTATAAAATGGGAAAGAAACGAGATTATACACCTAGCAGGAAACGGTAATTAAATTAAAATCCCAGTCTATAACAATAAAAACCAATGAGTGGATATTAATAATTCCTCCAAGAGTAATATGGTAATAGCGAAAACCATATTCGTTTACTGTAATACGAAATGAAATAATGACATTTTATGGTTTAAAAAAAATTACAAATCATAACCGTAGAAAATAAAGTGATATTTTCACTATCTATAGTACTATAATCTTGGGCCAGCTGTGCCTCGTGGGCAAACTTAATCGCTTAACTATTATAATTGACTAAATAATTATTATAATAAAGAAAAACCATAACTATTGATTAATTTACAATTCTTTCCCAGTAAGTGAAATAGGGTAAGCGAATTTTTAGCTTTCGAACAAACACGGATAGTCGTAAAACGGCTTCCTCCAACTTCAAAAAAAGTTCTGAAAAGTGAAAGAAGCCTTAACTTTGTTTTAAAAGGCTTTAGAGAAAATAACGACCAGTTAAAAAGGATTTTATAAGCAACTTTTTTAAATTACCATTGTAAAAAATAGTATTCGGACAGAAATCACAAAAAAAAACTCTCATATAACAGGCTAGTTTAAAAACTGGCTTCCCCATAAAAGAGGTTTCTCAGTGCAGTTCACCTACCTAATCGTAACAAACCCAAAACTTCCCAACCCTGTATAAAAACAGTTTACAGCAATTTTACTTTTTAACTACCAAAAATACAAATATTTATGTAATGTAAAATAAAATTTCTTAGCATATTATATAAATAAGCTTTATATATATTTTTTTGTTTCTGATGAAAAGAGGTCTTTTTGAGCTTTTATTAATGCACTTATTATAGTCAGCTCTCCCACCTCATTACCAGATAGTGAAGACCAAAGTAATGCCTGGTATGCAATGCAGTAAGTAGCCCTCAGCCCTACCCCGGTGCACAACTGCAAGCGAACCGTTATTCACCGCTAGGGGAGAGAGAACCTCAGGAATTTCCTTCCATTCACATCCGACCATCCGGCATAGTTTACTTCTACCACTTCAACCATTTTATTCAACCTATTCGACACCTCAGCTCTATAGATCTAGCTTAATAGATCTCTGAATATTTATATAGAAAGAGTAAATTTAAAGCAAGGAAAAAATAAATGATAATTATATCTTATTATATTGTCGTATCGAACCTAAAGTGGCGTATCTGGAAATTTGTGCAATTGAGAAAGTCAGGTTTGGATCATATTTGCAAAAATCTCTTCTTCACGCCTGTCGTGGTCGTTTGTTACAATCATATTGGTGGTTAAAAGTAATCATTGAACAAATCTTAAATTTATGGATTAACCCAAAGATAGACAGACAGAGAGATAGAAGATATAAAGCTAAGGAGAAGAGGAACTAGAGGATGTAGAAGAGGCAGGGAGGAGAGCTGACCGACTGAGGCAGTGCCAAAGGCTGGCCCAAGATAGATCAGAGCAGTAGCCACGTATCCCCTCGTCCCTCCTCCGTTATATAATACTACTGCCAATCTACTCCAGTATTAGTCTACTGGTTTTCTACCGATCAAGACAAAAAGGACAGATGTTCAAATATTTTAATCGTATCGGCAAGGTCGAGATTCCTTCAGTGGAACTGCCACGAAATATGTAAGCTATGAGAGGCGTGTTGTATAAAGTGATCTGTATCAATGTACTGTACTTATGCTTTCCCGGCCCGATGAAGCCTCAGTTAGTGAAACGTTGATTGATAACTATTCACTGTTATATAAAGGGACTTGAGGGAGTCGATCTTACAATGAATGCCCTCTATTGTAACGCAATAGAGCTAACGCGGTGGATGCGTGGAGCTAACGCACCCACCAGAAAAGCTACTCAAATTCTGAACGATTAACACACACAAAAAAAAAAACAGTAAGGAAACCTAACATTTAAGGCTAAGTTGTCTCCTTTTCCGGTTTTCCATTTACAATAAACAAAAAAAGAAAGAGCAAACTAAGCGAATCCGGCTGGGGAAGGTAAATTATTCGATCTGCTGACAACCATATGGAATGACCTTGTAAGATTTGCAGATCCTCTTGGGGCTCACCAAACCTCTATAATATGAGCAATCTTAATTTTTGTAAAAACTGATGGTCGAGCATGATTTTAGCCAAATCACCTGTACTACTGTTGGCTTAGAAACTGTACTGAACCCGTACCAGACAGGACACGATGATGAAGAAGTAGAGACAAGAGACCTGGATGAGAAGGGATTCAGAGCGAGCAGACTGAATGGTGAGAGCGGCGCCGCAGCGTGCCCATAGACTGAGCGCTTCAAGGTCACCAGATGGCAGCTCTTAACATCTCCTTCAGTCTACTATCCCATTATATATCGACCTTATACACTGTAAGGATATTTAAATACTTTCTCAACCTACGGATTTCGTTATACTTCAGCAAAAAGAAAAAAATCAAAATTATGGCACAGATGACATCTTGTTCCCAACATACTGTGGAACAAAGGTATACAAATGTGCAACAATAAGCTCGATTCATCATCTCCAATATAGGTTACAGCAGTTTTGCATGTTCCGATTTCAACCCGTATCTTAAAATAACACCGTTTTCTAGTCTGCTAACATTTCTTATTCCTCGTGGTCGGCAATCAAGAATTGCTTAGGGTATCCTATTTGGTATGTTAGCTTTCTTCGAGACTTCAAATTTACTATTGAATTTAGTACATTTATATTACTCAGAAAACTTTGTAGATGGAAGTAAATACTGGATCGCCTCTCATAAAATGTTTTTAATTCTACTGTTTAAGAAAGAAAAGTTAAAATGTTCTTTTTAACGTGTGGCAAAACTCAAAATATGATAAGATGTCCTCTAATACTTCTTTTACATACATATAAAAAAAGATAACAAAAAATAACCAGAGCTTATTTTTTAATTGTGTCAATAGGCCAACAAAATTTCAAGGCAATAAAATAGTGCATGGCGAGTGTGTGGTGACTGTAAAAAAAAAATGTTATAGCTCATTTGATCACCGTGGAAATTATTGATTATTTAGTGAGGCACTATAACTAAATATACCCTGTTATCGTCAAGAATAACTGAGTGTATAGTGAGTGATTACTTCTAAACACATAGCGTATAGGATATAGTAGAGCCTGGTTGCGGAGAGGTGTGCCGCCAAGGACTGCAGCCAGCCGTCTCATTCAATCCTCTAACGGAACCTCACATCTACGTCTTAAAGCCGTCCAAGAGACAGACCTTCAACAAATTCTAAACTAGGCGCTATGCAAAACACTTAATATTTATTACTCATGCCAGCTAAAGTACTTTATACGTACTACGTAGTACCAACAGGACATAATAAACAGAGGTAACCTAACACCAATGAATCAATAATTGACAACCCATTGCACAACCAAACGAGTGGAATGAGCATGCCGTGGACGGAAGAGCCCAACCTAAATAACTCATCGATCCGATACATGAATAGGTCATCGATGATGCCCTCAATTCTTCCGATGGCCAAGCTACCTGGTGGTCGCAGGTGGGCGACTTAGTCTGACTTAGTGAAACGTAACATGACAGGCCTAAGTTTAGGAAGGATAGTAAACAATTAATTCCGATAATCGCCGTGGTTATTTAGCTTTTTAAAATAATTAACAGTCCCTCTATTATTTTACCGCAGAACCGTTTATTACTGCCCAAAATTTCAGTATATTTGAATGTCAGATAGGAATATGATTCGCAAGCAAATAGTTAAGTCCAATGTAATTATAATGTAAGAGGTAACATTATTCATTATTATATATAGATGGGTATTTGTTTAATGGTATGTCTAGGTCAACTAGCGCCCAGGTGTCGCACGGGCGCCAGAACAAGGATAGAGCTAAGTTGGTACTCACAGCCCACTCTTATGTCCCAGTCAAACCCTCTAGCTTCAACTAGGATATAAGAATATAGTTACCAACAAGGTGACTATATCGAAACTAAAACTGAATGGTGGCACAATGAATTTATCGATAGTATAATCTGCTTATGAGATTCATTACCATTACATTGTTAAAATATATATATTGGAGGGAAGTCTGCCCAAATCGACAGCCTCAAGGGGATAGAAAAGATACTACTGCAAGGACAATGATATAGATATAAGAACGACTTGCTAACTCATGCTCTAATGTAAACCTATAATCATACTCGATACGCTAATTAAGAGAGTCATTACTCTACTTCCGGACCTTAGAGACGAAGACATCACTCTCTCCCCACTACCTAACTAAAAGCCAATGAGATTGAAGAATAGAGCAGAGACCGGATGGAGACCTGCTCGCTACAATTATTTACTAGCCCCTTCCTGTCACGCGACCCATCTTCACCGGAAATGGCCCCAAAGTGAACTTCTTCCACAATTAACTCGCTCCACCTTACCTAGCTCTTTTAATTTATTTATAACTCACATAATTATAACCGGAGGGGAGATCATACTGGTAGGGGAGATAAAACTTCATGAGGAGAGCATGTTTTTTATTATTGGTCGATGGTGAAGACACGCTAAAAGTAAACAAATCAAACTTCGTCCCGGAATAACAGATGGAATGGCTAAACTAAACCAATTTATAATAGAACAGATAAACCCATAACTACACGTTAAAATAGAACATGACTCCAAAACAGAAATATTTGAAAGAAATAACATTTAATGATGATTAGGAGAAAACTATAAATTGAGGATGTCCACAATAAAAAGTTTATAATTATATTTTGTTTACAACAAATATTTCATATAAATAAATATATATATATATATATATATATATATATATATCAACCTACATAATAGCAAAAACAATTTTAAAAAGCGTATAGAATAGTGCTAAAAAATTAAAGGACCATACCAAAATTCAATAATTATATAACCCAACATGTATTTTCAGTTAATTCTATTTATTATACGCATATTTTTACCAATGTGGAAATGAAACTTAACGTAATGGACCTCTACAATAAAGATAATTCATATCTCAAACAAAGTTATCTTTTCAGGGTTTCATGAATAAAACCGCATGCTCACTAAAATAAAAATTAACAGCACAAAAGTTGAGGAATTATGAGGAAAAGGTTGAGACCCAATAGACCGCCTCAATTCATTGACAAATATTGAACCCTTGAACTCAATATTGAGGAAACGTCGAGGTGTGAAAAACATCCCGAAATTCAGGTAAATGTACATAAATTATATCCTACTTTTTATTTCAATCTCAAAAAAAAAGGTAAATTACAACCAGGTATTAGGTATGCTATACCTAGGTAGTAGCTAGTCACAACACAGGGATTGTGCCATTCGGTCCAACACCCTACACACTACCCTCCTCCATCCCAGCACAACACATGTAATACGAAGGAGATGAGTACAACCATATCTTATAAAAACAGCAGTGAAGGGTTTAATCGGTTATAGGCCCCACGTGTAGCTCAAGTGTCTACAGCAAGTTTTATTTTTGCAAAACGAATCTCGAATTCAGGTGATAAATAAATCGTGTTTTAACTTCATACTATTTATTATTGATACCAGTCTCAGGTAGTACTTAGAGACATTTTGATATTGCCGGGCGTTTAATAAAGCAGTAAGGTTATTACAAAGTAGATGACCTCAAAATATATATATTTTATCCACACAACTCAGTAAACTAAATGATACCGTGATATATAAAGAAATTGTCGGCTGGCAGTAAAAATAAATAAAAAGACCTCTTATAAGGCATGATTGGATCTACAGTAGGTTGCGTTACTAAAGGAATATTTCTTTCTTTTTAAGGTACTATGAGCTAATATTAAGGGAGCGGAGTGGCTCAGTGGTAGAGCACTGAGTTGCCATGTCGGAAATCCCGCTGTGGGAAATACTTTTATTTAGTCTGTTTGCGGCCAGAGATGGGTCGTAGGATCTAGGACCCTCCTGGGACTCACCCAGCCTCTATAAAATATTATAAAAATAGGGTACCTAAAATCAGGGGAAAATCTGGTGGTTGAGGGTGACCTAGGACAAGTCACCTCCTCGCAGAACCGTTGTCCATGGAACAGTACATTCTCTACCATGTACTGAGCCCCAGACCCGTTCACGGGTTGCGGTAGTTTTTTTTTATGAGTCAATATTACGATGTATATAAATATATAACATTTTATTGTCCCGGAGAGTTAATGAAGGGGATCCTCCTTCTTTGATTCCCTCCCTACCTAAGCGAATGACACGTGTAAAAACTAAAAAGTTTAAAGAGTGGTTTTCATAAAATAATAATACTAAAAGAGTGCCAACCAACATAAAAATAACAGGGCGTAAAATTAATAATATTAGCGAACCCAAAACCAACAATCACTCTTACAAACCTCCGAATTACTGCCCACTACGCCTTGGACATTTAACTCCCAGCCGTCTCATCACTTACAAACGCTCTAAGGATTCCTTCATTCATTACTAAGCCTCAGGGATCGCTTCAATCATATGGTGTGATCCAGCATAATAACTCCAGTTACAATATAGACTTAACTAATAAATTAATCTAGAAAGAATTAAGATATATATATAAAAAAAAAAAATTTTTTTAGGAAACCAGGAACTGGTCTTAATTCAACTTCCATATACAGATGTAGTGGGCATGGATATATATATGTATTTGCACATACATTCGTAAATAAACAGAGAATAACACGTAGAGATGTTTATATATACTCTATGTAGATACCTAAGGACTAGGATGACATGTGGGTTTGGCAAGGGTTGGTGACCGCTTGAGCATGTAGCGGTACTTTTACCCAGCTTTGTTTTATTGTCACTCATCCATTGGCTGGGTTCCAGCTAGATCTGTCTTCTACAAAGCCTATATGGTTATTAAATAGAAAATTTGTTAGAGAAAAAATAGTATGAATGTATAAAAGATGAAAACCCGCTATATTAAAGCTACAGCCTAAATATGTGTACCCCTGTGTGTGATCGGATCACTTCTAGATATTTAGCAACACGTTTATAACTATAAAAACCTACCTATGACAAAATTTTACTAGCTTCCTGTTTGAACTGTCCGTTCCTCGAGACGGTGCTATCATCAGATCCCTTGCCATCATCAAGGTATCGCAGGGGCCTCAGTGCAACAAGGATGAAGGACGACACTATGCCATCTAGATCAGCGGCTAACGGAGTCCAGTTATCATTAACCTCCTTATTTTCTCTCCGGTTTCTGGTCTCCTTTCACATCCGTTTGCATAAAATAGTGCCCTTCCATTGTACGCTGCATCCAACCGCAGGACAGGCACATATAAACATACGTCAAAAGAGAAATCACCAGTGATTTATTATTCCTACTTCCCTGAGTTGTATGCGTGTAAACACAATCACACAGACACACGAGGTTGCAAAATTATTGAACATACTGACACTATTGGCAATTTTTCTAACATATCCTGAATACAACAAAACCTGATAATTTCAACTATAGAAAAATTTGTAACTTTCAATACATTTTAAAAATTCACTTTTAAACGGCTGTACAACTCACTAAAATACCTATATATATATAGGAATTAAGAGAAAAAGGTTGAGACCCAATAGACCACCCCAATTCATTGACAAATATTGAACCCTTGAACTCAATATTGAGGAAACGTAGAGGTGTGAACAACATCCCGAAATTCAGGTAAACGTACCTAAATTATATCCTACTTTTTATTTCAATCTCAAAAAAAGGTAAATTACAACCAGGTACTATAGCTAGGCAGTAGCTGGTCACAAGACAGGGATTGTGCCGTCCGGTTTTATTAGACCTCCAACACCCTACACACTACCCTGTACTATATATATATATAAACCTGCACCACTACAACTCATGAAGGGTATGGGGTTCAGTACATGGGAGACTGTTTCTAGGTCACGCTCAACCGCCAGATTTTCCCCCCTTATTTTGTGTACCCTATTTTGATAATATTTTATAGAGGCTGGGTGTGCCCCAGGAGGGTCCTAGATCCTATATGATCCATCTTCCGCTGCAAACAGACTAAATAAAACTCATAAACAAGGTTTAAATATAAGCGCATGATCCCTGAACATGGTGGTCCAGTGATTATTTTTATAAATTCATAAGGAAGAATTGGTTCGCATTGCCTTTGAACATTTTCACAAAAATATCTTCGACAGTAAATAAAAAATTATTAAATTATTCTCAGTAATCGATATTTATTAAATATTGTTAAAGATATATATTTTAAATCGTCGCCTAAAACAAAAAAAAAAAATTATGGTAAACAAAAGATGAGGGAAGAAATATAAAAACTTGGATTAAGGAAATACTAAAGCAAATTAAACCAAAACGATATAAATAATTTAAATAAAGCAGTATAATAATGAAAATCGTTAAAATATACTCGGCACTAGGGACTAGCCAACAGCCGCCGGTGTATTAACAGGCCCTGATAACAATGAGCTAGACTTCCACACTCGGCGAATTCCCAGGCTAAAAATAGCAAAGTCGAGAACCAACTTCCCTGCTCCTTCATTCGCCACTTCCTCCGCAGCGTTAAGTTGAGGAAAAGAATCGTCATTCCTGTCACGAAGCCACTTTATAATGGAAATAATTCAATATTAACATCAGAGGATAAAAGTTTGGAGAATCAATTACTATTTGTTAGCTTAAAGGCTGGTTAAGATTAACAAAAATGTGTAATAGAGGGGATGGATTTAAAGGCGGTTTTATGGAATCAAACATGCTGTAAGCGAGGTATACACGCATTCTTTATATGCTGATCGTGCTATCCTGCAAATCTTGCCGAGTTTGAGCAATACCATGCTGTAGGAAACAAGCCTCACAACAGGGCCAGTGTAGTAGCAGGCTTCATTGTATGCTAATGGCAGTGATCTCTTAAATGGATCTCATGGTGTCCGTTTGCAGGAAAAGTGTCAGGTATTTCTTTACTTCCTTTATTTGCGTAACGTTAAGTTAAAATTGATAAAAAGTGGAAAATTCCATATCAGTCCCCTGTCAGCTCATCGAATTACATCAAATATTACCACAACATAATCTTGTAATAGACTTTGCATTGTGAGTTCTGATAAATATTTGAAAAATTAACTAGTAACATTGTTTTTTTGCAACCATTGAATAAAATAAAGGCCATCAGACAAGGAAACAATAGGTTATAAAAACAAGACAATTAAATAAAATGAGCTTGCAGTATCTTATAACAGCCAGATCCATTGTACGCTGTTTTAATGAAATGTTCTTTAATTTTAGTAAAAAGGAATAACAGATAAACCTTACAACATTTAAATCAAGCACAAATCGATTTAATCCGTTTTTAATAATTTGACAATAAATAGACGATTCATATGATGTGATATAGCATATTGTATTATAACGCTTGAGATTATTATATAGACATCGGACGACGGTAGTGCACTATTTCGGCAGTAGACTACACCAGCAAGGCTAGACAACCTTGGACCCCACGGACTAGCCGGAAGGTCAACCCTTTCTCCCAGGATGAGTCTGTGCCTGCCTCGAACAATATGGCTTCCAGGAAATAATCCTGAATAATATGTTTCTGGGGACCAGACCCTAAATCTTCTGGTTGTAGTGATACAGTGATACAGTGATACTCGCTAGTTTATGTCCGTTGCCTTAAAGTCATTAAAATGGTTTAAGATTCGAGGAAGTCCTTAATATTCAAGGCAATTCTCTTTTACGGGTTTTCTATTGCCCATTCAATACTATTGCATTTTTTACTGAGTCTCATATTATTATTTGCGCATGACTGAATTCTCTTTATGTTTAATCAATAAGGAGTTATAAATGGGAGTGTAGGGAATGAAAACTTATGAATGACCTTGAGAAGAGTGACAGATGTCCCTTCTACTCGTCATTCTTATTTTTCAGGAAAAGGCCCTGGGAACCTCGATGAGGGTTGGTCCATCACCCTTTTCAGACTTTTTCATGATATAATAGAACATTGGCTACACCTTCAACAGATAACAAAGGAAAAAATAGAATCATATTTATTATTTGTGGAAGAAAATGGTCCGGGTAGAGGTCAATACATTTCTCTTAGAGGTGGAGAAATGTTAATTAATTAGCCGACTTTTCCACCTACTTTGCAGGTCTTCAGAGCTGCCACGGTGGGGGGGGAAGGGGAGGGAGGCCCGATAAGGTCCGTCACAAGCTCTAATCACATCACTGTCCCTGATGACCAGACAGTGGTGTGATTAGAGCCTGTGACGGACCTTCACCTGTTATCAAGGTCAACTATTGTCATTCAAGACATATTTATTATTATTAATTATAAAAGCTAAAAAAGAAAAATCCCCCGATGATGTAGAATATAAATAAAGCAAAGAAAATAAATCTTATTCAACATTAGGAATGTACCATTATAGCAATACGAAACCAATAATAATAATCAAATTGGTTATTTAGAGACCATCATGAGACGACTTTTCGTCAAATTCTTTTACGACTTTTAGTCAAGTAGCTTCGCGTACCTCTTCCGGAGTAAAAATTGCAACTTTAAGCTGTAGATTGTTTGCTTGTATGTCGTGGAGGAAAGGGGATGGCGTGCAAGTGCGCGTTACTGTAGTCGCGCACAAGTTTCTGTAAGTAAGTTCACACTATATTTTATTTATAACCCTATTCCGAAGCAATCGCGAAAGATCAATGCTTTTGAGTAGTATATGATGAAGATAAATGTAATTACAATGAAAGGAGTTATAGCAGGAAAAGGAGGGATAGGGTGATTCTGTTTAGCAAGATACTAAAGTACTTCCACTGGACCGCTGATGATTGCAGCAATATAAGAACGGGAGGGATAAGTTGGTGATTCTTCAGATATAAATAGGAGATGGGATACTTCAAACACTATCTGTAATACAAAGGCTATAGTTGATTCATGAACAGGGGACCTATTAGCGACGTGAAGGAACGACTACAACGGACAGGACAGGACAGGACCCTTGGCTGAGGTGCCTAATGCCCATCGGTCACGCGAGACCCGGGCCACTCCGCTGTTTGATGACAGCAGAGGACATTGAATATTGAACATAATCGCTACAAAGTGATCAACCGCCAGTCAACCCTTACCGGGAAGTTCAATTTTACTTCTATTTATAGGTCTTTAATCGCATTACTGTCATTACTGAGTAGTTAATGGTAAATATTTCCACGCACGAAGACATGGAACATTTCGTTTCGATTATCTCTTAAAGGTGTTATTACCTAAATAATAAAAAACAATCAAAATGAAATTTTCCAATTCCAATTTTTGCCATCTATGTCGCCATTCCATCGAATCAAGAACACTATATATTTTCCCCTAACATCTTTAACAGCCCACAGCCCGTTTCTCTTAAAGAGAAAGTCGTGTGACTGATCTCGAATTCAAACTGAAAATGGATCAACATTTTATTAAAGCAATAATGTTGGGTAGTAATAAGAAATCATTCGACACAGATCTCTCAGCATGGATAGCTTTCGAGCACATGGATGGATAAATAGATGAGATAAATCAGAACTTTTTTCTTGTCAATAAAATAGGGACTCAGGAACTAAATAAACATTAAAACGTGTTTTATTATACGGGAAAAATATTTCAGCACAGAAATTTCATTCAACCCAATGTGGAAAAAATATATAAGATAAATTACAAAAAAATCCATGAAATATTAGAAATTAATAAGGAGCAAATTAAGATTCCTAGACAGGACTGTCCAGTTGGTTTACAGGACAATACAAGCAGTTAGGGCATTTGATAAGAGAGAGAGAGAGAGAGAGAGAGAGAGAGAGAGAGAGAGAGAGAGAGAGAGAGAGAGAGAGAGAGAGAGAGAGAGAGAGAGAGAGAGAGAGAGAGAGAGAGAGAGAGAGAGAGAGAGAGAGAGAGAGAGAGAGAGAGAGAGAGAGAGAGAGAGAGAGAGAGAGAGAGAGAGAGAGAGAGAGAGAGAGAGAGAGAGAGAGAGAGCTAAATAAGAGACAAGGACAGGAGGGAAATAATTCGGCGGGAGGAAGAGGGCGGCCTGGGTATCCATAGCAACCTCCTCCCCGATGTCACCCTCCCAGCCACACCCAAGGGCCGCTGTACCTATCTCATCCCGTCCGCTATAGCGGGGCGAAATGGGCACATCTCATCGTATAGGACATTTTCGTCATTCCGTTGCCGTTAGCGATTAAAAAACGCATTAGATCTATTTGGACAAAAATACTCCTTTCAACTAAAATCTCAACATCCATAAAAGAACCTCGGAAATGTTTTTCAAGCCTCCGGGTGAATGAGCTAGAAAATGAAATTTGGCTTTTAGAGTATTAATGATGGTGTTTAAAATGTGACGTTAAGACGAACATGATTTCCATCTATCATCATTTCAGTATTGACCATCCACCGTATACGTTTAGCTGCTCATTTGTATAAATAGACGAATATAATAAAACAAGCCACTGAAAATAGTTTATAAGTTAATACGGAAGTATCTACGATCGGACAGTTAACAACTTTATTATACATTCCGAAAAATAAAAACATCGACCTCGAATCCTTCACAAAGGCCAAATTTTGAAATAAATAACTAATAATTAGATACTAATCATGGATATATGTAATAATACTAATTATATAAATATAGGTAATTGAGATAATACAAGAGAAGTAGAGAGAGAGAGAGATAGAGAGAGAGAGAGATAGAAAGAGATAGAGAGAGAGAGAGAGATAGAAAGAGAGAGAGAGAGAGAGAAAGAGAGAGAGAAGGCTCCCTACACTCCTGACGACCTTCCCGACTCCACCTGCTTCTTCTTCTTCCTTCCCACTTTCTCTCCCACGGCGCACACGATATTCCTCACCTCACCGCTGTTATCATGTCCCCTGTAGTGTCTTATTCACCGCTTTAAGCCCATTCATTGTTATATCCCTTATATCGAGATAATTATTATCTACGTTAACACTCACATATAAAATCAAACCGATAGATACCCTAGCCCCGTAGAGGGTTTCATTTGACCCAACTCAAAATTAAATTACATGCATATAACATAAATATCAAAGATTCAGTCACGTTTTCTTTCCAAGATACCTCTTATACGAGCCGAAAATAAACGTCAAAGAAAAATCAACCTACATTATGACTTTCCTAAAACCACCTGACTATAAAAGATAAAGACGAATTCAGAACAACCTTCGTACTAGAGAACTCGAGGATGAAGCTAAAAATAAGCTGATTCAGGAGATATCGAATAATGGCTCACTCCGATCAGGGCTGTTCTTTAATTTCATGATTGTAATAATGCCACACTTATTTAATAAAATTATTTAAGATTCCTTATTTTTAGGGAATTGGAAATAAATAAATGTATATAAATTTGCTTTTTAAAGCAAAACAACGATGTATATCCTTATTCATTTCTTACCAACTAGAGTAATTATTTTTAGTTATTAATAAAGTTTTAGCAAATTTTATTATGGTCAATTTCTAAAAAAGAAAGAATAAAAATACCATAAAGAAAAACCAAATCACTATGATCTTCTGAAAAATTAAGAAAAAGGAAAAGTGAATATTGTATTAAGATTTTAGGTTTTAAGAACTTGGAAATAGAATATCGTTGTGGAATTGAGGGCGCTAAGTTTGAATTATGATTGGAGAAGGGAATAACACGTATAGATATTATTTTGCACTGAAATGGGAATCGGTTAACTAATACTAAAATACGACAAAATTTCAAGGGAACAGAAACAACAGAATGGCCATGCGTAGGCGTGTAAACTTAATAAGCGATTAATTATTTCTTCAGAAGGTAAAGGTGAAAAACTACGAGAGTTGGTCTACAACAAGAAGGCAGGAGCAATTAGTTGAGGAAGAATCATTAAATAAATTATTACTCCACTAATGGCCGATCGCGGGAGCTAATCCCGGCCTATCCGCTCATTAGCCATCTTCAATTAAATCCTAAATAGCGTTGAGGTGCGCTGCGCGTCTATTCCCCCGCAGGCGGACCGTGACGATGATGCTACATATACATACACACCAAGAAGACCGGACCCCACGGCCGCACCCCACGGCAGGAGCAGCAGAGGATCGTTACGGTAGCTATGGGGACCCGCTGGGCTGACGTAGAGGAGGATATCGACCGCCGACCGCCTGCTTCAATGGTCCCTACCTCTCCTCTTCATTACTCCCAACAGCCCCGGGCCAGACCTCGTCTCGTCTCCCGTCCTGACGTCACGCCACCGCCATCCTAGCACGAGGGAGTATCCTCCGGGTACATAGCTCACAGGTGGGGTTACACCTTCAAAGGCAGGAGCAAACTTGAACATGTTGACTTGAAGATGGCTGCAAGGGCAATGTCAAGTGTCTAATGCTACAAGGGAGTACTTTTACAACATCCTATTCTCATAAAACAGTCGACAGTGTAGATGGTCTCATTGTTGGAAGCGTTAGGCGAATAACAACACAGATCATATTAGGGGAAGTGACAAAGATTAAAACTTGTTCTACTTAGGAGAACATTTTTTATTCCTTCCGTAGAATCATGTAGAATTAATTTATGTTTCGATGTGTATCCCTGCAGAGAAATATTAATAAGTAGTCCACAAGATTTCAAGAACGACGCCGACCTCTCTCAGAGTCAGTTACAGTGATACTTAATTTTGGAAAAACCGTTTCTCTCGCGAACAATCAATCAGTCCAACCGACTCCTGTGTTTTTGCGAGGAAGAAAAACAAAAGACAAAAATAACCGAGAGCAAAAGAGATGATATAGCGCTCAGATCATTAGCTCACAGAGGAAGGAGAACGAAAAAAAGTATAAATGAAAAACTTTTGTTAACCCCAATTTAGTAGCCCGGCTCATGCGAAAGAAGTTGAATTAACACTCAAATAGCTCAAAGGCAATATCATTGAAATACTTGACCAAATGCTACGACAAAAAACTTAAAATTTTAAACAAATAAACAATTAATAAAAAAGCTCTACCACTGCAGGTCCAGAATTTGGGAACGGTTCTACTGTTTCAAACCCAGCAGCTGTGCAGGAGGGAGGTGATACAGCCGAGATTAGGCTCAACCATCAGGTTCTTTTCACGCTTGAGGACTTCTACTTTATGGAGCCTGAGTGCACTCCAGGGAGGTCGATTTACGTCTTTATATTATTTCTCGGTTACATTTCAAGAGATAGTCCTATTTCCTAGTTGAACTTAAAGAATTATCATAAAAAGCGCTATTATCAAAAGCGAAATGTAGTTTTGCACAAAATGGTATTTTTAACTTATCAAGTGTTCGTTCTCACTGATCTCTTCGATTGAACTTTATAAAAAATAAATAAATGGTTTTGAATGCACATATATACATATAGGTCCTTATAAGGACGTGCATATTGTCGACCTAGTTCTTGGCACTAGAATCTACCTAACACCCGTAACTATATTAATTCAGTTGAATTTATAACAATAATTAAAAAAAAAAATCTTAGATAAATCAGGAAAGATTGTCATTTAAACAACGCATACAGTCTATGAATTCACTTCAATTGATTTTAAAAATAAATTCTCAAACTGGAATAACAAGATTTTATTTTTAGAGTGACTATGTCCGAGTACTAACACTAGATGCTTTCTCTACTTTTCTTTGTCCATGGAATTATGTATCATTCCTGCCATTATATTTAATTGTATTTTAATGTAATAATACAGTTGAAAATTTCAATAGATAAATTTAAAAAATAAATGTTTCCATTATCTATTTATCGTAAATTCATTAAAATGCTAAAAATAGAGTGACGATTAGGTTTACTTTATATTTAGTATTATAATCATACGAACTATCCCGATATTGATAGAGGCCGATATAATAAATCAATAAATCTAATTAGACCATATAATGATAATGTATATATAAATGATGTAGCGGCCCTGAGATAATAGCCCGTCAAGGACCTCACCACTTCATTACACAACAGTTGCCTCCAGACAGGATGACAACAAAACGTCACGACTCCTTTGAACCCCCCGACCAGTGGACTGCCATCAACAACAGTTGACGAGGGTTGCCTCCATTCCTTCCTTTCCATTTATAGACCCCAAGGAGCCAGACAACTGCATCGACTCTTGAACAGAGTTGCGTAACGACCCCCCGATGCACCCGACATGGCGCCGTTCCAACCACTGCAATTATTTATCTCAACAACATGGCGAATAATTAATTGAAATGAACATCCCCAAGCTTTTATTATCCAGTGTAATCACTCTGTAATGATTAGTGGACTTGAAATCGAAACACAACACTTCTGTCAAAGGAACACAAGCGGAGGAAAAGTTTGCAAAGAATAATTAAAAATGATGGAGGGATTCAAGGTGGACTGATATCATTCATCATCGACTCTTATGCTTTTTACACCATTCAAAATTGGACACAACAACACAGAAAGATAAAATTTAGTTGGAATAGGTACCCACCCATGATCCAGTCAGCGTTATTTTTTTTTTTTTTTTTGTTCGATCAGGGATAACTAGGATTTTAAATTTTGTTATTCGAACTTGGTATATTTCCGATGAACTTGGAACTGAAGAGTTTTATGGGCGGTTAATTTTTTTTATGTTTTTCCACCAATAACTTTAAAACAGTCATTATATTAAAAAATAAATAAATCAAATTAAGAGTAATAAACTATGTGTCTAATCTGTACAAAACATTATAGCGCCAGAGGGAAAAAAAACAATATTGCCAAAAATCAGGGAAAGACTAGAGCTTCCAAATGAGTAATGCCAGATAAAAAATTCTAGAATCAAATTCGAGATCTAGAGGAAAGAAAATGTTTAAAATCGGTAACTAAAACCTCTTTTCGTCGACAACTTCAGGAAATCCGTAATCCAAAGGAAATCCAACCAGGAAATCGTACGTTAGCTCAGTAGAGATATCGATATTATATTTTACAAAAATACATATTTTTTTGGGTTAATAAATTTGAAACAATGCAGAAACTGATACAAAAGCAACCAAGAACAACAATAACGCCTAAAACTGTTAAGATTGCTGACTTCAATACTACAAGTAAGTTTGTGTACCCCTGCCTTTGTAGATCTTTTTCGAATGAACAAATACCATTTATTGACACTAAATATTTATTATCCATTTATACGTATACGTATTCGCGGTAAACTCAATAACTGCTGCACGGATTTTCATGATGTTTCACCAATAGATAGAGTGATTCACCAGGAAGGTTTAGGTATATAATTTGTCGAGATTTGTGTAAATGAGTTGCAATATAACAATAATTTGCGGAAATGTTTGAAAAATAACATATGATAATTTAATCATGCCTCGGCGAAGATCTAATATTGGACGCAGTACGTCGTCTGCTAAAAGAGTTCGTTTGAACCGAAGCAACGATCAAATGATCAAAAGAGGGATATCCGTTTATCGTTTGTCCGTGAAAGGCAAATAAATTTAAGGTATATTGTTCAAATTACTTACAGAGGATCGCAAAATACTAATAGATGGTGCACTAAGAATATTATGGAATTAATTACAATTCGACAATTGATTACAGAAACGACCCAGCGATATCTATAGGCTCTCCTATTGTTGGTCAATACTACTCAGTTCTAAAATGGAATGAAGAGTCCAAGGGTATATGTTGTTCCAACGCTAAGATTAAACTAGACGACATAGTTGTGCCACCAGACCCTTTAAAGTCACTCCTGCTAATTTCCTGCTACTTCCAGTGCGAAGCTGGAGCAGGTCACTAGTATTATTACCTATAAAGTTGATGATATATATTTTCCCATACCCCTAACCCAGACTACTATAGGGAACCGAGACGAAGAATACAGAAGAAGAAGAAGAATGAAGACACGGAGAGAGCATTGAGTAGTACTAACGACCACTTCCTCGACAGGCAGGAAGGCTCCCATTACACCGCCACTACACAACAACACATTTCATTTTCAATAACCCCCCTTCCTCGGCCATCTGTAAGAGTTCAGTAGGCCAGCGACACATCCTCCGACGGATGGACTCATGTCGGCTGACTACAAAGGAAGTACCTCAATGATCAAGGAGTTCTAGAGTGGAAGGAAGTAGGCAGTTAGTGAGCTTGTTGCCCCTTCCCATTGAGACCAAGAAAACAATCAAAGAAACATCAGACGTTGCATTATATATTCATACCTTTCTATATTATATCGATTTTTTTCTGCATAATATTTCATGACAAATATTACCAATTTATTAAGGAACTCGCCCTTTATATAAATCCAACCCCACCTCTCTTCTCTATATACAACTGATGAAAAACTCTCATCACATCAACTAGTCACCTTTTTATAACGACTCATTATTCTGCAATGCGATAAATATCCTTCCATATTACACTATAAACCTAAAATAAATGGGAAATAGTTCAATAACTAAATGTATAAAATCAGAGCTAGGACTGTGGCCGACATAGCCGAAAAGAAACAAGTCGAAAGATCGTTGGCCTCCAATAATAGAAGTTCCCAGAGTGGAACATGGAACACTACACCACAATAGCTCCGTCACACTTGCACTTTCCCATCATCACAGACCTTTACTATTGCTCCTCCTCGACTTCTTCCAGTTCACACAGGGCTGCGGAATCCTGTCTCTATATAACCAACATATACACATAATAGCCTTTTCGGAACCAATGGTTGAAAAGAAATTCTTTATAGAAAGTAAATAGTTCTGCTTAACTGGCGTAGTCTACGCCAAGGATACATCAACTATATAATGTTGAATATTATAACCTCAAAGATATATTTTATATATTATACAAGCAGAAAGGGAAATATTGTATAATTATGAACGAATTGTAAATTATACCTTACATTATTAAACAATGTTAATCTTGTTCTATTAGCTATTTAAGAATGCTCCTTATCATCAATAAAGGAAATTTTATGTTTTAGACTTTGTGGTTAATTATCCATTCGATACTACTATATTGTTAATAATAAATACAGCAATGAGCTAATAATGAAATTGAGGCTCGGGATAAAACAGCATCCTCTGTAGAATCGTGGGCAAAATTCAAAGGATGCTTTTCGTTTTTTTATCATTATAGAGAGGATGACACGATTTCATAGTTCCAAGTCATTTTTATCCTAATCAACTGAGGACTGACATTTATTCTGAATTATCCAAATTCTGAATCGGACGAGAGCAATGCCCAAAGCTCCTTATTTATTCCTTCGCTAAATAACCGATTTGCCTACTGTTACATCTTTATTTAAAAATATTTCAAGATGAAAATGAACAAAACAACCAACAAAGATAAGAGAAAGAGAACCACTATGGACCATATTCAGCCCCAGTGGCCCGGCAGAGCTCAGCTTCCAAATGTCAGAGTTCAAGGTGAATCACACTGCCGGATCAATATTTATTTATTTCTAAATAAAATATTGTTTCAACACATTTATTATTATGTGGAAAAAATCAACTCCGAATTGTCACCGTTATATTAAGTATACCTCAAGATCTCTCTCTTTTGTTTCTTCTATTCTTTTAAACAAAGGCAATGCGATAGATAAGAGAAACGATAGTGAATTAAGACAGGTCTGGGGTCCATTTCAAAGCATTTTATCATCATCATAACAGGTGCTAACTTAGAGTACGAATTTTGTGTAATGTTACCCAAAAAGTAACATTACACAAAACCAAAAGTTTTGGATTATTGAAAGATAATCAATAATAGATCTTATTCTATTTATATTTATAAGAATATATCAAAGCGTGTTATTAATTTATAACTCAGAACAAATAAGCGTAAATAATTGTTGTTACACCCTGCGTGTTTATCACCAACACAATTAGCATATCAAGATGTGTAGAATAAATTAAATTTAATCTTTTGTAACCGAATTAAAACCTACATTACGATCGTTTAGTTTGAGTTGTCAGCATAGCTTGACATGGTGAAAACTAAACGTGTGGTGACTGAACAGTCCACACAAGAACACTTCCCAAAACATGGTCTTAAGTTAGAATTTTGTAGTCCGATAGTTTGAAGTATCGATGAATGAAGTTGTAATGACAACGAAACGTACGAAATTTGACACTTTCCTTCGAAAAGTGACTGCTAATTCCTGAAAAAAATGAGTGTCTTGTACATAAGGAGGCGGTTATCGTGTTATTTTCGCAGTGAACGCGGAGCTAAGTCAGACATTGGCTTGTAAAGGAGTTATTGCTTATATTAAAACTCCATTACAGGCCAAAAAGTACGAAAATGGCCCGACTCCGCTTCTGTCAATACAGTTAACCATTTCTCAGGACTAAACTCGACTGTCGTGCGCAGATATATACATAAATATGAATACATCAAGATAGGATGTGTAGGAATTAAATGGTGGGGAGAGAAGGAGCTGTAATTGGGTCAGACAGTACACAGGACAAGGCCAGAAGCCACACCAACGGCATCAATTAACCAAATGCCGGGTCTAATATTGGCCACCAACTACCTCGCCCCCCCCAATGTAATTTTCACTTTTCATCGCTAATTTTGGACAAACTGTGTCATTTAAAATATGTAGGTCCTGTACGGACTTGATAAATTCTGGGAGTGAAGTTGTTTTAACTATTTAAACAAATCAAATATAATTAAAGTAGTATCTCAAATAGCATCCTCTAGTGAATACTTTGTTGTTGTAACATACTATCGATTGGTAGAGAAAGGCTAAATCGATAGTTGGATATTAGTCGGCCTTATCGTAATTATCCACTTCCGGCGAACCGACTGTTAACACTTCCATTGAGGTCCACTCAGGGCGGTCAATGGTGAACTCACACACCACAATGGCCTTTTCCTGTTTATTTAAATGCACAATTCTCTCGAAAAACGTTTTTCATCGAGTTATGAAATCGGCGCGCTCTTGTTCATAAACGAGGACGCTTAATTGTGAGAATAATGGGGAATGGGGCGGCAATTTCGTAACTGAAAGGATGTCCTACGGGAATAAATGAACAAAAGCATACGGAGAATAAAAAATAAATAAAAGGAATAACAATGAGGAATGGTCATCGGAAAGTGAACTGGACGTACGATAGCGATCCATTGAATAGCAATAAACAAGAAAACGAAAATCAGCAGTATTATTAGTGTACACAAAAAAAAAGAGGAACCTCAATGCTACAATCCATGTTATTGCTTTCAGGACAAGGTAAAGGACCGTACTGTTTTCAAGTCAACGGTTGTGCAAGAAGTTAATTTGCCCGAGATCACACTTGACCGCCAGGTTTTTCTCCCAATTAAAGGTACCCACTTTATAGGTAATAGACGATACCACAGAGTCAATTCACGGTTCATAACAGAACAAAGAAATAGAGAATGAATAATGCTTTATGGTTGATAAAAACTTAGGCTAAACATTAAGACCGAACTGCTGAGGTATATTAAGGGAGATTAACAATGGTGAGCTTAATATATTAATGTATACGTAATATTTTCTTCTTATACACGAGGTGTCACAATCGCCATTTCCTATCTATCGAGGTATACAATCGAATCGATTGAAGACAAACAATTATCAGCATATTATTAATAATTATTGTTATGAATATATATTCCCCTGAAAGCAGTCGTGCTGACGGATCGAGCCAAGGATGCCGAAGTAGGTGAAGGTGGACTACCTGCCTGCCCCACCAACCTTCTCTAATATTAACATAAACTTCTCCACTATTCGTATCATAGATCATAGTTCCTTTAGCACAATCCATTTTATATTTTATTGTATTTCAGATCAATAATATTTGTATAATAATGTAATATTGAGAATTATTACTCAGGCAAAAAAGAGTTTTAAGGGAACTAAATAGCTTAAGATTTTTTTTTGTTACATATATTTAATTATTTGAAAAAAAGGAACTACTAAAAGTGCTCGATATAGATTAGCGAAAGACAACAAGGCAATAACTATTTTTAGATGACATTATCTCACGAGTATTTTCTTATCTTCATAGAAAACTCAAAACCTATACTTCTTTTTTTCCTTATAAAAATTCTTATTATAATAAATTGTTCTTATTACAATATTTTAGAATGTATATTGTTTCAATAAAAACAACATGTTGAACAAACACATCACCATCTTATATAACTCAACTATTAATAAGTGATACAGCCAAGTATGTATAATGATTAGAGCTAATCATCATGCTTTAATTTGATCTTGCAAACAATTTTTTTTCTTTTTAGCGAGCTGTTAAGGATTTGTAATTGAGTAAATATTGACGATCGAGATACAGTTGTAAAAATATCGGTGTCCTTTCATATTCATTTCCAAGACATCATACTTATATGGTAAAGATTAAACAGACAAAAAAGAATATTCAACAATAATAATAATAACAATATACTCATCGTTTATGTTAATAGGTATAGGGCATCAACTTGAAACTGAATACCCCATTAATAAATATGCTAATATAATGTGGTGTAAACTTAAAATATAGGACAGTAATTTTAATTGAAAAAGCTTTATTTAAAAAATAATTTAACTAGGATGGGGAATGTTTTAACTAAATTTGGAACTACGCAGCCGAAAAGAGAAGTTAGATCGATGGGGAATAAATCGATATGAGAAGGGGGTCGAGAGGCTATGCATTGTTTAGTAGCCATTTCGATGACCTTAATAGTGTCCTAGTTGTTGTCCGAAAGTCTCGACGCCACATCTCACACGCTCGTATCAATTAGATTAATTGATCCAAGTGTATGTGTCTTGTACGTAAGAATCAACTACATGATATTTCACAAACCTTTTATTATCAGTCTTTAAAGTGAAAACTTATTTCGGCGCGTTAAGCGATTTTTGTTAAGGCAAAAACTTAGGGGTTCGCGTCGCCGACATGAGCGACATGCTCGTGACGTGTTGCGCGAGACTGGCGACGCGTAGCGGCCTGTGTATGAGTTGTACAATTTGTTTTAACCAACTTTAGTTTAAACGTTAGAATTCGATTCATATAAGAATAATATATTTAACTATAAGTCCGTTTAGTACTTATGCAATTCATACTAATAATAAAAAATTTAAATATGTATCAGTAATTAGTTTCCAAAATGTTCGTTTCCTCGAATTATTTCAATTGTTGTAGTGAGCTTCTCTAGCCCCTGATATGTTTTGATTAATAAATAAAGTACTTCAAAGTGTAGATATTCATCGTTCGGAGTGGCAATAAATGTTAAAACCAGATTAATATTAATAATTTCCATTTACAAATTATGAAATTTAAATAATTCAGACTATAATTGATTCAGAAATTCATAAAAGAACACAGTTATTTAGAGTTTTGACTTCTATCGGCAGTCCTCGTGGCTGCATATATTTTTTTTTAAACATACGAAGGTCTGATTTCATTGTTCGGCCTGAGTAAGCCCTTGTTATTTTATTCAGATAAATATGTCACGCATCTACTTAAGATGGAACCAAAAGAATCGCCAGGAAGACTTACGAGACCCGCACGGAAGGAAAAACGCCCAGAGGAAGTCCTGCCATATCCTGGGAAGGCAGCGTAAGGGATGGAGGAGTGGAATGAATTGGAACTTAAGAAGAGAACTGGTTAGGAAAGGGATACTTGGTCCAGGCTCTATAAGAAGGAGCCTCAGATTGCACAGCGGTAGAACAGGGGAAGATTATGTTGATAAATGTGTTACGGAAAGGAGGATTTTATTCGTGGAACTAGAAAAGAAAAAGAAGATAGAAATTGAAACAGACATCATTGTAAGTCAGTTTTAACGATTGAATTTAGAACAAGTGCAATTAATTGAGTTTTCTTTACAATATAAATTAATAAAGTCATTTATGTTGATATTTATTTTTTACACCTGTCCGATATCCCATTGTGAAACATCTGGTGACTTAATATCTAACCACGGAGTAATCGAGAATGAGGTAACAGTTAAACAGTTATATGTTAGCAAAAGCAGATAAACAAAAATGACAAAATAGTTTGTTTATCTCCTTCATTGCGATATTGAAGCTTCTTGATAACTAAACGCCTGATAACGTTCTTAATAAAAAAAAGGACTTTCAATTGGCATTGCATTTCAACAGATTCAGAACTCGAAATTTGTCCTTTAAACTATTTTGGTATTGCTATTATTAAGTCCTCTGACAATTAATAATAAATAAAATATTTAGCAAAAAGGAGAAAGAAAAAAATCGATATGTGTCGATTTAAAAAAAATTATAATTAAAAATCCGATCCAAGCCTAACTTTATTTTTCTTTGGAACAGTAAACAATAATGATCTCTTTTGGAATAGCAACACATCAATTTCACAAAGGAAATTTATAATAAAAAATAGCCCTTAATTCTTAAATATTCCTTTGTTAAACTGTCCCAGTCCTCTAATAATACAAAATGAACTTTAAAAAAATAAAATGTGAAGGGAAATTTAATATTTACCATCTCATCAGAATGTTCATCAAACGCGTCATCATCATGTCCAATGAGTATCATCTTTCCAGGATTTAATTATGTTATAACAAAATTAAAATGAATAAATCAACAACAAAAATACTGAAAAGAGAACAACATATAACATGAACACTTGTAAATTAAAGCTTTAAAAAACAAATCAACAGCATATGATTTGCACAGCTTTTATCCCAGCCCTGAATACTGATGTATAAAAAAAACAATACAAAAAATATTTATCAGTTGGCAATCATGTTTGATGGATTTGTAAACTTCAAGGTAATGGTTCAAACAAGGGCGGAGTCATTAAACCCTTTACATGTTTCACTTTTAGTGATTGAACTGCATAATAAAACATTATATTTTCTTACTGCTATTATGCTATGTATTACTTTTATATGATATCAATGGATTTTTAAATATTTAATAATTTTAAATATGACAAGACCAACACTGATCAGTTTTTAGTAAACACAAATTTGAAAATATAAACATGGCGGAAGAAATTGAAAGCCTCCTTTTTAACCCACCCCATGTCCTAGCGATAATGAAATGGATTTAAAATGCGTTTCTCATTTCCTTGAATTTTGTAAAAAATAAATGGGAATAACCCAAAA
This sequence comes from Troilus luridus, assembly GCA_964056705.1. NCBI lineage: Eukaryota > Metazoa > Arthropoda > Insecta > Hemiptera > Pentatomidae > Troilus > Troilus luridus. Next base: position 102,325,425 of record OZ057415.1, read on the forward strand.
GGACGAGTGAATTTTGGGTTAAATATTTGGGGATTTCTTTTCTTTTCTTTTCCTAGGCCGATTTTAAAATAAATAAATGATGAGTTGAAATGTATAATGATATTTATATTGGGTTGACTCAATTCACCAAAGCTGAAAACAACCGCACCGAAAAGAGCAGGCACAAGACCGAACCCAACCCTTTGCCCAGCTTACAATACAGCTTCCTGTGCCTTAACCTGCCCAAACAGGTCTCCAACCCTTGCGAGGGGTTGTAGTACAACCCCACTTCCACAATACAGTACCGAAAACTTTGGTGAGATAAACACTCCGATCTTAACAAATTTTATTATATTATAAACCAATTCGTTCGGTGTTATCCACAAATTATGAAATAGAAAGAAATATTTAAATCCCTCAAAGGGAATACAGCAACAAATCCAAAATCGTACAAGGAAAAGTCGAAGGATAAAACGGAAAGGGTGCTTCTTGAGATGCAAATAAAGGCGACTTATTCGAGAGAAAGTCTGCTGGGAAAAGCCTCTTCTATAAAGGCTACTACAATACGTATAAATATTAAAGAGGTTTATAACAAGGAAAATAAGTTTGTTTCCCAGAATTACGATGGAAAATGAAACAGGTGGCATAAGGCATTAGAACCGGGTTAAAACGGATGGGCAAGTTTAATCAGCGATTAAACAGGGGTTTTGTATAACAATCCCAAACCTATCCGCACGAAACAGACATGGAGGAAAACCAAATTAAAAACACAGGATCAGGAAGGAACAATAACAAATACTTCAGAATGCACCGTACTCCAGAACAATCAAGGCTATATTCACTATTAATTACAATCAACTACAATATGTAATAAACAACATGAAATGGGATACTCCTATTTCTGGTTATAATTGGTTTAATTAACAAAATTTGTCAAGTCAAGGACCCATCATGGGAAAAAAGAGACTATATTGTATTTCCCAAGAACATTCATTATCTATGAAAACACTCATCAGTTTATCGTATCATAGCAGCTTTATCAGTATAAAAGCGCGGGTAGGGAGATAAGGATGTAAACAAATAGCGGTTGATGTAGGTAACTTCCAACTGTTTTTTAAAACAACTCCTCCCACCAGCGACCCAACAGCTGACGGCAGCCCAACGTGCGCCGAATGGGAAACGATTACCGTGCTAGCAGTACCTGTCCGTACCATCTGACTAATACCACGCTTCGTTAATATACTACTTCGTAAATAGTACGGCCACAGAACACGTGGCATGAAATAACAACATTTATTAAGTCTTCATATAGAAAACAAATTATGGTTTTTATTCCGCCGTTTGTAGCTTCGAGTAGAGATACAAGTTTTAAGTTTTGATTCGTTCCCCTTTTAATATATTCAAAAATACAAGTTATCTTGAGATTGACTATAGAAAAGAGAATATAATTATATTAATCAAAATAATTCCATAAAACTGATATTCCAATATTATCCTTCATAGTCCAGGATCCATGGTCCATTTTTGCACTTGATTACTACCAAGCTGAATCTTTGTGAATAGCTTTGTTTCGATGAGACGCCCAACAATTTCCTGTACGAAAATTCTCGTTGTGGTAGCTAACAGAGGTAGCAAGGATAAAATATGTCAATTTGATGATTCTCAAAAAATTATTACTAACTGGTTTTTTTGTTAAATATCAAAATAATTATCTAAATTATTTGAACAAATATTTGTCCTACAAAATTTATGGTTTGATCAAAGAGCCCCCTCCTTCCAATATAAATAAAAAAACAAAAATCAGCTGGTTAGTAATCATTTTTGATGACCTCGTATTCGATACATGTTGGAAGGAGGGGACTCTTTGATCAAACCATACATTTTGTAGGAAAAATATTTTTTCAAATAATTTAGATAATTATCTTGAGATTTAACAAAAAAAACAAACCCCGGTTAGTAATAAATTTTTGAGAATCATCAAATCGACATATTTTATCCTTGCTACCACTGTCAGCTACCGCAATCGAGAATTTTCGCACAGGAAATTGTTGGGAGTCTCATCGAAACGAAGTTATTCACGAAGGTTCAGCTAGATAGTAATCAAGTGCAAAAATGGACCATGGATCTTGGACTATCAACTATAGGTTTCCCAAAATTAATAATTCTGAGCCATAACTTCAAAAAGTATCAACTTATAAAAAATTCATATCTTGTAAATATAGAATAAACAGGCAGCTATAAATAAATTATTATGCTATTTCTTTCATCCTATTCATCATTTTTCATAGGTTTATTAAGATATAAAACAGTAAACCTTAAAAAAAGACCTATACCACTATAACCCATAAAGGGTCTTGGGTTCAGTAGCTGTAGAGACAACGGTTGAGGTAATTTATACTAGGTCACGCTCAACCACCAGGTATTTCTCCCAACGTAGGGTACCCACATTATAGAGGCTGGGTAAGCCCGAGGAGGGCCTTCAGATCTCACAGGGTCCAGATCTGAACCCGGGACCTTCGGCACAGCATCTTAGCGCTCCACCACTGAACTACACCGCTCCCCAGTAACATAATATATTGTCAATTTTCGCATGAACGACACTAACATATTTTATCCAGTGATACTATAATCAAACGTATATTTAGTGCAGAGTAAAAAAGAGTGTAAACACATGAAGCCTGATTTTATTTCAAAAATCTGTTTCTTAATAACCTTGGAGTCGCTGATAGCAGATTGGTATAATATATTACTATTATTATTATGTAAATTATATTTAATAATTTAAATAAAAAACTAATAATATCGAGATCTTACCTTGCTCAACTTCTCTCCTTCGTGGTGAGGCAGTAGAGTCCTGAGGGATTGGAAGCCGGCGTTGATACTCTGCATCCGCCTCCTCTCGTTCGAGTTGGCGATCTCCCGGCGTATCCTCTTCTCTTGTTCCATCCCGCCGGGGATCGAACCCCCGTGGTGGACTCGCGTACTCACCGGAGAGTCCGATCGCTCCGTCGACAGGCTGAAAAGGAAGTGGATCGAGGTAAATCATTCGGTAGTAGAGTGCGTAGCAAAATTGTTTACAGCAAATCAATGTCTGTTTTATGGAACGAACAGACAGAAATCTGTTATCTTCCTACCTACTTTATGCCCCGTCAAAAAGATCCTGATTACCGATCTATTCGAACACGTTTCCTAACAATTGAACTACACGAATTCCGATTAAATTTTCTTAAATTTTAAATATGAATTTAGAATAAAAATAACCAAGAAATGAAATAACGGAAGGATGAGAAATGGTAAGAGATGAAAAGAGCAGACATTGGGACGGGCACTTGCACAATGTTCACAGTCGGGAAGAAACCAATAAAGGACATAACCTAAAAATTGGCGGATAAAAGTTCTTCGCTAAATTAGATTTGCCAATTTAATTTAAGAACATAATAGAAAAAAAAATACTTAAAGAACGAAAGAAAAAAAATTGGGACAATTTATTATTGTACAAAATTAATATTATCTTTTTTAAAATTTAATTTTCCTACATACTGTATCTTTTTATTTAAATCCTGAGAGCCTTATAATGTTACATTTTTTGATTAATTAACAAGAAATGCTTATAAATAACGATTCAATATTCATAAACATTATAGATATTTAACTCAAGTAAAGGAAAATGATATAATTTTTATTTGAAAAGAAAACAAATTAAATTAATTTAATTATTTTTTTATTAATAATAATTAAACATTTGTAACAAATAAAATAAAAGAAAATGGTATAAGATTGAGCTCGAGAAAAAATGAAACAAATGAATTTACAAAATTTTGATTTTGATTAATTATAATTAAATATTTTACTTATGTACTCTGACTAACTTTAAAATCCGAAATTCATGAGAATCAAATTTAATCATTATTTAATAATCCCTCCCATTTCAGTTTTATGTTTAAAAAAATTAAATTAAGTTTTAGAAAACAGAAAAATAAAGAAAGTTATATGTTCTAAGTTGGAAAATTGTCCTCAGTATTTGGATTCAAAATTAAGTTTTGACTGTACTAACTATTAAAAGTATTGGAGAAGAAAATGGTCCGGTCCGGGTGGAGGTGAGAGAAATAATTTTTTTAACTCCCTATTTAAGACATTATTTCTCTCACCTCCACTCCTTCCTCATATTTATGTAACTTCAATTAATATTATTAAACAAAAAATACTAAAAGTACTGAATGAGACTTAATTTTTAAATATTTCTTTTAAACCTCCAATATTTGTCGCTATATATATATATCCAATATTCCATCGCTAAACTTAAGGTTTATTATTTTTGTTTTTAAATGGTATCTTAATGTTAAAAAAAAAAAAATAGGCAATTAGAAATAAATTTATGAATTGTTAGACCTAAGTTTTTATTTAAAAAATTTCTAGGTGTGAGTAGTTTTTTTTCCAAATCCATATGTGAAAGGAGCAAGTGAACTAAATCACAATTTACGTACCAGCAAGAATCGATAGGAATAGGCATCGTTATCAATAAATAATATTTTATATCTAAATTTGCAGTACATAATACTTCAAATTTGAAGCGCTACTAAGAGATGCTCATTAATGGAGATGAGTAAATATGGAATAAAAAATAATGTAATATGTATACGATAAAATTAATATTTTCTTGCTGATGTTATACTGTTGTTGTTGATGATGATGTTGACTATTGCAAGAGAGAGTGTGTGTGAGATAGACAAAAAGCCCAGCTGTGGACGAGAGCAGCTGTAGGATGCAGCTGCTTACATCAGCTGAACCACCCAAGGCCGTCTCCTAAATCTACGCTACCTTCTCTCCTCAATTCAAAAACCCGGCATTATTACATAACTCTCTTTACTATAGTACATTATAATGTTATAAATATTTAGTCTAAAAATAATATACATAATTAACTACAGGCATAGGAGTAAGGAAATAGAATTATAACATAACATAAGTCCAAATGATTTAAAACTGTGCAATGCTAAACGCACAAAGTTTAAAACAACAAACATCTTAGACATTTATTGCAAGAATAAATCCATGAAAATGTTATAACGGATGAACAACAATATGGATGAGACAGACCTTGTTGGCTCTCATCATATGCTGCTCTATATCCTACCACTCATCATTAATCACACATGTCTGGGAAGAAAATATGTTATTTAAAATCAAACATTCAAACCAGCCATAAGTTTAGTCCAGTTGATAGATCAACTGTATTTTATTTTTTTAACATAAAAACAGGTTATGAATTAGGCTAGAGACATTTAAGATTATTTTGCTTTGTTTTTTTATTTTTTAAATGGCTATTTGTACTCACGAACTTATCAGTTTACAGTCTTCGGTTTTTGGAAGATCTAAACCTGATATTGAAGAAATGAAATCTAATAAAGAGACGTTGACATCCTTCAAGTCGGTATGTAACATTATAAAATTCGAGATTGCTAGTTTACTACCCACTCTGTGCTTTACCAATAACTGGTTTAAACAAATGAAGTTTCCAACAATAGGTAACCTTTATATTAAAAAAATTAAATATATTCTTTTTTATAATAATACCATTACTTTTTAAAACTTTTGTAAACGAATATTTAATTGAATTTAAGAATAGAATTGTCAATATTATTTATTAATATTTTTATAAAAATTAAATCATATAAGAGAAATAATTGTCAGTTGGAAAACATGATACCAAAATATAAAATTTATTTTTAATTTTGTTTTTGTTTTCTTTTCAATTGATAATAAATTACACCTAAAGATAAACATAATTAATTTACAGTATTGTATTAAAACAAATATCCAATAATCGATCAATATATTTAAATATTTCTTTCATATTAGGGAAAAAAATTGAGGCCTTGAACTCAAAACTATAAAATCCTTGGTCTTATTCAAACTGAACAGATCTAAAACTGTCACTAATTATTTTGGTTGACGGTTAATTCTATCTCATAAAAATAATTAAATAATTTGTACATAGCCAGTATAAATAATAAATTTAAAAAAATTAATAAAGAAAGCATAATACTCAGTTCAAATTAAAACAACTAAAACACTGCCATATTAATTTATTTCAAATAAATACATTTCCAACAAAAATATTGATTGAAAAAAATAAATAAAATCATTTGTAACTTGATATGTAATTACATATCAATGCCTGCATTGTTTTATTAAAAACGAATAGGTTATAAAGTTTTCGAATTAAAAAAATAAATAAACAAACACTGAATCAGGAGAACATTATTAACATTTTTTGAGCTTGATCCTATTGAGGGTTTCTCATACCAGAAACTTAAAATTTGCATTTTAATTTCGGTTGATTAATTGGTGTGATATTTCGAATGCAAAGAATACAATAAAACTGAAACAAACAATAAATTGATTGAAGGATTTTATGAGGGAGACGTTTTGATAATTCTGGCAGAAATCTATACCACAAGGCAAGAGTTGCTTTGAGGGCTGTGGAGGGGAGAGGCAGACATATGGGCCGAGTGACATGTGGTCGTTACGTCTTTCACCTGGCCACGTTATTTCTCTTATCGCAGATAATTGTAAATAAAAACAATAAAATCGGAATAATTAATAGAATAAAACGATCCAAATAAATAATAAAACCAGTAGTTGAAAATGTCAAGCGCCCATGTAAGCCCAAGTCTTAAAGTACTACGGGATATATAAATGCAATTGTATTGCATTAATAGTTAGTTGTAAATCAATAACAATGAATTCAAGTCGAATTATAATATTTCTGTAATCATAAAATGAAAACAATTTGTTTCTAATGTTCATTAAATTGATCACAAAATTATCACTTTATTTTCATATTTCGAATTAACTATTAAGGGCTAGGCGATTTAATGGGTATTCAGATAATTGAGCTGTAATTATCAGTTTGAATTAGTAGTGGATTAATTGATGATAAAATAATTAATCGATAATAATTTGGAATAAATCAACAGATGAAATGTAATGAATTTCGGGCGAGACGGAGAACAGCTGACCTGCCGGTAGATTTTTCTCCCGATCGAAATGCCTATCTCAGTACGGCATATTTTAACAGGGCCCAAATCGATATAGGATAATATAATTATTTAATTTACAATTTCGCAGTACCGAATCACGAGTTATCATACGAAGAAATCACGGTAAATGCTCATAACGGAATGTAATCCAAAACATGTGACATCATAGTACTCATTTGTTGTAAACATGGCCGAAAAACAAGAGAGCACCTACCTGCAGTAGGAGCCGATCTCCTCGTCGTACTGGTGTATATCCTCAAGGCGTAGTTTGTCTTCACTCCTACTCAAAGACGCCATAACGATCACAACAAAAAAAAACACTAATTACGATTCCTTCACAAGCATATAAAATATCTTAAAGAAAAAAACTCCGATACACACTAACCCGCAGAGCAGACCATACGTACAACGCCTCACAGCGTTTTGTTATGGCTCCTATTGGCGGGAAACAGCTGAACGGCCCAGGGACCGTGTATACCTCCGCCGCCTCCTCCCGGCACTCGATAGCTCAACTGACCATTTAGCACTCCGCTATCTCCGCGAAAATGTCATCTGAGCCGATATTGACACTATTTCAGATAAAAACAAACCTATCACGGTGGAGTTGAGGCTATAAATGCATTCTCTTTAGGGACTACTTTAAGAGGGAATATGGCGCCACCCTCTTAGTGCACATTTCATTGATATTTCTCTTTATAATTGCATTCCTTTTGATTGAATCTTTATTTGTTTACTCACCTTTTTACTTATTTGTCTTCTTGGAAACGAAAATGGGCTTTAAACCTTAGTATTTAGCATAGATAATCCTTTCTCAGAAACGATCCCAAGGTGCAGCTCATGCCATCTAGTGAGAAATTTTAGCACTACAATGGGGTCAATTGGGATAAATGATACTAATAATTTCTTTATAAATTTAATATAAAATCCATCTAATTGTGGTCTATAAATCCTCTTTTTTCTTTCTTTAAATGGATAAATAAATTATGAACCCTTACTGAGTAAATGTATTTGTATAAAAGAAAAAAAAACTTTTAATACTAACATAAAATAGTGAAGCGCTCAAATTCTATGGTAAAATTAAATTACACACACTTTTGATTCTTGTATTATCTCTTCTACATTGTTCTAAATCGAAAATTTTTGTTTGCCTTTTAACTCAAATGAACAAAATTTTGACCAGATTAATTTTTTTTTCAATTTTACAATATACTTAGAGCTATGGTCGGCTTTATTTACAGCAGTTGTTGTAACAAGGATTGTTATCACTGATATACATATATATACAAATAATCTAAGAATAAATGTCGTCATTGTGAAGACATAACTATTTTTCCCTAAATTTGGCGATATATAAACAATTTATTAACAATCTATTCATAACTATAAGAGAACAAGTTACATTTTTTTTATTTTTCCAAAAATGAAATCCAATACTGATAAACAGAATGGAAAACATCCTCTAAATATATATATAATACAGGCACTGGTGATAAGTTACAGATTGTGTTAAACAGTAAAACTTTAGATAATTTGCATCTATTTCACTTAGCATCTAAAAATACAAAAATAAATTTGTACACTTTTGCAGGCTGAAAAATCTTTCTAAAATTTCAAGAGTTTGTTTATTAGGAATACAGATCAAAAGATAAAAAACAAGAACTATTAAAGCATCTGAAAAATATTAAACTTAATTTTTTTAAATACTTTAATCAAAAATGTTTAAGACCAGTAGCCTTTTTATAAACACTACCTTATCAAAATAGTAATGTGCCTTTTTTTCTCTAAAATTGACAAATTAAAAAAAAAAACACATACATTAATCTTATTGCTTTTCCGCATATTTTATCTACAATTAACTAGTTCTTTTTCAGTTGCAAATAAGAAATAAATAACTATAAAAAATTATATTTTGACGACTTAATGTTACATTTTTATACATATTAGTCTTTTTGTTCCAGATACGAATGGCAGTAGCATAGTATTTTAAATTGATTAGAGCCGTAAGCAGTCATGGTTTTAACGATATAAAAATTATCTTGTATATATATATATAATCTATAGAGGCAGATATAATGATGAATTATAGTGCACTGCTGCTCTTCTCATAGTATAAAATACAAATTAGCTTGATACAAGAAGCTTTTTAAGGGAACGATTGCATTACTAAAAAAAAAAAACATTTAATAAATTAAATATGTTCAATATCTAATTATAATAATGTCAAAGTAAATTGTATATTCACTAAAATTTTCCATTTTATTTTCATGATTTAAAAAAAGAATTAACTTCCAGTTTTGCTTCAAGCTGGATAGATAGACGCATCATTTTTGGGGATCAGCCCACTTCAATGAAATAAATATTTATTAAATTTAATTTATTAAATCAATGATTTATACCACCACGGACAAAGCAATTAATACAGAAGTATGAGATTCTAAAACGAAAACATTTTGGATTTGGAACAAAGATTTTTTTCTCTTCCCGATAGATAGCTTTACCCCTCATGATGATGACGACGATACAGGTTGAAACCTCGGGAAAATAAACAAGTAAAGAAATCTAATTAGAGTATAATGTATATTTTCTTCTGTTGTGGTTTCTACTACGATCCCCGATATACATTTTCTTAATTTTTAAGGTCCTTGCAATACATCATTATTGAAGCCATGGAATTTTTTAAAGAATTTATTGCTCAATAAGGTCAAGAAATGTGCCATTATATGAATTTAAAATGAAGTTTTGTTAGGAAAAGAGATGTAGCAAGCCGCCAAAAAATTAATTTTTTAATTAAATGTTTTTGATTAACATGCAGCTACCCTAATTGCTATAACTGTTTTTATTCCACTAATAATTTTTAAAAAGTAATACTATAATATAAAAATGATGACTAGCTAATTTAGTTTACTTGAAAATATATTACTATTAATATGGTTAATCTAAATAACATGTCTTCAGCCATGAGAAGGCTTGGTTTTGGGCAGAAAACAAATTGAAACTATTTTTTAATCCTTTTCAAAATATATAACTTATCCAGAATAAGATATATGCAATCTGAATTAACAAAATTCTTAAGTCTAATGCTTTTTATTTTCTTTTTTCTTTTTTTGAGATTATAAGTTTTCCTTAAAATATGGAATAATCGAAAGCAAAGCAGCAACTATTAATTCAAATTTAGCAAAAAATGAAATGAACATAAACATTTTAATTCAAAAGATATTTTATTTTTAAAGAATAAATAATTTTAAATTATGCTATTTTTTCTCATTTATTATTTTTAAATATTAATTATATAAAGCAGGCACATTACTGATCATTAAATTAAATATTTTATAATTAACCGATGAGTATAAACATTAGGAAAAAAACACCTTGTAAAAACATTTAAAAAAAAGTTAGCATGAACTTAACAATCTATATGGATTGGTAATTGACCAACTGTCCAATAAAATCAACTTCTGAATACGACGACGATATAAAAATGAATAAGAAATAAAATCATTAGTGGTCCGTCCATTTTTAAACATTAAAAAATATAATATTTAGGAAACAATACATGCCAAATTATTTTTAATTTATTTGCTTGTTTCTATCATAACGCAAAAGTAAAAACGTATTAAAAAGTAACCCGTTTCAATAAAAACAAACAAAAGAAAATTCATAGTCAGATGACCAATATAAAGCGACACAATATAAAATCATGATGGCGATTGTCGCTGTTTCCACAACACCCACTGGACGATTAAGGTTATTTCCATTTTAAAAATACTTCTTCATTCCTATCCGCTTTTCTTGGCCTGGCTTCACTTTGCTCTTCAGCTGCTGAATCAAATCGAAAATCTTCAGAGAAGGGCCAACTTTCTTTCCAGTCAAATCAATTATTTGATCTTTAGTCAATGTGAGGAGCGTTTTCCCATCAATTTTCTATAAAAAAAAAAAATATATATATATCTATATAGTAATAATAAAATAAAACAATAAATAAATCTATATTTCAAATTAAAGAAATGATAATGTTTAAATACAGCAATAAAAATATAATAGCTGTCTTAATATTCTTAATAAATTGTTTGACAATTCACATAAAATAAAAATCGCATTAGTGGGCAATATATAAATAAATGGTACTTAGGTATAAGCCAGTCTCCAGGGACAGTTATCCGCCATTGTATATAACCTGAACACTGATAGTTGATACTGACAACACCTAATATATCTTATTCATATTAATAGAAAATATAAAAACAAAATGTAATAATAAAATGCTAATCTAAACCCTTATAATTTAAAGAATTACTTAAGAGAGACCGATACATTCCACAAGGATAAAGGAGTAAGGCAGTGTGATAGCCTTAGCCCTCTACAATTTATATGTTTTATGGATGAGATCCATTAAATAAGCAAGAGAAGAACATCACCAACTCTAATCGGTCGATGGAATATGCTTCCTATCATCATCCAGAGCCTTCTCTACGCTGATGACATCGCTCTTCTAGCAGACTCATCAAGGAGAAGCTGCAGTAAACCCTTGTGGAATGGAAAGAGAAGCTCCAACGTAAGGGAATGGCAATAAATATTGCCAAAAGCAAAGTGCTTGTCATATCTAGGCATGAACAGGAAGATGTGGGTTTGTTATGCAATGGTGAGGCTCTCTAAGTGGTGGACCACTTTCCCTATTTAGGAACAATCATAAGCAGGTCTAGTAAAGTAGATGAAGAAGTAAGCAATAGAATCAATAAAGCAAATCAGATATATTATTACCAGATCTGTAATAGCATAGTTGGCCACCGAAATGTAGGGAAAGTGACGAAACTTCTTTATTTTATTTAATCTACTCCTCTTCTACCGCCAACAGTGTGGGGATCTCTCCTGTAGAGCCTAACCCATAAATGTCTCTCCTGTACCAATCGTCTTCTCCTTCCCCATTCCAAACCTCTTCTGTCAAAGGCCTCCTGGATTGCGCCTTCCCAAGTCTTCCCTTCGGTCTCGTACCTTCCACCTTTGTCTCATATATGGCCTTTGCCACACTGTTTTCCGCCATTCTGGAAACATGGCCGAACCATCTCAGCTGATGCTCCTCGATGATATCCCCAGCTGGCCGAAGTCCCACATTGGACTGTATTGTTATGTTTCACAGTCGGTCTCTTCTGTTCTTCCCTTCCGTTCTTCTTACATATCGTATCTCCATGGCTTGGATTTGGCTCTTGTGCTTTTTAGTTAGAGTCCAAGATTCACTTGAATAGGTGAGAATCGGTAAGAAAGTTTTTTTATTAACTACTTTTTTTGTGTTTTTTGACACTTCTTTTTTCCCGATGAATCCTTTTTTGAGGGAATTAAAACACCTGCTGGCAGCTTTTATTCGTTCTTTTATTTCGCCATCTATCCAGCCGTGTTCGTTAAGGTGTGCACCGAGATATTTAAAATCCCTTACTTGCTCTAACCTCGTGTTGTTTAGTCTTACGACTCGGTCTCCATGCTCGCTTTTTCTTCCTAGTCTCATGATTTTGGTTTTCCCTGTATTTATTGTCATGTTAATCACTTCCAACTCTTCTTGTAAGATGCGTAAATTGAATTGGAGGTTCCTGCAGTTGTTTGGAAAAACAATTATGTCATCGGCAAATGTGAGGATACTGAGGTGGGTTGGGCTAAGGTATACCCTAGTTGGTACGGTATCACTTTTGACTTAGTCTTTTCAGGGCCGTGTCCAGTGTCAAAATAAAAAGTAATGGGCTTAGGCTACATCCTTGCCTGATCCCCTGGGTTGTTACAAATTCCTGTGATGCCTCATTGCATGTCCTCACCATATTTCTCTGTATTTCGAAAAGACTTAGGATTCCTACATTCGACAAAACTTAACATATTCAAAGCAGTATACCTCCCAACACTTACATCAGCCGGACAACAGGAGCTGAAATGAAATACCTTTGCAGAGTGGTCGGTAAAACAAGGAGGGACCGAATGCGGAATATAAAAATAAGGGATCAGCTGCAGGTGGCACAACTGAAGACCTCCATTGAAAAAAGACAGCTCAAGTGGTTCGGCCATGTCTGTCGCAGGGATGAAGAATGGCTTCCCCATAGAAGAAAGGTCATGGAACCCCACCCCATAGGCAGAAGACCCCATGGTCGCCCGAAAATCCTCTATGAGGATTATATCAAAAAATTGGAGGTAAAAAAGGAAAACCCCTGGCTCAAATGAAGAGGAGTTGTCAGGACCGTGAAGAATGGCTCCAATGGATTGAACCCTCTCTACGCTAAATGGCACAAAGAGGTAGCGAAAGAAGAAGAAGAATTACTACTTTAACAATTGTTATTATTTTATTTATTTATTATTTTTAAACAATATTTTCCATTCTTCAAAAATTTGAACTTAACAATTAATTTAATTTTAAAATATTTCTATTTGAAAAGAAAAGATATGACCAGGACCGGGACTCGAACCCGGGTCTCCCACGTAACCGTTGTGGTACATAACCAACTCAGCCATCCTAATTTAAATAGAAATATTTAAAAATTATAACAATTAACTAAAAAATAAAATAAATAAATTATAATAATATATAATGACGTATGTCAACAAGATCCAAATTAAAGTAATGTTCAATGAACATTCTTCCCCGTGTATACATCACAAATTGCGAGAACACGGAGTTATAGGATCAGTAAAAAGAGAGGATATGTCTGACCGAGAAGCTAACCAGGATGGCTGAGTTGGTTAAGTACCACGACGGTTACGAGGGAGACCCGGGTTCGAGTCCTGGTCCCGGTCATACCTTTTCTTTTCAAATAAAAATATTTAAAAATTATAACAATTAACTAAAAAATAAAAGAAATACATTATAATAGTTTAATTTTAGTTTATTAATATTTTAAAAACGTTAAGATACAAATGAAATCTTTAAGTATTAATCATAAAATGTATTAACAAAATTCCACCCATAGCATTATTTAAAACATCAAAAAGAATCATTTAAGGATATAACAATTTATCTGCCACAGCCAGTTTCAAAAACAGGACCTACAGATCAGTTAATCAGTGCTTTACAAACTGAGCCCACCTCGTCATCTTTTACATCCAAAAGAAACAAAAAATTAAAAAAACAAACAGGGAATTGATAAGTTTAATAATGGAACATACAGTTCTCTAAGTAGGACTGTTGAATTTTCAAATTTCATGCAAAAATTTTAATACTATTACAAAATTTTCTCAAGTCTAAGGTATCAGTCGGGTTTTTTTTTTGGTTTTTTTTCCCTTTTTCCCCAATAAGGGTGGCATTGGTAATGTCAGTCGGTTGGTCAGTCTGACAAAAGAACAGAAAATACTATATATATATTGTTTATGGTTCTCGAGTTTCAGTCAGTTATTTGAACTTCTTAGGCGACGTTTCGAGACAAGGTTAGTCTCATATTCATGCCCTGACAGTGAAAAAAATGATCTTTTAGTGAAAACATTAAATAGCACACTAAAATTAATGTAAAATGTCACGTGTAAGTATAATAGGATAGTGTGTACTTACAAGTTCCAAAGAATTGATCAATTTATCATTAATCAGTTACTTCGCAATATATCATAAAATGTTTATATTGCATTAGCTATGATCAACGAATAAGTAATCGATTTTTAGGAACAGCAGCTTTATTTAATTGTTGAATCATATTAGACTATTTATTATTATATCACCAAGAATTAATTAAATTTGCATAACACGAGCTTAGACCTTGAACATCCGATTTTTTGTTTACAGCGCGATTTTTATATTTCTCTATAGTTATCATTTCCTTTATATTTCGTTTGAAGCTATTTTTCTCTTGGTGTATCACTTTAGGTGTGTCAAATTTAAATTTATGTTGAGTATTTCTAAAATGTGTAGTGAGGGCTGTTTGATCTGGTTTATTGGGGTTTTTTATTATTGAATCACAACTATATTTGTGTTGGTACACTCTTCGTTTTAAGTATTGTTCCGATGTTCCGAAATAGGATTTGCCGCATTTATCTTCACATTTTATTTCGTACACGACATTTGATTTTAACTCTAATTTATCCGAATCCTTAGTTTTAGTAAATAGTCTTGACACAGTGGCTGTGTTTTTAAAAGTAATCGCGGAATCAATGTTACTTTTATTACCGGTGAGTGTTTTTGCTAGTCTTTCTGAAAGTGTTGGTATATAGGGTATAGTATAGTATTTTTTTGGATTGGTTTCATTTAGGTTGTTTTGGTTAGAAAGTGTTTTTGTTGTTTTTAGTAAATTACGAAGGAGGCTGTGTGGATAACCATTCTTTAATAAGAGGTCCACTACGTTGTTTTCGGCTGTTTTTTGGTGTATTGGGGATGATAATTTTCTCGCGCGATTTATTAGGTTTTTAGCCGTATTTACTTTATATCTTTTTGGGCATTGGCTTGTGTAGTGTATGTATCGACCAGAGTGAATAGGTTTTTGCCACCATTTAGTTTCTATTTCCCCGTTTGATTTTCTGATTAAGAGAACGTCTAAAAATGGCATTTTATTATCTTTTTCAACTTCAATAGTAAAGTTTAATCGAGTGGAATATTTATTAAATTCGTTTAAAATTAATTCTTTTTCATTGTTTTCGGTTGGGATCGCTGTTATTATATCATCCACATATTTAAATAGAAACGGGATATTAAATGGTATTTTTGGTATGACTGTATTTAACAGTTCTTCTAAATAAATATCCGCCAAGATAGGTGAAATAGGAGATCCCATAGGGCAGCCGAATTTCTGGATATAAAATTTTTCATTGAATTGAAAATATCCTCTATCTGTACATAGGGCCAGTAATTGCAGAAATAGTTTTTTAGGTATTTTTGTATGCGTTTGTAATTTATTCCAATTTTTCTCTACTATAGTTTTTACTTTAGAAATGCATATATTAGTAAATAAAGATGATGCATCTAATGAAATTAATTTGTAACCTTTAGGAATTTTAGTATTTGTGATTTTTTGATGAAATTCAAATGAATCTTTAAGATTATATTTATTTGTAGATAAGTGATTTAACAAACCGGCTAAATATTTTGAAAGCTCATACGTCGGTGAATTTATGAATGACACTATGGGTCTGACTGGGTTTCCGGGTTTATGATTTTTTATAACCGAATATAATTTTGGGGAAGTCGAGGAATTAGTAATGAGTTTTCTGTATGTTTTTATATCAATGTAATTATTATTTTTTAATAATCCTAGAGTTATGTTAGTATCTGTCATCAGTTTATGTGTAGGATTGGAACCGACCTTTTTATATACATACATACATTACATAATGAACTTACTTAAACATGCATTAATTTTAAGTTATAATCAAAAAAATGAAAATTTGTAACAGTAACCTTAAACATTTCCAAAAGTAAATCGCTTGAATGTAAAATACAACTTGACTTACTTTTGAAGTAAACCTATCACAGTATGCAGCACAGTTATTAACTATCATGAACTGAGCGACATCATCCTCGTTCCAATCGTTTGGTGTGACTTTCGTCAAGTCCACATTTTCACTCGTATCTATTAGCTTTGGTATCAATTTTGGTGCTTCTACTTTCATCTAAGAAAATATAAAAATTAAAATTAGACAAGAAAATAAAGTATATTACTTTCTGTTTGAGTGGAAAATTGTTGAATGGATAATTCAAATGACGGATTGAATTGGTGAGGGGGTGCAGTCAATGATAACACAAAAATTAAGCAAAACTTCATTTTTATTAATCATGCCAAGGTTTCGGCCTACTTACGAGTTTAAGTATTGAGACAAGGCACCCACTACATGCCCTGAAGATGGCCTACAACGTAGTCTGAAACGTTGGCATGATTATAAAAAATTAAGTTTTGCTTAATTTTTGAGTTATCATTGACTGCACCCCCTGACTAATTCAATCCATCATATATTACTTTCTGTATATACAACACTACTCAACTTATTTTTATATAATTTTTCCCAAATTAATTTTTATGAATTAGCCTTCCAATACCATTAGGTCTTTTTAGGACTCAATAGTACTGGATATTCCTAAAGGTTACAGAATTTTTTAACCAAAGTGGCAAGAGGTTTCTTTCTATGGTGCTATAACAAAATAATTACAAACTTCTCAGGCTGCAGGAGTTACAAGGTTGCTAAGCTTTATGCCTTAAAGACATCAGCAACCACAGCCTCGTTAATAAGTGGTTGAAATTAGAAATATATGTTTTGGCCCCGAAATGACCTTCTCCTATATTCACTGTTCAATGACCCCCTCCCCCCCGCCTGTGGTGCTTGGTGGGTTAATTCGGACATTCATAAAAATAAAATAAATTAAAAATTCCACATTTATAGGACAATAACTAATGTATAAATAGTTATATCAAATAAATAAATTTTAGATGTGGCTGTATGGAATATACCAATGCCACCCCTAATGGGGAAAAATGAAAAAATAAAAATAAAATAATTCCTGCGATAATCCCACTAGTAATACTTGTTTATTCCTAGACTGAAAATATTAATAATTTAAATTTTTATGAATATTAAAACTTATAATATAATTACACTGGGTGGGTTGACATGAGGTTCTTCCGGGAGGGTTTGATCTTTAATCGGAACTTCTCCCATTTCTAGATCAGGATCTTTTATATCATCAACCACTTCACCTGCAATAAAAAAGTATTTAAATTAGAAACTGTAAACATTATTATAAAAGTACATACTTATACAGATAATAGGTTCAGTACTGGGTAAAAACTATATTGTTAAGCACAGAGTTGATCAACATCAAGGGAAGCGAAATTGACTTATGTTCGTATTGAATAAGGGGGTTGGGTCATACATAGGCTTGAAAAGGAGTTATTGCTTATATTACAACTCCATTTCAAGCGAAAAACTACGAGAATGACTTCCATCAATATAATCAACTCTTTTCGTACAACATTTGACTTAACCACTTATTAATCAGGGATGTAGTTGCAATCTCATAAAAAGTTTAAAGTAAAAATAAAAAATTTCAAAACTCACTCAAGATTTCTCTTATATGAAGCCCGATGAACTCAAGCATACTTTAATAAAAAAATTAAAACTTATAATTATATATTATAATCTCCAGCATGCTAACCAAGATTAACGGGGTATATAAGTCAAATATTTAAATATCACCAAAGTTTTATAACCATTAGCTGCCTCATTATTTAGCTTAAATTATGTAGATTCCACTAATGAAAAAAATTACTAATGATTTCTAAGGTAGTTATTAAATAAATGCTGCTTACCACTTGGCCGCATTGGCTGGCTGTTAGGTGTGTTTGAAACTAACGTTACTGGTAAACTGGATGGTGACTCCTTTTCTGGGACAGTCAACGGTGCGTGGCTCAAATCAGCAAGCTTTTCCTCGACCGTTTTGGTCATGTTTTTCCTGTGATATCCTCTCCTCGGTTTTCTACCCCGTTTAGCGGGTTGTTTGTTTTCTCCTTTATTTTCTACAGAGCCAATATTTACATAAATTAGGAGAATAGTTCTTAAAACATGAATATAATAAATTGCTAACCATAAAAGTAAATTACATCCAAGATTGTAAAATTAAAGAATTTTTTTTTGTTAAGTGTTGATGATGCTACTACTAATAATAAAAATATCATTTTCAAATAATTGAAATTTAGTTTATGCATACCTAATAAATTAATTGGTATGAGCTTTTAATGATGCTGAAGTATATTGAACAATAAAACATAATACAAAAATTGTAGCCATCTCTCTCCTTCTAAACAATTTAAACCTCAAAATCTTTAAAATAACAATAACCGCACTAATATTAAATATTCCACTTAATCCTTAACTGGTTGTATCAAGTAGATTCGACCTACTACATTAAGAGAGATTCATTTTTCTTTTTTTTTTATACTCTCTTAATCTGTTCTCCTTCTAGTTGAAGGCTTTGAAAAAAAAAAAAAAAAGGTCAAATTCGGTGAGGCTAGTAACTTAACAATTTTATTTTTATTTTTGTCAGTATGAAGGTAAGGCCAAATACAAAAAGCATAAAACTATATTTGGAAGATGATACAATCACTTAGTGTTAATAGTAAGCATAGAAAGCAATGTGGAAAAACATTCAATAACTTTGATGTTATCAAAGATTAACAATAAAATATTGTATTTCTAATAACATCATTAATGTAAGTTTTGAAAGATATGACACCCGGATGTGATGGATGAATAATGAAAACATGACTAAGCTTACTTACTGGCTTGTGGGCTCGGTTTCGAAGGTGGAACATGCGGTGCCTCCAGTTTGTGAGAAACTAGATGGCACCAGCCGACAGGGTACATATCTGGTGACTGACAATCCAGCCATTGGTCATATTCCTCCTCCCAACCGTCAAAGTGTACCTAGGGATATATTTATATAATCAATAATTACAAGAAATTAATTTAAACTTGTATATCATACAAAAGCAACTATGCATAAATAAGGATTACTATGTAAACTAACAATATTAACAAGGATGACCTATGACATATGACTGATCATGTAGTCATCAGTAGATCACTTCCGATTTGAAAGGCCTGGACGCTGAAGTAAAAAAGACTGTCCTATACATAAATGAGAAGAAAACCAAGTATTGGGAAAAAGAGCCACAACCAAATAGGTTCCAGATTCCTACAGCTTCGAAATGGTAAGTAACTTGGCAAGTAAAGTAAGTACATTTTCAGTACCTTGGCTCTTTTATTAATGAGAACATAATTGATGAAAAATAGGTGAAAAGAAGAATCGCAGCAAGGAACAGACCCAATTTCTTCATCTCAAAATTTATCAAAAGCAGATTTATCAGCCATAGCACAAAATTTATGCTGTACAAGGGAGTAATAAGACCTGTAGTAACATATGGCGGTGTGACAAAGAACCTAAAGAAGAAAAGCATCAACCTCCTAGATAGATTTGAAAGAGGAATCCTCAAACAAATTCTAGGAGCTGTATGTGTAAATGGCCAGTGGTGACGGAGGAAAAACAGTGAAATATTCCAGCTATATCAAGAACGTATGTATATCCTCGTTTATGAAGATATCGAGACTAAAATAGCATGGCGATATATTTTGTATGATCGCTAAAAGAGAATAACACACAGGATATGTCCAGGTGATAGCCAAAGTCAGCTGTGGGGCAGGATCTGCAGCAGTTGAGGATCCCGGTTACCTTTAATACACCTAAATTAGTAAAAGTATAAGAGCTGTGTGTGAGCGCAGGTTCAAATCCATCTGTTAACACCTGTGGCTCATCAATCCTCTATGAAGTGAGTACTCTCGATTGGAGGAAAAAACCTGGCGGTTGAGCGTGATCTCGGACAAAACCCCTAGAATCAGTTAAGTCTCTATCTTGTACTAAACCCAAGACCCTTCACGGGTTATAGTGGTACAGGCTATTTTTTTCTTAATACAGAAGTATATGAATACATTCACACTTAAATAACAATTATCTCATAGCAGATGTCTATAGTGCATTGGATAAATATATATTAAAAAATATCGAAGGAAGAAATAACACAGTGGACGAATGAAGAAGATCTAGGAAGAATGCAGACGTAAGACTGGGTTACCATGAAAATTGTTAAAGTCCACTTGCCCTCTTACACAGAGAATATACTATAATAATAACAAATAGCAGGCATTGTAATTAAATAATATATTATAAAAATATTAAAAGAATTACTTTGATAAGCCTTCCGACGATTTGTGCAACAGTAGCCACGCAGACTAGCCTTGGATCCATTAAGTCAGCAGCTTCTAACCTCTGACCGACGGTGAATCCGTGTTCTGGGGCTTCCTGGAAATTTATCATTTTGACTTAATTTTATTTATCTATAGATGAAGAGGAACTTATTTTGATATAACTACCTCCTAAATATAAGACACTAAAATAAAAAACTAAATTAAATAACAATGCAGGAGTCTAACTGGAGAAATCCAGTATGGTTCAACATAAATTCAGAAAATAATATGTATATATATATATTAAGTAGCAAAAACAACAGTGATTTTGATGATATATAAAACAGAACAACTTTGAACTTATTAAGAAATAAATATGTGGTTAAAGACAGAGCATGCTTGTTTTATTTCAGTCTCAAAATTACTAATCTCACTATCTTTTTCTCAAAACTTAAAAATTATAATTTTTAAAACTACATTCCTACCAACAGTTCTATGTAGGTGTAAAACTCCGAGGTATGAATAATGCCCAAAGGCCTTCGAAAATAAGTTATTGCCTTGAATATTCAGTTCGAAAACAATAAGAATAATGTAGAATTTTGGACATGGTGCGGAATTACAGAGCATGCACCTTCCTAATGCAACTGAAGCAGTAGCATCACAAATAGGGAGACGGGAATATAAAAAGAATTCATAAAAAGTCAGAGGCTTAGGTGGGAGTATAGCGTTAAGAGTGATCTAGAAGATTTGGGTTTGGGTAGTATTCCGTGGATGGATAGAAGTTAATAAGCAGAGATTAGTGGTATCAGCATCGAGCCTTCGGGTTTACTAAGTCTAATTATTATAAAAAGTCTGAATGGTAAAGAAGGGGTAGACCAAAGCAAAAGTGGAAAGGTTGTATTAATGGTGATCTTATAGATTTAGGGTTGAGAGCTAATCTGTGGAAGGAAGTTTTTAAATATCTATCGGTGGTATTGGGAATGAGCCTTTGGGCTCCTTAAGTATTATATTGTAATTATATTATAAAAATAAATTAAACAAAGAAAATTGTATAAATTCAAAGATAACTACATAGTTACAAGTAATACAACTTATAAGAAAAAATATTTAATAATTACAATGTCGAAAAGTTCGGCTGGTGCAGGTTGTGAACCAGTTTCGGCCAGATAGTCAGCCCAACTGAATGTTGAGGGATTGTACCCTTTCGGTGGTGTGAGGCTGATCCCGTTCAGGGCAGAAAATCCCGGAGGAAGAATGCAAGCGGATGAAGAATGGTAACAGAACCAATCGGATCCTGGAGAAGAGCAATCTTCATCATATGTATCAATTCTGATCATCAAATAGCCCTCATTGAGAACCTGTAAATTAAAACAGGAAGCGTTTTATATTAACTAAAAGAGATAATAATATATATATACATTATTGTTATTATTTAATAATTATTATTATCTCTGAAAAAGATAATATTACAGTTGAGGATAAAAATCTAATATAATTATTACAGTTACTTCTGTTTATCAACATGTCAATAACGGGTAAGTTAGGTCAACACTGAGGCACTAAACTAAGAGAACAATGTTTAAGTTTAGGCTGAAGGTTGGTAATAAATCATAAAATATCTATTTAGTTGTGATTAGCAATAGCTGTATGATAATCATACTGTAAAACATATTTTATGATGGTGCCAACAAATTTAGTTCTCTGTCACTAGGTTATTCCTCATTACAATAAAAAAAATAATAAATAAATAAAAGAGCGTCAAATTAGAAAAACAAAATTTTGTCACGAAGACATCTGTAAGAAAAAGTATCCACCAATACGAAAATAAGGCACTACAATGCTGTAGTAAGGTCAATGATTTTGTATGGCATAGAAACAGCAAATCTCTCAAGCCTGGAAAAATCTTGAAGATCGAAAGGTGAATAATAGGTTGGGGAAAAAGAAATCAATTATTTTTGCGTGAATTCAAACCTTTGTTTCAGATGTTTTGGATTGTCCAATTTGGGTCAAATATGCACAGTTTTGTTGCCATTTTAAATGTAGCTTCATAATGCCTCTCTCACAGAAGTCTTGGTCCTTATTGGCGAAAAACTAGTAATCGATTTTCACAATCTTCTCTTGATCTCAATTTCTTATCACTCAGGAAGTTTTGCAATGCGAGAAAAAGGTGGTAGTCGCTTGGTGCCAGGCCCGGACTATATGGTGGATGCTTTAAAACTTCCCAACCAAGCTCCCGGAGTTTCTGCCGAGTCACTACAGACGTGTGTGGCCTTGCGTTGTCCTGATGGAACACAAGACCTCTTCTGTTGGCCAATTCTGGCCATTTCTAGTCAATCGCTAACTTTTAATGGTTCAGTTGTTGACAGTAGAGATCTGCTGAATTTAGTGTTTGGCCATACGGAAGCAACTCATAATAAATGATTCCTTTGAAGTCCCACCAAATACACAGTAGAACCTTCCTGTCCGTTAGTCCTGGTTTGGCCACCGTTTGAGCTGCTTCACCAGGCTTTGATCGTTTTTGCACAATATTGTGGTATGTAACCCATTTCTCATCCCCAGTCACCATCTGTTTAAGAAATGGGTCGATTTCATTTCGTTTGCCCAAGGCTTCGCAGATGGAAATTGGAGCCATCATGTTTTTTGGTGTTAATTGGCGTGGCACCCAAACATCGAGCTTCTTTTTGAATGGTTTCAAACTGTTTAATGGTCGATCTGTAGCTCCTTGGCAATGCTACGACTACTATTATCCCGGCCAACCTCGATTATTTCTATGATTTTATCGATATTTTCAACGACGGGCTTGCCTGCGCGAAGTTCATCTTTAACATCAAAAATGCCTGAACGGAATCAGCGAAACAAAAAATGGACGTAATTAGCTGTTACAGTATCGTCACCATAAACACCATTCACAATTCCAGCGGCCTGGATTGCATTTTCGCCTTTATCAAAGAAAAACTGTAAAATGTACCGAATTTTCTCTTTGTTGACTTCCATTGTTAACACCCTGTAACTCACAACTGACTGGAACAAACAAAAAACAGCCAAAGAATTTTTTTAGTGTGAAATGCTACCTTGACAACGAGCATAAACTTGCAATTGTTTGATCGATACTTTACGAGATATCGATCACTACAGCCATCTACCGAGAAAATAATGGATTTCTTTTTCCCCAACCTATTATTAAGAAGAATTTATGGCCCAAGAATATCACAGGGAAGCTACAGATTGAGATTGAATAAAGGACAGAGGACTTCGATTTATGAGGAAAAGACAACTATATTTCTATGGGGACATGATCAAAATAGGTCCTGAAAGGTTGAGTGAGCAAATATTTGACAAGATATACAACCTGAAAAATCAGAGTGGTTATGATAAGCAGATGAAAGAAGAAATTATAAGACTTAGAATGTCTGATGAGAACTGCCTGGACACAGAGGGATTTAGGAGCCGACTGAAAATGATCAGGGTGCAGAGGATGTGATGAGTTCTTGAGGAGGAGAGAATGAGGCATAGGCATGGGGGATGAGACACCTTATGGCTGCTTACCCCTCTCTCTCTCCCAAGAACAAAAATACTGAACTTATGCATCTCAATGAAGATCAGGATATCATGCATTGTGTGAGATCTGGACATCTGAGATGGGCAGGGCATATAGCAACAATGAGTGGTAAAGAAATCCTCAAAAAGCTCCTAGATGAAAAAGATCTAAGCAGAAAAGTGGTGGTTTATGTGGCAGCTGATATCCTTAAAATGCTGGGAATTAGAAACTGGAGAGCAGTAACACAAAACAGAGAATACTGCAGACTCTGACTACAGGGAGTTTTCACTCTTTACGAGTTGTAGCACCATTGAAGAAAAAGAAGAAGCATAGGGGATAAACAGAGGAGAGAATAAAATGTCCAGAGAGAATGAAGGATTATTGTAGAAGAAAGAATGAGCATGTAAAAATATGATATATCATATATAATTAAAATTAAACTTAATAAATGAAAATAGTAACCTTCATGATTGTAGCAACACAAATTGACGAAAGGTTGAGAGGATCGACAGCTTCGAGCTTCATTCCATGCCTGAATCCCGTGTGGTAAGGGAGAGAATGAGCGAGGGGAAAGAGATCTTCTGTCGCGTCATCCTTGTCCCTCAGACCTTTAAGGCAACGATCTACATAGGCAGGAGGGGCCGCAAGAGTCTGGCCCACTCGCCTAGCCCAACCGACTGGATGAATCAAAGGAGAGTCTTCATGCGCCCAAAAACCTTAAAAATCAAAATAAATTAATATTAGAATAAAAATAAGTTAGAAAGATCCTTAAAGTAAACATATATGAACTGCATTAAATTCCCTATGTTTATTTTTTTTGGAGTTTACTCCTTAAGAACAATATAAAACCCATGGTATGAAAAAAATATGGGGAGTAAAATCGTGTGAAACAATAACGCTAAGAGTAACGTTTTACTGCGAAACATCTCTTGCGCATCTTTCACTTTGGAATCATGTGTATACTTGCAATCACTTAGCAAGGTTAGAATACCATCATCGATGTAATAATGATATATAAGAGAAAAGTTGTTTAATTGTTGAGAAATTGAAACTACTAATAACTTAAAAGACCAATACTGATCTTACTGATGTTGTACTTTTTGTTTCCGCTAATAGATTTTATTAATAATAATTAATTGTTTTCTTTTATGAAATGATTGATAGTACAAATGATCTAAGTATTGTTGAAATTAATCATTATAATAATGCTGAATAAATAACAAGCATCAATTTTTGTTTTGGTTTGGGTTTTGTTATTTCAATTAATTACAATTTGATTTATTTAATAGAATATTTGAATTTTTCATATGTATAAAATTTGATTAACATTGTAAACAGTAAAGTGAACAAAGTTAATGACACATTGTAAGGCATGGAAAATAAATATTCAAGTGATGATTAAAATTGATCACCAAAACAAGTGCATGCGGATAGCAGGTAGGTTATGTTATTCATGTTTTTATATGATACAGATTGATCTGTACACAAACATATGCACATTATATTTATAATTAAAATAGTTTTTTAAATAATTTACAAATTAAAAAAAAAAGAATACTCAAAGGGAAGTATTCTTTATGAAGAGACGAAGAGAAGAATATCAGTAGAGAGTGATTAATTTGGCAAGAACAAATTTAAAATCCTTTAGGAACGGAAAGGGGTAAACTCCAGTCGCGTGTTGGAGCTCACACATACACATATTTTTTTATTTAATATAGCTTTGAGGCAATAGAATATTGTCAATTACAGAGTTGGGCAAAATTTAATTTTAAATCGGGATTACTTACCATGTATGCAATTCTTTAGATTGGGAAGTATAGCGGTAATGCAATGACCAATAGCCATACTGGTTTATTACCCAGTCTACAAAATTACGTATATGATAAGTAATCATAATTTTATTCAAAATTACATTTTCTATTTAAGTATAATGAATTTTGCTTTGAATAATTTATAATCAGTGACTCAGAAAACACAAACTACGGAAATGTAAAGGCTATTCATCATTTTTGTTTTAATTAACACAGTCCAGCAGCAACTCAATTTTTAATTTCCTTTACTTTAAAATGAAACAGAGTAAAACTTTAATCATATTATAAGAGCTATAGAAACATATAAAATAATTTTATTTGGAAAACTATATTATAATTACATTATAACATACTCAAATTGAAAATTATTGTGTTATAAAAATTATAAATTTAATCGTGATAAAACATAATTAAAATCAAACGAAAGATCTTCGTTATTATAGATAACTGTGATATTTAACAATTTTTTTAAAAAGCAATTTGACACATACATACCATTGTCACCTGGTTCAGCATCATAATACTTAACATGGAGTCTTTTCCCAACGATATTCTTGATTGTCGCTACTTTTACCTGAGATATTCTGTTTTTATCTACTACTTCAAGGTTCAAATCACACCTGGAAAAAAAAAAAAAAAATCAGTTGGAAAAACAAAATGAGAACAACGAACCCGAGAAAAACTATATTTTTGGATAAATTATAAGCCTAAATCACAAAACAACAATCATGATGTTTTGACTACTTAAATGATTTTCAAAATTATTTAATTTTATCTTCATCTATTTACTTAAAACGCTAACATTAACAATAATTAATGTCTAGATACTTGTGTGTTAACGCCACCGCAGTTATTTTTCCCTACTTGTTCGCATACGCGAGCGGTTACATTTTGTAACCGTTAAATTTCTAAAACCTTTATCTTGCATATTTTTAAATCTATTTATTGGGGTTAGAATTTTAAATTTTTTAAATAATCATCAACAATTACAAATCAAAATAATTTATTTACAAATGGAATGTATCATGAGCAATTAAAGTAATATATAATGTAGAAATAAATAATGGAATATATCACAAACAATCAAAATAATGAAAAAATCAAAAATAAGGTTACAAAATATAACCGCTCGCGCATGCGAACAAGTAGGGAAAAATAACTGCGGTGGCGCGTTAACACACAAGTACCAATTTCTATACTTGGTAAAATTATATTTCTAATAATCATAGCTACAATTATTGTAAAGCATGAAGTTGCCATGGATAGAGGTATTGCTACTATCTATATTTACCAGCTGTTCATAGATCTATAAGCCTTTGATTTGATTTTATTTTTTTAAATAATTGTGATAATTTTTAAATATTTTTATTTTGAAGAGAAAAGATTTGTCCAGAGATGGGATACGAACCTGGGTTTCCCAAGTCTCCGTCGTGGTGCTCTGCCAACTGAGCTAGCCTGGCTCGTAACATGGCCAGACAAATCCATTCTCTCCACGATCCCATTTCCCCGCGTTCTCACAATTTTGAGATGCATAAAAGGGGAAGAATGTTCGTTGAACATTGCTTTAATTAGGATCTTGTTGACTGGCGTCATTATATTATTTTATTTTTATTATGTTTTTTATTCATTGTTATAATTTTTAAACATCTTACTCTTCAAAATAAAAAGGAATGTCTTAAACGAAAAAGGTCTAGTAATCTCGGATAGATTTTTTATTTTTGAGACTTAGATTATACATCATTAAAACATAAAACCTTAAATTAATTTTTTATGAACTAATAATGATTTATATAAAACCCAATAAAATTGAATGATCAAAAAATAAGTGGAAGATCTGAACAAAATAGATAAGAAGCTTTTAAATTGTAAATTAAACATTTTGGTATTTTTCTGCAGATTAAAACCCCTTCTACACGGTCGGTTGTTGGCTCAACTTGTTAGTTCTTTTCCAATATTTGTGATGGCTTCTTGGCTTTCAAAGCAACAGAATCGGTTTGGGAATAAGTTTTTTATGCATTAGCGAAGAAGAAAAACAAAGAAAAAAATATAGAAAATTAGGCCAGATAAAAATGGGTAAAAGGCATTTTTATCACTTCAAAGTTTCAAAATAAGGAAACAAATTTTGGCCAATTTAAAAAAAAAATTAATATAGTTTGATTATCAGAAGACTTTTTTATTTCGAAAAAAAATAATCACTTACCAGTACAATTAATATCCATATTCAACGATTGGTTCGATAAAAGCAGTAGAACAATAAATTTTTGAGGTTGAAATGATGCCTTGAATTCCATTGATTTATTCTATGTTGTCATGATTACTTTGGGCCCTAACCCTCAAGCTCTGAAGTGTGTCAGACTTAAACTAATATTAGATTACCATGTTTTGAAGTATTGTTTACAATATTCCAATAAGATATTTCAGATTTCTTCAAACATGACTTTTGTCCTAGCTTGTACTAATCGAAACACTGTCCTTTGATTTTCCCGCCATTTATCAGAAATTTTGGAGAAATAGTTAGCCAATCTTATTTTAATATTCCTTTCAGGGTCCTCTGCAAGGTTTCTAACATTTAATTTGGTCGAAAAGAACTAAAAAATAAAAAAATAAGGGTGTTTCTACCATTCTTTAAAAAAAAACCTTTCTCGAAAATAAGTACCTATTCTAAAATTAAAAAAAAAAAATGTACTCGAGTGTGCAGGCTATAATGCATCTTATTATTAATGGGAGAGATCCAACTATGAAATATATTAGATATAAACAATGACGAGATGAAGTGTGCCAGGCGTTAATAAATATTAGATTTCTAGGTTTTGAACAATTGTTTGCAATATTCCAATAAATATTTTTAGAATTAAAACATGAATTTTGTCCATCTAGCTCCTACTAAATACTGTGCGCCAGACGACAGCGTTCGAGATGGTCAGGGCCGACCACGGACCCAGCCTGTCAGCAGGGATGTGTTCATGACCACGGACGATCGGGCCCGACCAAATATTGGTCGGTCAACCGACTTCTACACTGTCTATTTTTACATCAACCTGACCAAGGTCACGATGGTTGGCGGTCGGTCCCGACCGTGTAGAAGGGGTTTAACAAATTATTGTCTGAATTTAAAAACTTGTATGATCATTATTGTAGATGTTTTTTTAATGAGATGTCAGAAAATAATTACTTGAACTCATTCTACATGTATTAATTAATATGCTTACATGTAACAAATACTTAATTAGTAATTTAGAAACATTAAAAAAAAAAAATTACCTAAACCTTGATTTCAAGTTCTCATGAACTTTAGAATAAAAGTTAGAAGGCAGCGTACGAGCTCCAGTTAACCTTTTCACTAAAAAATGTTTCCAATCTTTGTATTTATCTTCGATAGCTGAAATTAATTTTTAAAATGAGTAAATTAAGCAAAATAATTATAAAATACTAAAGTAAGTAAAATTAAATTAAATCATACTTTTGGGAGGTATGAGAGGTTTCCCACGATTCGCACACCAACCGACTGGGTGAACAACAGAGGAGCATAGATTAACCCAAAAATCTTTACTTTCATTTTGACCGAATCCTTCGTATCTTAGAAGAGCCTTGTAACCTGTGAAGAAATAACAGCAATATTATAAAAACAGTAACAAAACATTAAAGATAATTAGTAGAAAAAAACCCATTGTATTACCTGAAATACGCATAACAGTCGCAACCCAAAACGAATCTGGAACATCCTCAGAGTAATTGTCACAATCCGTATTTTCTACTTCAACTTTCATTCCTACGGTTATATTGTCCCAATTATTCGCCATTGGAGCCTTTAAAAAAAAAGAAGCCATTATTATCATTTTAATATTTTCTTCTTCTGCGTGCAAGTGGAAAAATTTCAAACAAAAAGCCGCAAGACTCTAAACCAACTAAGGAAACTAAAATTCCTGCAATTCCTGCTAATATTTCACGAATTCAGGCATCATTAGGAATATGAAGAAGAAAGAAAATAATAAGGATTTATTGCTATTGTTTATATTACAACTCCATTTCAAGCCAGAAACTACAAGAATAATACGAAATTCCAGTTATCTGAAAGCAGTTAACTCTCTCTGGACAAAATCAGACTTAACTGGGGCTGAATATATATATGGGCATATGTTCCTAAGCCATTATAGATCAGTATTAATTAACAATACTCAATATTAAATGTCTTTTATTCTTAAATCACACCTTGATAGTAAGTATAGTTTACTAATGAGCTGAATTTTTTTTTTATTAGAGATTTTGAAAATTACAAAACCTAGTAAATTATTAAAAGGATCAATTTAATTTTTTTTAAATAATTTAGACATCTGACTACAATTACACTTATACTTGAGGGTACTGAACTTATAAAAAAAAAAAAAAAAATACTAATGTGAAAAATGCTGGATTTATGGTAAAACAAACAAATTATAATGATTTAGTTACGACTAGAAATTTGAATTTATTTAAATGCAGTCACTCAATATAAGCATTAAAAAAATAATAACACACAGCAAACTTACATGACTGAAAGAAGAGACCGATGCAGCCGAGAAGGTAGGATCGTTAAGCATTTCCGCCCAATCGTAAGTTCCAGCCAAATGAGGAAGTGTTTTCTTATCTGGCGGGAATGGTGTTTCCTCTTCAGGAAGCGATATCGGAGCAGGAAGAGGAGGTAACGTAGCGTGGATCTTCACCTTCACGGCTGAATCAACTTCCATCTGCTAAAGAACCGAATGAAATAATTTATTTTCAATATATCTACTATTATAAAATAAGGATCTAAGAAACATAAAATTGAAAAGACATCAAGACCTTTTATTAACATTTTTATTATCAATCATTTCATAAAACAAGACATTTAACTATGAACAATAAAATCTTTAAGGGAAAACTAATTCTAACCATTAAACTAAAGTGGGTTAAAAGAAATTGTATAACTCATGCACAGGCCACTAGGTTTAACCAGTCTCGAGGATATTGCTGACGCAAGCCAACGTTTATCCCCAACCGAAATTCGCTAAACTCGGCTTAAGAAGTTTTCACTTCAAAAAAATTCAAAACTAATGTTAATTATTCTACTTATGACTTACGACTGGATTTATAGGTGGCTTCGCTTCATCATCGCTATCGCTCGGCGGTGGAGGTCCCTCAGAATAACCACGAGAACAAGCCAAGCTGCAAAATCTCCTCTCTTTGGTGTAAAATGCATGTTTAACGCCAATGGCACCACATTTTTCACAAATTGCTGAAATTGCGAATTACACTTATGGATACTTTGAAAATTATATTATAACATATCTGGAACAAAAATAAATAAATAAATTTACCCATTCCGTCTTTCATTATAGGAATAACATTAGGATCGGTATCTCGCTGATATGCGATCGGAGTCTGAAGCTTAAGACCTGGCCTTTTGATTGGTTTAATCTTTTTATTGGACTGAGGAGCTTCCGCAGGAGTGATCTGGCCAGTGAGCCCGGGTATGTAGCCGGGCTGTCCCTCGTCTAGCTTACTGTCTCTTTCTTCGTCTTCAAAATAAGGATCTTCCAATTCGTCCAGCATCATGAAGCCATTCATATCTTGGACATACTGTCAACAACATTAATAATATTACAATTTAGGCTACCACAAAGATAATAAAACAATCACTAAAATTGATGACACATTTTTTTGATTGACACAATTTAAATATTTGAAATAAGGGAGGGATAATTGCCAACCTCCTCCAGGGAGAAGATACACCTTCCATTTTTTAATTAATTTGACTGACTTGTTGATTTCTTCTATAAAAATAAGTCTACTCTAACTTTAGTCATAACAAGGAATCATTTCTTTAGCAAAGTCCTTTTTTTATATAAAATATTTGTATTGGTTGTAACACGTGATAAGTCCATTTTCATAAACAGGAATTAAAAAAAAAACACGTACCACCACTACAACTCGAGAAGAGTAATGGGGGTTCAGTATATGTTAGAGACTGTAATGTTTCTTGGACAACGATTGGTCCTATATCACACTCAACCGCCAGGTTTTACCTTATTTATTTATACCTTACAGAGGCTGGATGAGCCCCAGATCCATCCACGGCTGTTAACAGATTTAATAAATCAGTGCTCTAACACTGAGTATATCAATCCCAATTATTAAATAAAAATTAGCAAAGAAATAAAATATATATCATTAAAAAACATTTGCCATTTTTAACACGCTTTTATCAGCATTAGCTGTATGTAACAGTATCTTTGAACTAAATTTCCGGCTACTTCAAAACATCAAATTAAATTGAAACTTTAACCAATACAATATTTTAACCAATGATAATACAATAATTTAATAAGTTTGTCTCTTAATCCTTTTTCCCATCTGAGGGCACAGTAGTGTCTAGAGCCAAGAACTTAAACATACAAGGTTTAATCTTTGAGACGCGCATATGACTACTGGCAGGGCCAACTGGGGAATTTCATATATTTTGAAAAAAAAAACAGTTTAAAAACACACTTTTGAAGCTATCCTAACAAAAAGGTAGAAAATGAATATTAGTTTAAGAACACGCATTTATAGCCAGTCAAACTAAAAAGTAGAAAATCATTTTCAATAAGTTTATAATAATATAATAGAGAGATGAATGAAAAAAAATTCATTTTATTTTTTAAAAAGCATGGAATGCTTGATGTTTAATGAAAATATTTTAAAAAGTACCCCACACTTTTTTACGACAAAATTAATATTTTGGTTCATTATTCCATTCTTAGATTAAACTTTTTAAAATTACTTTCTACTTTTTAGTTTTTTCATCCTATTAAAGCATGTTTTTTCTTGAATAATTTTTTTAACTATAATTTATTTTTAAGATACTTTTTTCAAAGACTAACAACCAAGTTTTTTTATTCCAGGCTTAAAAGGTTTGAGCCATGTGCTGAAAAAAGGTTAGAAAATGGATTTTTTAATGTCCGAATCATTAGCAAACTATTTTACTCACTTAAAGCTGCCATGGAGACCAAAACAAAGTGGTAATCAGTATCAGGAATGATCAGAAGAATATTTAAAAAATGCATGATCACTTCAAAATCCATTAATTTCAAAATAAATCAGTTTTAATTGCTCATGTTCATTTGGCTATTGTGGGACGACTAAAGAGTACAAATAGTTAAAAGTAAGAAGTAACTTTCAGATTAATTTTAAATGTCTGGAAATGTTCATTTGAATTGTGTCGAGTTCTAATTCAAGTTCTCCGACTATTTTATGAGAAACTTCTTCACCACTTTCCTTAAGATCTTGGTCCTCGACTGATTATGGAAGCGGTCTAAAAGATGAATATTTCTTAAGTTCTTATCATCTGAGAAAAATTTTAAACAATTTTTTTCTTTTATTACAATTTCTTTTTCTCGAAGATTGATTTATATTCCTTGCTGCCTTGATAGCGGAATGACCAAGTTAGATTTTATAAGGAAGAAAAGAAAAATCACTCAGAAATTGTGTTCCTGTTACCACATTTAAAATTAAACTAAATTCTATAAGCCTATTATACTATCAGTAAATGAAGGATTAGCAATTGTTTATTGCTGATAGTAATTATTTTGCCAAGAATCTACAGTCAATCCTATTATCTCTTCCAAAATTAAGACTTTAAAAACTATGTGAGAGCCCAATACTAACATATAGGATATGAATCAGGTGCAGTAAAAAGAATTGTTTTTAAATGAAGTCTTATTTTATTGTACCTACCTTTCTATTATTCTTCTATACTTATATTTCTTTTTAATACAATATTTTTTTTTAAATATTGTTTGTAATTTGACTAATTACATGGTAATCATTATATTTTATAACTAAATCATTCTCTAGTAATTTTACTGTTTTATTATCTTCTGGATTTCTTTCCATTGCTATCATTTCTCATTGGTTTTTTAAATAATTTTCTTTTACTCTTTCCATTTCTTTTCATCACTATCATTTCTGTTTATATAAGCAATTATATCTTCTTCGGTAATGCAATATTTACTTACTTTTTTTCTGTTTTCTTTAATTCTTAGCCATGAAGATGGTCTAAAAATTAGGTTGAACCGTAGACACAACAAAATAAGACTAACTTATTTTGTGTAATTTTTTTACTGCACCCCAAACCATTATACACTCTTTTAAGAAATATCCATTCAACCATTTCCACATGTAAATTATATATAGTGTTAAATAACTTTGGCATAAATATATTTTTATTCTCTAACTGTGTTTATGCTTTAAAGTATGTACTGTACGTATGCTAAAACTATCCTAAAGCTTTACAGCTGTGACCAAATAATAATATTACCATCGGCGTGGTCTGCCGCATCTCATCGATAGTCTGCTGGGCTTCTGTAAAAAATGCATTGCGGTGAGGATCCATGCCAGAGTTGATCATGAGCCCTCCAGGATCACTATGGAGGAGCATGTCGCCCATCCATACCAATCCGAGTTCTGTAACACAATAAAAAAATATATTAGAAAAACTGCTATCATATTGAAAATTGAAAAAAAAAAAATAACATAATGAAAATTTCAATTAGATATATTGAATTAACTTCTTTATAAGAAACTGGTTAGATTCCAGTTTGTCAGCTAAATTAACCACATATATATATATATATATATATATATAGCACAAGTTTAAAACTACAACCTAATTAATTTTACAACAGTAATCAACAATAAAACTGTTTCAGTTTT
Organism: Troilus luridus; assembly: GCA_964056705.1. Lineage (NCBI taxonomy): Eukaryota > Metazoa > Arthropoda > Insecta > Hemiptera > Pentatomidae > Troilus > Troilus luridus. Next base: position 102,360,185 of record OZ057415.1, read on the forward strand.
TATACAGTACAGTAGGGGGGTTTTTTTTTTTTTAAATATTGATTTATTACAGAGTAATACATAACTATAAGTAAAATATATGTATATCTATGAAATTATTCGTAGGAATACATTATTAAGTATAGGTAGTATTTATTCAAAAAAATTAATCGTGAATTACATATTTTAATATTAATAATTATTTTTGTTTCATTTTGGATAAATGCACTAGTTTCAAGGAGAATTTTTTTTTTACTCTTCTCCCAAAATAAATACGGAATCAAAATATGATTCTGAAGAAGTTAGATTGGAAGAAAGATTTTCAAAAAGAACTGGCACATCTATTTTAAAATGTCTCTTCCAACACTTGATATAGATATTGCAGAAGAGACACTTGGCCACATTCACTAACACAAGCATATGTTTCTACATGGACAATACAAAGTAAATTCTTTACTTCATATTCATAATATTTGAAAGTAACCTTCATACTATTCAAGAAAAACCATTTTTCCTTTAAATGTATCATACTTTTGTTTTTTCAATTATTTTAAAGATATTTTTCAATTTATAGAAGAAAATGCACAGTGGCGTGTGGATAGGTTTTTAGTTGTAAATATGTCTGGTAGTGTTGTATAATACTGAGGGTGATGGTTATTTTGTATTTAATCCTTTGTTAAATATTTATGTTGTTAGTTTCCTTTTCCAAAGTAAAAATAATGAGAATAATTGGAACTTCAAAATAATTTATAATAATTACATAGGAAAGTAAAATATTTCTCAAAATAATTTTTAAATAACGTAATAAATATTTATTGTTTGCTTAAAAAAGGAATGGACTTTAATTAATTTTGTTAAAGTATTCAATATTAACTATAATTGTCTATAAATATATATGTATACGTTTTTTAAAATTTCAATTATTCTCTTTTCGAGTGCAACAGAAAACCAAACTCATTAATAACTATTTAAACTAAATAATTCTTACTGTTTGAGAATTTATTTTGACCTATACCTAGAATACTTAAAGAAAGTATTTTTATTTAAAACAAACATTGACGTATCAAAGGAATGAAAAAAAAAAAATTAAATACCAAATCTTTATTCTGCCGTCTAAATCAACAAGTCATTACTTGATAAAAGTGCAAGGAGCTAGAGAATAAGTTATTTTTTTTTAATTGCGGTGACAAATGTTTGAAGAGCACATTCTTGACTGTGAACCACTCATGTAAAAACCATGACAAATTAAGCTTTACTTAGCCTTAATCAAGTTATTAATGACCCTAAAATAAAGGCCAGTGAGTGCTTAATTAAATCCGGTGTGGCTAATGAAGAAACATGGTAAGTGGAAGTTTATTGTCTGTCTGGTGCCCACTAAATAGTAAGTTATCATTTGGCTCTACGTCTCTTTATTTTGGCGATGGTTTAAAATTTAACCTTATATTTAACATAAACTTGACCGACTTGTTAATAAATTAAATGCACAGTCATCTATATCCATACTAACAAAAAAATGGTTAGTTAATTGACAATAAAAACCCCCACAAAGTTAACATAACTAAAGCCATTTATATAATAACTTTTGCTAGGTTTAATTTTTTTGAAATTATTATTCACTTTTTTTTATATATATTATTCCAAACTATTATCCATATAATTCATGATTTATTATTCTATGTCCAATACATAAAAAGTAATAAATAAGATTGTCATTAATAACACCTGATCCCTCTATGAAATACTTTTGTTCATGAAACCATCACCATCCACACACGCATATCGGCCCCCTCAAATATAATTTAAAAAAAAAAAAAAAAAATTGAATTTTTTAAAATCTTAACCAGAGAATGTCTTAATTGCAATATACTGACTAGGAAAAAAAATGGTTCACAAAAGTTAAGGAATCACTAAGGAAGTATTATAAAGTACTGAAGAATTTACATAGAAAGAATTAAAAAAGTTAATTTACAACCAAATTTTTTTATTCTATTTTATTGTTTATAAAAGAGAAATAATTTGATACAGACATAAATAGGAAAGAAAAAAAGAGTTGGAATAAAAATATTCTTGAAAAAGAAAAAATTCTAAATTATTCAAAGGTTATCCTAAGCTGGTAAGAACAAAAATTATAAATTTATATACCTCTAATAATTGTTTTAAATGAATTAGACACATTTATACTATGACAAAATTCTCTAAGACTTATAGAACTGTCTCATTTTCAGCAGCATGTTTATAAAAAGTGATATAATTTTCAAAAAATTTGTAACTCAAAAAATATTGCATAGAATTAATAAATTAAAAAAAATATTTTTATTCCATTGTGTTGATAATTATTCAGTCCAATTTTCTGAGATTTCCCAAAGAGGTAAAGGATTCCTCCAGATGTGCAATGCACCTTCTTCGCGTATAAGATTTTTCTTTTTTTATTATCTAAATGAGTGGTGGGAAAAATGGAAATTTATTTGAAAATTTTTTTCTTCTATAAGTTATCATTTTTGGTTGTTCAACCAAGGCATTCGGATCATAAATGATGCTGGCTAAATGTTAAGAAGATGGTATTTATGCCATGCAGTAATTATGAAATAGAACTGAGTTTAGACAAGGCTCTGAAAATATTTAACTCTTTCAATACTTCAGTTTCATAATTAAATCAGACATTATTTAGATCAAAAACCCATTGTTTCACCAGACGGGATTACAATTTATGTTCCATTCAATACAAAGTAGGAATTTTTTTTTTCCAAACCAAAAGCAACATTCATGCAAGTATAAAACTTGGTATTATTATTTTCTACGCCATGTGAACGGACTAATAACAATGAACAGCAATGCTATCCATAATGGAGGTAGGAAAAAATGAAACAGTAAGAGAAAAGATGGAAGTAGAAAGAAACAATGGAAGAGATTGAGAAAAACTGTCTTAACTGGTATAAACATTTAAAAAAAGAAGGCTTGTATAGAGGCTGGGAAAGGGTGAATGTATACTTGTAGAAAATAGATAGAACAAGAAATAATCTGGGATGATTAAGTTGATGAATCTTTGACAGGACATGAGATAGGGTTTTGGATGGAGTAGTCTGGAAGGATGCTATACATGATTTAGTCAAGAAAACTCACTGCTTTAGTGTGCAAATATTGCTTTAAAGAACAACACACACACAAAAAAAAATGAATTCAGGGTGTTTTAGAGTTTAATTAATTTTTTTTTTTTAAACAAAATCTGTTATAGTCAGTTTTAAAACTTTTTCTTTTTGTTCGATTTCACATTAAGTGACCCAAATTGTTCATTTTCAAAAATAAACACCAACCTAGTAATGAAAATTCATTAACAATGTCTAAGATGGTTAAGTATTTTATCGGTTTTACATGAAATAACCAGTTAGTTAAACATTATTTCTATTATTCCTTTATTTAATCTATTAACCCAATAAAAGAATGAATAGACATATTTTCTTATTGTTAAGTATAAATCTTATAGGAAATTTTTACCTACTCTCCCCTCTTTGTTTTTGTTACTATTGTAAAATTTGATTTAGTCATTAGAGTTAAACTAACTAAATTAACAATATTAGAAAAACTTTATGAGTTTTCATGAATTATAAAATGTAATGACAATTTTATTAGTTTTAATAGCACTATTCTTCATGTTGAATAAATTAACAAAAACGATACATAGTTCTAATTGGTGTCAGGTATAACTTTTCTATTTGCTTATAGAAATTAAGTGTATAACGTACTCAGCATGGGTAAAAAATAATGGTAAATGAATAAATTAGAATATAGAAATACAAAATTTATAAATACATGTTAAAAAAATCATTGAACAATGGAATAAAATTGGTTAAAAACACATAAGCAACTATAACTTATATACATACATAACATAACATAAGACAAAACTTATATATTATTTCCAATGCATTGGTAAAAAGTAGTATTAAGTTTATTATAGATGATAGTTAGAAGTTAAGTAAAATGGATTAAATATACATGCATAGTGTTAATTGATCATTTGTTATACGAATATTTGAACTAACAATGTGCATTAGAAGAAAAAAAAAAATGAAAAAGAATGCAGTTTTGTGTTTATTCACACGATGATATGCAATTTTTTTTTTTTTATCACGAATTAAGATTCCATTATTAGCTTTAGGAAAAGAATTTTCAATGAAATAAACAAATAAAGAAAAAAGCAAAGACAAATACTTTATAGCTTCCAATATGCCCCCCCCCAAAAAAAAATAACAATAAATTACTAATATGTGATTTAATGATTTTGAGTTTGTACAATAATAAAATAATCTCCAAGTGATCTCACTAAAACCATAAAACAGCATTGCTCCACTGTTATAACATAAATTATAACATCTTTCAGTAAAAAAACATACTTATCTGCATAATATTCTTTAATTTTTTTAAAGATTAAATTTAGTAAGTTCAAAAAAAAACAACCGTATGTTAAAAAAAATAATTAATACGCTCATAAGAAGGATTTGGGACCATGTACTTTAAGAAAGATTTGAACAAAAGGGTTTTAGGACAAAAGATTCCATGAACATGTAATAGTAAAGGTGAAAATACAATACAGATTATAAAATATATTATAAATACAAAACATAAGACAAAACTTATAAATAGTCTCTTAAATTAATATAATGACTTGAAATAACTAATACTAGCTATGAGCTAATAAGGAACTGTTCAATTAAAATTAGCAAACAGGTGCAAGATAAATAAAGAAATGCATTAACATAATATAAAATGCAAAATAAAAAAGTGATTGATATATGTACCACATTTTCAGCATCAAGCATTAAATTTAGAGTAATGAATTATATGGTCAAATTTCTTGTTTAAGAAAATTTACAGTACTACTACTTTAATTTTTATGAATTAATTAAACTAATATAAAAACAAACTGATTAAAATTTTAAATTAGAAAACATTAAAAAGAAAACCAAATTTATACTCATTAGAACAAAAATATCGAATTATAAGAAGTGATGTTAGGTAGATACTAATTAACAAAGCTACATGGATACCTTTGAAAATTAATACATTGTAATATTACAAGCTACAACAGGCTTGAGAAAAGAACTAAAACCAATACACATTAATAAATCACAACTCCTTAAAGCAGAATAAATAAATGATAGGTTTTGCTGGGAGGTTTTCATAACAACTTCAAAGAATGATTCAAAAGAAATAAAACTAATCGAAGCATAAAATGCAGCTCAGTTAAAACATAGAATATACTATGGCTTGGTTGAAGTTAATGAGAAATAACAAAGCAAAAATTAAAATAAAATATACAGCCCAATACAACAATTAAATTAGGTAGCTTACCTTCTGTGCTAGTCATATCCATGACAAAGGTGAAGATTTATTTAAAATAGAAAATGAATACTGCCTTTCAAAATCTCTCAAATTGATTTAGCAATTCTCAGGAATTGCTAATGACATTCCATCATATATCTGGTAAGTACAACATGAACCTAATTCTCCAATAAAAAGACATATCTACGGTTTTTACAATGTTTCCGTCTCAAACAGTTTATTGAGACTTCAGGCTATCCACTGCCTGTAGCATAGTTTTAGGGTATTGTTGATATTGCTAGTAATACAAAAATAATACATGATATTCTTCAAAATCACTTCGAAATTTGCTTTTTAACTTTTATTTTACTTATTAGCAGTATATTTTGTAGTAAAAAGCAGCTTATAGTTTAAAACATTCCCTCATATTGAAACCTACCTACCGCCAATAACCTTCTTGTTGTCATTTGTGACTCAAAAGGTAATCAACCACGGGTTGTCTATTTTATTCTGAAAGTGTTTGACTTATCATTGTAAAAATGGCTTCTTTACATGAAGACAAAATTAAGCAAATGCAAGATGAGATGAGCCGGTAATTATTACATTCTCTTTTAAAAAAAATTTACTAGAAATTATTTTTAGTTAATATGTTTCTGTAGCAATTAAGTTTTTTTTAATTAGCTATATTTTTGCTCTTACCCTTTTAATACGTATTATATATAGAGTCTTTATAAATGCACCTTTTAATTTTGTTCACATTATTTGCTAGAAATCGATGTACTAGTGGAGTAAAATTAAAACTTCTGTTGCTTCTGAGTGTAATTTAAAATTTTGATATAGTTGACATTCCAATTCATTTTAAGTCCTGTGTTTTCATTATAGTAATCTGTTTCTCCTCATTTGTATGTGTGTACTTACTGTTAAGAGGAAAAGATTATTGATACATTATCACAATGTGTTGTAGAATAAGTTGGGGTCATACTGGCGTTATATTGTGTAGCTGTGCCTTATTTTTGTATTGTGTGATGACATTTTTAGCCACCATTAGAGCAGTGAGGCCTAGAGCCAAATACCTACTATTTAGTGTTCATTATTTGATAAATATTAAATTTTAAATTAGTTAAACTAATGAACAGTCTCAAAGCAACCAGAATAATGAGATTACACAAAGTTATCAATTCTGAAATATTTTATGGTCATGATTTTTAACAAGTATATTAACAACTTATTGTATCCATTAAAATCCGCAGTGAATGAGTGAAAGAATTAATTTATTACATTAGATCCACTAACAGATTTTTAAATTTTGCGCTTATATGGTGATGCTATTATTATTTTTTCCTATCTCTGTGTGCTATTAAGGGTCTCATTAACTCATACACCTCAGAGCTTAAGATGTTTCTATATTCAATTGTTGACAAATTGGTTATCTTCATGAGTTTGATAAAACAGTTAATTAGTTAATTAACAAATCTTGAAAAACACTTTAAGGTGAAAGGGGGTGATTTTGCGTGACTTTATTTGGTTTGAATCTGGTTCTTGTCTCAAGCGCCACAAAACTTCAGTTTTTATTTTTTTTAAAATATTTTAAACTAAACTGTCAACTAACTTTCTTTCAGTCAGAACAGTGGATAGATTAGTTTGTCATACTTCTATCAACACTTTTTACATCTTAACATTTGTGCTTGGCAAATAACTTATGTAGCCTTGGAAAAGTTTTGAAGACGCCTTCATAAAAGATATTATTTGTAAAACTCTATATTAAACATATGTTTGTAATTTAGTTTATCTATTTATAACCTCCCCAGCTGTTTTTTATTATCTTCCTCTGTTTGTGGAACATCTTTGAGCAAGGTTGGTGAGTCTGTTTGGGTTGTTGGTGTGAGATGTGCTGCACTTTGTCTTCTTTGATGTGATTTTTCTTCTTGTGTGTGTCCTCATGATGGCTGAATTGTTGAAACGTTGAAGGGTTAGTTTTTCCATTATTGTAAGAACTTAAAGCTTTACTTTTGGTTAAGGATTTAATTTTGTATTCTAGTTTATTTATTTAATACTTCTTTTTCAGATTTGAGGAAGAAATCGGACTTCCACTTCCTGATACAGCTCCTCCTCCTCCACCTCCGCCGATTCCGTCTATCACTTTACCTGGACCAAAAGTCATCAGCACAAATACGTACAATGAAGCTCAGAAACAACTTGCTGGTCTTCCGTCATCCGTGGAAGCGATGGGAGTTCCTGCTCTGGGTGTTGTTCCGCCACCTCCACCGCCCATCCCTCCTCTCCCGTTTATACCTCATCAAGTCAGGGGTATTCCTCCAAGACCAAGTAAGTCGTACTTTTTTTATTTTTTACTAAGTCTGTAATGCATATTAAACATGCATCCACAGATCTTTTGGTAACTATCCAATTATATAGTCAAAATCAAGAGTCAATGTTAATTAATTTAATCTATCCAATGTTCCGATTATAAGAAATTTTGTTGGCTTAAGAAATTTCTTATAATCGGAATGTAGATAGATTAGTTTGTTACTCTTCTCTCAACACTATATATATGCGGTCCTTCTCGTCATGCATAACTGGCTAAAACAGCCCTTGGGTTGAAATGGAGTTATTGCTTGCATTATAAATACATTTCAAGCTAAATACTAAGAATTACACAATTCTGCTTCCATCAATACAATTAACTCATTTTTGAAAAAGTTCTACTTAACCACTTTACAATAAAAAATTTGTATTGAGAACTTGTGCATAACATTTCTGGACAATTTTTTTTAGAAGAGCTTTTATATGCATGTTCTTGAATGACAATTATTTAAATAACGTTTAACTTAGAAAACGTTTGTTTTCAAATTAAAAGTTCATGGCCATTTAGGAACCCTGGTTAGCTACTGTAAATGTTTGTAATAGCAACAATTATTACATTATTTTTAAATTTTCTTTTTATTATTTGTTTAGTGGACGGTTCGAGACCTCCAATGGATTGGAGGGGACCTATGCCACCTGTCCCACCAATGCCTCCAGGTCCAATACCCTCTGGTGAGTATAAATAAAATTTTCACTCAATTCTTATTTTGTAAAATTATTTGTATTTTTTAAAAATTTGATATTTTAAGTGTTTTGTTTTTATTTTTAATTAATTTAATCACCATTCAATTAGCTAATGTGAAGTGAAGTTCCAGCCATTGGGAATTATTTTCCTAAAATGTAAATATTTTCTTTAGCATAACCTTAAACGATATGTATAACTTTCTTCCAAATCATTTGGCTTTTGAAAGTTCCTTTGAACTTAGTGGTCTCTAAATCCTTTGTTCAAATGAAGATATGCTACAAATAATATGAAATAAGGTAAAATAGCTTTTTCCAACCTTGTTTAGAGAATTGTAATGAAGTGTTTCTGTTCTAAATGCATATAACAAAATTTTGTATTGGTGGAAATTTTTTTTAACCATTAGAAAGCAAGTAGTAACATTATTATTAAGTAAAAGTAACATTATTTTTTGTAACTTATGTTCAATAATATATTTGATATCTTATATTGAACTTTTCAAAATAATAAAACATAATGCTTGACTTGTCCAAATGGTGTTAACTTCACTTCCATAATCATATCATAAGTCCAAAGTCAAAGTAATACAATTGAATTCATTATTATATTTTATTTATTATAATATTATTTAATAATATTTATTATTGTAGGAGACACTAAATATTTATATTTATAATTAATTAAAATTAAAATAAAGTTTAATCTTATAATTGATTCGATATATCGATTACATCTGATTGATGTAACTGTATAAAGGAAACAGCTGTTAATTAGTTTAGTTAATTAGTATTTGTATTTAATGGATTCATGTTGTGAATTGTGGGTGTTATATTAATAAAAGGATAATTTTGGATAACTACACTATTTATTAAACAATTCACAAACTGACTCCATTAAATACAAATACTAATTAACAGCTGTTTCCTTTATACAGTTATATCGATCAGCTGTAATTGATATATCAAATCGATTATAACATTGATTTTGTTTTAATTTAAAATAAATATAAATACTTAGTGTCTCCTACAATTATAATATTTTATTTATTTTTATATTTTATTTTAATGTAACTTTTATTACATTTTGTGTTTCCCATCAGACCTTCTATAATTAAAAATTACTATGAAATCTCATACCTTTTTAAGAATTTATACAATATTTATATATTTTTCGTTTGTTAAAGGCCCTCTGCCGCCACCTCCAGGTTTTGGCATGATGGGACCGATGGGACCCACTCACATGGGACCGGGCGGTCCCATGGGCCCAGGACCAGGTCACTTAGGCCCCGGAGGGATGGGGCAGTCGATGGCACCCCCAACCTCTGTGCCTCCGATGGGACCTGGTCCTGGATCCATAGGGCCCCCCATGATGCCTCCGTCCTTCAATGGCTCAGCGTTTCCACCTCATATGAATCCACCGAGATTCGCCCCTCCGACTTCCCAAGAAAATAAACCTCAACAACCAGTGCAAGCTGTCTTGAGGTATATATATATATATATTTTATTAATTTAGTAATAAAAATTTAGCCCGATTTCAATATTTTCCTTAGTTATTTAATGATAAAAAAGTAAAAAAAAATTCAGATCCGAAGTACAGTTTTGCATATTTTGGCTTGTGTCTATTTAAAATTATTTATGATGGATTGAATTGGTTAGTGGGTGGAGTCAAAGAAAACAAAATAAGTGAAACTTTCCACTCAAACATTAAAATTATTTAGTTTATTACTAGTAATTAAGTTTTTAATGGTTTAGATCTCGACTCATGGTATAATTTTAATCAAATTTATAATGCATTCTTTAAGCATTTCAAAACTTGACTTAGAGATTTGAGAATTTAAAATTAAATTTTATTAAATGAAAGTTAAAAATTTCCTCGGTTTGTCCTATAAATTATTTTAGTGAAAAACGTCCGTTTCAAAATATACAAAATTCATTTAATTTTTAACCTGTTGCTAAAAAATTAGCTTTTTAAAATGTAGTTACTTATTTCCAAATTTCAAATGACATTGCCACACATTGACGCAATTCTAAATTTTATTGTTATGATATACTTTTTGCAATTTCTTATCAATTGTCCTTGAAAGTAATAAATCTTATATTATTTATTCCTAAGATATTTGTTATTTAATATACACAGTAGAGCATCGGTTATCTGAACTAATGATGTCGGGTGTGGTTCAGGTAATCGAAATTCACATAAAAAACAAAAAAATTCCAATCACTGTGTTCGTTTAAAAAAAAAAATCTTATGTAGTACGCTAGCTAAATAAACAAAAGTCAATAAAAATATACGCACGTAGCAAGATTTGTTTAAGACACAAAGAAAGTTGTAATGTCAGCTTGCTTCAGTATTGACGTCCTCTTCATGCCAGCTAAGTCTCTAATTCTTTAAGTATTGTAGCTAGTATCAAATAATAGTTCCAGAATATCAAATTTTAGAGATGATTTTCTATTAATGGTAACATCGACCATTTAAATCTTTTCTACAAACACAGTTCAGATAAGTGATACTCTACTGTAGATACATATCTTATGAATGTTTAATACTAAAATGATTTTATTTAATTTAAACAAATAAAATTGAATGGTTTTTATAGTGCCACCCCGATGATGTATGTAGCCAATCCTCAGCTGGAGATTGCTGCTATCCAAGCGGAAAATCAGAACATACAAGTTTCTCAACCAGAAATTCCCATCGAAGATCCTAAAAAGAATGTTAAGAAATCCAATAAAAATCAAGATGGCATATCGAACCAAGTAGCCATGTTGGGCGGAGGGTCTTCTAAGAAAGATAAAAAGAAAAACAAAAAACTTATTAGGACAGCTGGAGGTCAAACTTGGGAAGATCCTACTCTTGGGGAGTGGGAAGATGGTATGTATACTATGTATAAATTTTACAAATTCAGTTTAAATTTAACTTTGGCCATTATTAAATCTTGTCCAAATTAAATCGGATTTATTCATTATTATTTTAATTTGATATTGTCTGAATATTAACCATACAACAATCTTAACCATTTTTAATCCATTCATCACGTGTGTCTTCTGGGTTCGACCATGTCATCACATTCTTTGCCAGAAGAGCAGGCAAAGAATTTGATGACACAATTTCACTTCAGAATGGTTAAAAATATTGGTTGTTGCAATTTAAGAGAGTATTTAATCTTAAGCATGTTTAAAGAAGAAACTCATATTTAAATTTAAGGTTAAAATTGGTTTAATTCAAATTTCATTTGATATGTTATGCTGCACTTTCTAATAAGTATTGATTTAGTTATACTCGATGCGATACAAAACAAATTTTAACTTAGATTTTGATTCAGAATCACATTTTGGCCTCCTATTTTTAAGTTATTTGGCAAAACAGAATATCACATCAGTCATTAATAATAAATTATTCTCAAGAAGAAAGAAACAAATTAAAAAAGCTATGTTAATTTAAAAAAATGTTCTATTGTCAGTGTAACAATGATTAAAAATTATGGTAGGGGTGAGTTGTGGTGTATTGGTTAGCTTAACAACCTATTGTACCCAAGATTGCTGATTCACAGCCCGCCAGGTGGCCTTAGCAGATTGTAAAAATAGTAAAGAATATTTGGTTAAGCCACCCTTCGAAGGGTATATCAAATTGTGGTTTTTAGACTCTGCGGTTTCATGGACTCGATAATGATCCCTATCTTAATTATACCTGTATAGGCAAGCTTTAGGATCCCATTGTAGCATTATCCACTCAGTCAGAGCAGCATAAACTGACATTAAATGATAGAAACAAAAATTATGGTAATGTAAATAATGAAAATAACTTAAACAGTAGATACATATAATGTATATTTATCAATGATATTTAATATAAACAGAATTGTATTTTTTACAATGGTAATTTTAATTTTTTTAAGAATAAATAAAATTAAATATGTTAATCCCAAATAAGATGGCCAAGGCAGATAAAATTAAAAAAATACTACATTAATAGATACTATTACAAAGTAAACTGCTATCAATTTTAGGTTTGAAAAAATGGGGTTAAAAGAACATACTGTGTCAATGGACAATTTGTTATCCAAATAATAATAAATGCAAGGTCTTATATTAAGCTTCCAAAAAGTAAAAACTGAAAGATCAAATTTATAATTCACCATGTTTTCCTAATATTTAGGAAAAGTTTATACCGACTGTCAGAGGAATCAATATCAATAATTAAGGAAGAAGTATTCTACAAATGTAGTTCACAATAAAAATGTATACTTTCTTATGTACTTTCGTTTTAAATGATTTTCTACAAAAACAACAATTTTTCCTAAATTAACTTACGGTTACTGAACATGTCTCAACCTTTATCACCATTTTTTAAAATTATAAAATTAATTTCCTATAATTTCAAAACTGAACTGTGAGTTGATTAAATTGACTATGATATGAAGTAGAGTTATATTAAGAGTAATGCCTTTTTTGTGTTTTTGCTCATTCGGAACGGCATTACCTACCTTTTTTAGTCAGAGTAGAAATATTGACTTTCATCTTTTATTAGTTATTCCAAATACATAAAATTCAAATAATAAATGTGCGTCTCACTTGGAATCCTCATACAAGACTGAAAAGACAAGAAACTCCTCGACGTGTTTGCCTACTTCAACATTTACAGGACAAATTTATAAGCTCCCAATTAATTATAAAAGACTCATTTACATGACAGTTATCAGACCTATTTGGACATATGGAGTTGAGCTTTGGGACCCTACTAAACCATCCAATTCATCTCATATCTAATCCTTATAATCCAAAATCCTTCGTAAAACCCTCAATGCTCCTTATTATGTCACAAACAAACTCATCCATCATGATCTTGATATCCCATATGATACTGATTTGGCCCAAACTAGATACCTATCCTTCCATGACAAGCTCCATACACACTTGAATCCGCTACTCTCTTAACTTGCTTCCCTTACTATTCCTGATAACCCTCTGAGGCGTCTGAAAAGAATATGGCCTTATAGACCATCTAATATAGAACTTTATTGGAGTGCTACCGATGGGTAGTTTCTCCACAAGTGTTTTTCATGTCATACTGTACAAATTACCAGATTTACTTGTAATATTATTATAGTTGTAAATGTCAATAAATAAAATTTAAAAAAAAAATCATAAATGTATTCTGCTTCTTGCTTGAACATCACTGATTGCCTTTTTCAATAGTATTATAATACGAAAATATATAAACAATGATTATTTTAAATTTTCAGACGATTTTCGACTGTTCTGCGGGGATCTTGGAAATGATGTGACCGATGAAGTTCTAACAAGAGCGTTTTCTAAATACGCTTCGTTCTTGAAAGCCAGGGTGGTTCGCGACAAGAGGACAAATAAGACTAAAGGATTTGGTTTCGTCAGTTTTAAAGATCCGCAAGACTTCATCAGAGCGACTAAAGAAATGAATGGTAAGTAAAATAAATTTTATCCGTAAGGTGTGAATTTATTTCTCATATACCTATGCAGAACAGCTCTCTTATATTTATTTTCTCTTTTAAGCTATTCTTTTATTATTTTTTTTTCTACTGTTATTATTTCTTCTTAACTAAGAAATAAGTTGTTAAAAATAAGATTGGTTAATTATCACGATAGTGCATTCTTCGTTTTATTTTGTTGCTCTACCTTATCGGTTTGTATTTTGTTTCTTCTGTTGATGGAATTCATATAGAGAACGTTAAATGGCATTCCCCGTTCAACCCATCCGTTTGGGTTTGATTTAACATTCACTCTACCTTTGGTACTCGTAGTTCCGTTACTTTCCATGTTTATTCGATTCCTCTCATTTCTTCTTAATGTTAGTATTCTGCTTATTCTGTTGTATTGCATCGTCTTCTCATCGAAACATTGTGTTTGAGTATAAATGTTGAAAATTATCAAGAGAATTCCCATTAGTGAGTATATATACATCTTCTGAAAAAAAGAAATCAATAATATTTACAATTTTTTAATAATAAATAAATAAATTAATAAAATAAATAAAGGTTAGGTTATATTTAATAAGATAAAGGCTGATTTTTGGACCAGTGTTTATTTAGTTTATTACTTTTTTTAAAGCAGATATCTAAATTATTTACATATTAACCATAATTAGTTGCACTTAAATTCATTTGTGTAAATAAATTTAAAATTAAACAAATTTGCCATTCAATCCATTTATTTTGAGTTTAAAAGATCTTTTTCTGCTAGCCTAATTCTTATTAAGAAAGAGAAGTTTAGATTTAACTGAATCAATAATTTTTATGTTAGTTTATATTAGATTTCAAAAAGTGGGTAAAGTTGTTACTTTACATCCCAGAGTTTCTAGTGTCAATGATGAGCATGAACAGTCAGTGGATTTTTAATTCGGAAAACGTTAGGGAATCCAAAAAAAAAAAAAAGGATAAAATTGTGTAATAAATATGCCTTTCATCAAACAGAAGTATTAGTAAAGGAAAAAATAAAATATACTTTATAACATTTTTCATAGCATGTCATTTATAATATGTTCCATTGGTATCTGTAAAAGTAATGCAAAGAAAGTATATTTTTTTTGGTTTATTATTCCATAATAGTCCAGGATCCGTGGTCCATTTTTGCACTTGATTACTATCAATCTGAATCTTCGTGAATATCTTTGTTTCAATAAGACACCCAAAAATTTCCTGTGCGAAAATTCTCTATTGTGGTAGCTAACAGAGGTAGCAAGGATAAAATATGTCGATTTGATGATTCTCAAAAATGTATTGCTAACTGGGTTTTTTTTTCTGTTAAATCTCAAGATAATTATCTAAATTATTTGAAAAAATATTTGTCCTACAAAATGTATGGTTTGATCAAAGAGTCCCCTCCTTCCAACATGTATCGATAACGAGGTCATCAAAAATGATTACTAACCAGCTGATTTTTTGTTTTTTCATTTATATTGGAAGGAGGGGACTCTTTGATCAAAACATACCTTTTGTAGAACAAATATTTTTTCAAATAATTTAGATAATTATCTTGAGATTTAACAAAAAAAAAAAAACCGAGTTAGTAATAAATTTTTGAGAATCATCAAATCCACATATTTTATCCTTGCTACCTCTGTTAGCTACCACAATAGAGAATTTTCGCACAGGAAATTGTTGGGCGTATCATCGAAACGAAACTATTCACGAAGATTCAGCTTGATAGTAATCAAGTGCAAAAATGGACCATGGATCCTGGACTATAAGTGAATTGAGCAAGACAAATATTTGCGATTGCGTTTAGAGAGATCTGGCGGATTTGGGTTTAGGTAGTGGTCCATAGATTGAGGTTGTTAAGGAAAGATTGGTTTAGCGCCAAGCATAGAGCCTTTGAGTTCGCTAAACCTTATTATTATCATTATCACACCCTTAGTTATTTATAAAAATAGGAGGAAAAAATACTGTTTTGTGATATTAAGATTATTATTACGTTATTAATAATTTATAATAAATATAATTAATAATTAATCATAAACCCTTGTGTAATTATGTGCAATGCATTTTTAATTTATGTTAAATTAGTTGTATAAAAACCTAGATTGTTTATTTATTTTCTTCACTGATTTTATTAATGTTTTAAAAATATCTTTATGATCTAAAACCATTAACCATTATGTGTCTTAATAAAACTCAAAATTGTAAATATAAATTTTAATAATTTTAAATGAATAAATACCTAACATAAATTTATATATTAATTTTTGTTAATGAGCACTAGCACACCCATCCTCTGCTACGGACAGATTTGTTTCTTTTCTGCGGTTGTCCGTTCAAAAGGGGTTTCACTGTTTTGCACGGGTATATAATTTTGATACAAATAAATTTCATTTAATTTATTTATAGCAAAAAAACATAAATATTCATTCATTATTGAAATGCAAAATGGAATATTATAAATTATATTGCCATGTGGCATTCTATTTTACTGATGAATTTACTAAATTATGTTTGCACAAAAATAAAATGTTATTTACTAATAGATATACATAGTACATCTTCAGCATATTTATATTCAAAAACTTACGTAAAAAAAAAAAATTGCTGCTTTTATGAGATCAGATGAGAGCGAATTCGCGTAACTACGTTTTAAATGTAGAAACGTTTACAGTAATCGCATTTTAGTAATACTGATATAAGGATGGCGCCTCGTTATCAGAAATGTCATGGTTGGTCGATTCGACTTAAATTTATTGTTATTGCTAGTTTTATAGTTCTTTTTGACTATTAGCCTGTTCAATTAACGATGGTCCCTTATCACCAAATCGTATCATATCTGTATATCTCGAAAGGTCAAGACTCTCACATTTTTTCGTTCCAATTTGTCTTCTATTATTTAACGTCTGGTTCTATTTTTAAAACTAATTAGATAAATTTGAGATAAAAATTTTTATTTTTAACCAATCCTTTACCTATATTGTGCAGTATCTCTCTTGAACTATTTTAGTTTCTTTATTTAAAAAACAAAACAAAACAATGAATGTAATTATAAAAAACACTGAGCTCATAATTTTACTGGTTCTATTTTTAAAACTAATCAGATAAACTTGAGATACAAATTTTTATTTTTAAACAATCCTTTACCTATTTAATGCAGTATCTCAGTTGAACTATTTTTATTATAAAAATACTGAGCTCATAATTTAAATTTTAATATATATATATATATATATATGTATGGGATGAACAGCAACAGAGTATTTATTAAATTTATAAATATTGGTATATGCACTTGTTTATGTATATTGAAAATTTATGAAATTAAAAAAAAAAATTACTTCTGCCATAAACTATAAAAATCCACTATGTTTCCATGACAACCATTGAAAACATCTGGCGAGAAGATTCCAGTAATTGATAGTTTTTTATTATAACCTGTATAATAACGTATTACTTGTTGTTTTTGTACAATTATTAAAAATCGTTATTTAATATTTCTACCTACTATTCTTTTTATTTCATAATAACTTCCTCATTGAGTTGATCGTCATGTGATATATATAAATAAAACACCAATTTCTTGAAATTCTTCAAATATTAAATTATAAAGCACATCCCACACAACAAAGAAAAAATCATGACAAAAAGATTTTATTTGTATTGATAAGAATAAATAAATTAATAGATTTATTATTATTAATTAATATCAACATATCACGCTTATTTATTATTTAATATCAACTCTAGCTCTCTGTAGTGTTATTATCAGATATGTTAACAGAGGACTTCTTGAAATTAGTTCCTTAAATAATATTTGAAGCAATAATCGGGAGATTTGAGTAGAGTTCTGACCATACCATATACCGGGGAGACTATAATGTTGAGAATTAGACACAGCCAGAGAATCAGACAATAATTAAGTTCATATTTATTAATAGAATTCATTATTTATTGTTTATTATCATTTAGAATTTCTGTTCAACTTAGTCGATCTATTAGATGTAATAGATTTTTACATCCTATTTATACATACTATTTACATCCTATTATATGTAATAAATAATTATATTTCTTATTTTTCAGGCCGATACGTTGGAAGCAGGCCGATAAAGTTAAGGAAAAGTTCATGGAAGAACAGGGCTCTTGATGTCGTCAGGAAAAAAGATAAAGAAAAACAACAATTAATTAATATGTTAACTGGAAGGTGACAGACTTTGTATCTAAAAACTATTTATCTTCTATATTAGAAGCTGCGTTATTATCAGAGTTTTAATAGTTTCAAATATTAAGTAAGATTTTTTTTTTTTTTTTTTAATGGAAGTGTTACTTGTCTTCTACCAATATGTGTATATTTGATTGTTATTTAAAATGTGTTTATACTGAAATTTTTTATTATTTTGAAACCCCCATTCGTTCAATAAATATTTTGTGGTGGTAAAAAATTTTACAATTTTTTTTTCCATTATGTTGTTTCAGTCCTTGGTCTTAAATTATATGATTATGGCTTTGTTTTCTCCTTTTTTTTCTAATAACTTAGCAAAATTCTTTTATTGTCATTGTGCTCTTAATGCAATTGGAAATAGTAAAAAAAAAGAAAATTTGATAACTAGTTTAAAGCATATGAAAAAAAACAAAATCATATATAGTAAATCTCATAGAACACCGGCGAAAGAGTCAAAGTGGCTACTCTTTGTTATTTGTTATGACTTCTAATAAAACAAAAATTAATATAACTAAAGTAAATAACAATAATAAAAAGATTATGTAGAACAAAGTGTATTTTAATTATATATATTTTTAAACAAGTTTTTTTTTTGTCTATATGAAAATGTGTCAAACCATTCCGACTTCATGATTTTGCTTGGCTTTTTTTTTTTAAAATAACTTTGGTAGCAGTTACTATAACTTGGTAATTTCAAAATTGGTTAAATTTTTCAGTCTCATACTATTTATTTTTTTTGCATTTGAAATTTGCTTTGCAGGCAAAAAAAGTAACTTTAAAGATATATAAACAAAAGAAAAATGATGATAATTATTTGCTTGCTGCACATATTTTTTAACAAGACATTTATGTAGTGGACTACTTGAAATCTCGAAAGCATCTTTTATTTTTGTGGAAGATAATGGTTTTTATTTTTATTTTTAAAAATATAAGCAAAAATTGGATTCAAATATAGTTTATATCTGTTTTTAAGATTGTAAATTACTATGTACACATAAAAAAAAAAAGAAAAGTAAATTCTCCACAATACACTTTAACAAAACTAAAAATATTGTTTAACGTCAATATAATGATTTTTTTCAAATACTTTTATTTGAAAAGAAAAGATATGTCCAGGACCGGGACACGAACTCGGGTTTGTTATAATTTTCAAATATTTTTATTTGAAAATTATAACAACCTAGGTTCGAGTCCCGGCCCTGGACATATCTTTTCTTTTCAAATAAAATAAATTATAATAATGATTTTTTCATTTTGAAGTAATGTTCAATGAGCATTCTTCCCCTTGTATACATTGCAAATTGCGAGAACTCAGGGATATGGGATCGGTGAAGAGAATGGATTTGTCTGACCGAGGTACGAGCCAGGATACCTCAAGTGACAGAGGACCACAACGGATACATGGGAGACCTGGGTTCGAATCCCGGTCCTGGACAAATCTTTTCTTACAAAATTATAACAATTAATAAAACATAAATTATAATGAGTTTTTCGCTACACCACTTCCTACCTCAGCCAAGTATTGTGAAGACAAAAATTACAGAACACATCACTGATATAATTTTATTTTATTTTAATAAGTAATAAGTTAATTTAAAATGGCTGAAATAAGAAGAAATTTGGAAAATGTTTCATGTTTTAATTCATTATTTTTTAATTAAATAATGATATGAAATGATTATCAAAATCATAGATTTTGAGCAATAACATTTATTCAAATCGGGTGATTTCAAAGGGATTGGCCCATCTATTATTGAAGGTTAAATAGTTAATGTGTTCTTGCATTAGTCATAACTGATTATGATAAATCAATGAAGCAAGCATTGACCTTATTGTTTGCTATTAATGTAACCATTTTTTTTGCTATTAATGTTGATAAGTTTTTAAATAACTTTACTATTCTTGGAAACTAAGATAATATTTACAAAACTCTCTTTTCAGGCCTTCTGTTAAATAGTGTTGGCCCTTATCCAGTACTCAAATAGGAAAAAGCGCATCTAATAAATCTTAAATTTGTATGAAAACGACAGCATTTTAAATTTAAATTTATTTTTAATTTAAGCAATAATTTTAAAAAGGAAAATAGATTAATAGTAAATTAAATAATGGAAAATATTACTTAATATGAGGGAGTGGGATAGGCGAGTATGCTGAGTGCCACCAGTTTCTTTCTCATTATTCTTTCACTCATCACTCATCGCTCTTTCTTAGCATATCTGCTCTATTCTTCTTTATCCACTTCCAATAATCCATTTCTACAGCACTAATTTTGGATAAAATTTTCCCAAAGGTTGTCCTTTTGTAAATACTTTTAGTAATAGGTATCTATGCATTTATTCACAAAATGTGACAAGATTCTATGGTGATATTAAATTTAAACGTCACCATAGATAAAGCTGAACACGCAGATTAGATGAAAATCTAAAATACTGCAGCTCTCTGCTAGATGTCATTGAAGAAAATCTAAACAGACGTTTTAAAAAGTTTTTGCAGTTAATGCCTGCTGTAAATGATGCAATATTAGCCTCGGTGTCACATCCGTTCTTTAAAATGAAATGGGTACTAAAAGAGTAGAAAGAATGTGTAAAAGAATTTATGCTGACTGAAACGCGAAAAATTAATCGATTTGAAAAACAAAAATCGGAGCTTTTAGACAACATTAAAAAAAAAGTCAAAAGATAAATTTTATTACATGTTTTTAGAGGATTCTGATTCCTCTATTGCAAGTTGCGAAAACACAGGGTCTACTGGCAGCACCGCTGACCTAGAAACATGGGAATACATAAATTATAAAGATCCCAGCTTAACGAGCTTAAATGCTTATCCTTCAATAAAAAAATATTTTTCAAAAATTACACCTGTTGCCAAGTAACACCTGTCCCCTTTGGAGCGACTCTTTTCTTTTGAGAGGTATGATTACGAGGCCTCATCGAAGAAAAATGATTGATGAAGAACTGGTTTTACTTAAGTCTCGATTAAAACCTCAAAAATATAATTTTGCGTCTTGTCACATTTACGCGACCTATTCGTAAATAATTCATGTAAAACAAATAAACTTAAATTCAATAAAAAATTGTCTTCTTACAAAAGTATTTTATCTTTAAAAAGTTTTTAAAAGATACATATTTTGTATCTAATATTTCAGATACCATTCCAGAAAGTATTTTGTATCTGGTATCTGAAATACTTAATTTAAAAGTATCTCGCATTTTGTATTTCAAATTCTTTGTAAAGGGTATCTTGTACATCTCTGTCAATAACAGAATAGTCTCCTTAGAAAGGTTATTATGCCATATTGAATGAAGCATTGTTGTTGTATTTTTTGCTTGTCTGCTTCTTCTACTTGCTTCCAGTTCATATCCTCCTCAATTTAGTATCCCTATGGTATGATTTACTTAGATCCAAAATAAGACTATTTTCTAACCTGTCAAGTAGTTTTAATTTATGGGTAATCACTAGTGTTTTTTTTTTAAATTTTGGATCAAATTAGATATATTCATTTTTTTTTAGGAGCAGATTTTGAATAGATATTTGAGAAACAATTTCACATTTTCTTGAATTGTCACTTTTTATTATAAAAACAATTATTAACAAATCAGAAAACTACAAAAAAAAAAAATTTAATTTTAAAATGTCATATTTGTATGACAAGTATTCATAGTAATAGTGGCTTTTATAATGACAAGTAATCGTTTTTTTATTAAATAACATGCAAAAAAATATCTAACATTGGTAAAACATTACTTTTTTGTACAACTATTAAACTATAAATCAGTGTCGTAAAACGTTATTTTCAATTAAAATACACTTGTAGAGCATAAAGTATTTTTAAATTATCTCTAATACGTAATACTACAAAATATATTTAAAAAATAGTAGATACAATGCAAGAAAAAAAAATCAGATCGTAAAATTTCACGATAACAATTCTTCATTTACTGCGTAGAAGGAAATGAAAAAAAAAAACTTGGGTGGATTCTTATCAATAAGTTTTAGAACCATTTCCGTTATATTAAAATTTAACGTTAGTATTAATTTTCGTTAAATTTAATTATGCCATTTAATTGTACTTTAGTAGGTACGTTTTAATAGAGATATGTATTATTATAATAATTAAATTTCAATTTAGTAGTTATTTCATAACCCCCTAGTGATCCTATTAAAATATGAGTACCCATTTAGTTTTGAGGCATTGACTATTTTCCATTAAATAAAATAATCAAATGTTTTTATTATTTTAAGTTTATTTTGTATTTTCACAAATCCCGTCAAATCACCTTTACCCTCCGTCGTAGGGTACCAATGACTTCCTGTCCTCCTGTATCATTTAATAACATCCCATTGATTACTGAAGAACAGGTCCGGTGCTTAGGACTTTCCTTGACAAAAGATTATCTTGAAATCCTCATACTAGACTGAAACGACAAGAAACAGCTCGCCGTTTCAGGCTACTTCAACACTTACTAGACAAACACCCTAAGCTCTCAATTAATTACAAAAGACTCATATTCATGACAATCATTAGACCCATCTGGACTTACGGAACAGAGTTTGGGGCTCCACTAAACCATTGAATTCCTCTCATATTCAATCCTTACAATCCAAAATCCTAAATGCTCTTTACTTTGTAATGAACAAAGTAATCCATAATGTCCTTAACGTCCCTTTTGTTGCTGATTTGGCCCGAACCCGATATCTATCCTTTCATGACAAACTTCATTTCCACCCAAACCCACTTGTTTCAAACCTACCAACCTCTTTAATTCCTGATAATCCTCCGAGGCGTCTGAAGAGAAGATGCCCTCGTGATCTTCTAAGTTGAACTTATTATTTGAGTACTGCCACTGGGTAGTTTCTCAACTTGTCTTTCATGCTAATATGTATCAATCATTATAATTACTTGTTGTATTATTTTAATACAGTTGTAAATTTCATTGAATAAATTATTTAAAAAAGAAGTTTATTTTGTAGAGAAAACAAATAATTTATATTTAATAAGAATAATGTCATCTTATTTCACTGCATTCTCTGAATTGAAATAGCTGTCCTAAAATCTAAATATTGGAATAAGATATTGCTTGTTTAATTTTTTAAATCGATGCAGAACATTTAAATTTAAAAACAATGCTATATTTTGTATAGCGGCTTAAAGAAGTCAGGTACAGTGGCTTTGTGATTTGCCAATTTTTAAAAATGTTTAAAACTTAACTGATCGAGCAAAACAAATTACTAAACAAAAAGTTCTTTGATTCGTTGCTAGGCAACGCCGATAAAATTGTACATCTCTAAAACCTTTTTTATATCATCGAAAAATTTGTACTTATATAACAATGATAAATTTTAAATTAAAAAATAATTCATTTTCGAGATGAATTAAAAATGTCCACTTCGACACGTAGTGACCAAAATGGGAGGAAAAACTTGGTGTTATATAAAAATAAAACCTGTACCACTACAATCCGTGAACGGGTCTGGAGTTCAGTACCTGGTAGAGACTGTACTGTTTCATGGACAACGGTTCTGCAAGGAGGTGACTTGTCCTAGGTCACGCTCAACCGCCAGACCCCCCCCCCTTATTTTGGGTAACCTATTTTTATAATATTTTGCTAATCCAAGTTTAGTTAGGGTAATGATGTTTAACAAGTATCTGACAAATCATTGGATCAGAATCCCCATTTATGTCCCTTGCAAAGGACGCCATAACTAAGGATTTTTTAATCTCTTTTAAAACTGCCGGGCTGCTAACCCGTGACCTTAGACATATTAGGTTGTTATACGTACCATTACACCACAGGTGACCCTATAATTTGTTATGTGAGAGATGTACGAACCTCATACAGACGAAATTATTCAAAATGGATTCAGGAATGGTCACAATGGATATACCATTTTAGATCTGAAATTACATTACCACAGAGCGTCGATTATAGAACTGGCTTCGCGGAAGAGATACAAAAAAGTGTCGACAACGCCTTTCCTAGAAAATAAATTTGAAGAATATTTTATCTAAAATTATATTTCCTGGAAAAATTATGTAATACTTGCTACTATACTTGAAGAATTGGGCAAATAGTTGCCAAGAAGAGGAAGTGAAGATTGAAGCGAATTAATATTACAGTATTCTTATATCACAATCTTGATAAATATTGCTACCTAGGTGCATTTTTTTATTGGAGTTTATATTTTAACTTGAGTACTTAAAAATAAAATAAAGTTATTTTAAAAAAATACAAAAGTGGTATTTGTTTGTTTTTTCTCCATTTTTAAGTGAATTTCGATTATCCGAACCTCCCCCTGCTCTACAGTACCTTTATTGCCAACAAGGAAGTAATAAAGTATATTGTGCATATGCGATAAGTTGTCCTCCCCGACACACAGTGGAACGAATCAACGAATTTGTTGGACATTGGACCAATTCTCTAATAACTGAATTTGTCCTTTATTTTGATCTTAAATTATACTTTATACTTCTTCTCAACAAAATCCATAGATAAATTAATTGTGAAATTGAATCTTATATGGAAAATTCTGAATTGAAATATGCATTTTTCTAAAAACTCATATTTTTAAAGCAATCCACTGTTTGAGGTAATGCATTAAATTAATCGTGCACCTACTGGAAAAAAACTCATCCATAATAAGATATTTTACGGAAATAAAACTTGGGATTATTTCAAACGTCTGGGATTTTCCGGTGAAAATTGGGGGATTCAACTAAAATAATCAATTGCGAAAATCGCTCAAAATCGCCCAAAAAAACTACCTTCACAGTAAATAACTAGAATGTTTGAAGTTTTTTTTCCATTAGTCGGATTCTGCTACTAGGTGCTATTTTCCGAGAAAATAATTTTTTTCTTTTTTTTTTTCTTTTCCGGGCCTTGAGAATTAATTTAAAATAATTTCTGTTGATATTGGCGTCTACTTTTCGCAAGCTATCTTTTGTTTACCAATGTTTGTTTACATTCATTTATCCGAATCCTTATCTAACATAATAGTATTAACAATGAAACTTAGTTTGTGTGTGGTATTTGAACGACATATTTGTAATGGTGCACATAGGTGCATTAGTCCCTACAACAAATCGTCAAGTTTTTAAATTTTTATTTATTTATTTTTTAAATTTTTATTTCGTTATTTAAATAAAACAATTTTATATAGGCACCTACATTTATTATAATTTTGATGTATCAATTATACCTAGTGTATTAACTAACAAAAGTAATTATCAATTATTATATTCATCTTGTTTAATAATTAAATTATTTGGTTTGTTACTTTTTCCTTTGTATAACTTTATTTAATACCTATGTATCTGTCTTTCCATAGAATACTGTATTGTACCCATTCTAGTAGTATATAGGTACAATGTTAGATAATAAATTATCTAACATCGAAATATCAAATCTAGAATTTTTACACGTTTCCCCTAAAATGTTTGACCCTGTTTATCATATAATTGAATAGTCCATTCAAAACGCTTTAAAACGGTAGCAATAGCCTTATTCTAGGAGAACCAGAAGCGGAGATATTGATGAATGTCCAGGCCTCCCTAACGCTCGTTCCACTGTGCGACAGCTCTGAAGAAGACCTGCAATGTGAGTCGAAACGTTGGCTCTCCAATAAACAGTTCTCCCTACTTAAGAGCAATTTTTTTACGTCCACCCGGACCACTTTCGTCCTCTTATATAATGCATAATTTGATTTAATATCATTTGATTGAAGTAAATTGTAATTATGATAATTATTCCACAGGTTGCCACTTCCAGTTGAGTCACAAGTTTTAACTGTTTATTCGTTTCATTTTTAATATTTTCCAAAAATACAAGTTATCCTGAGCTTAGTATGGAAAATAGAACGTAATTATGGGTAATGAGAGAGGGCCATCACATGATAGCCTACAAGATGGCACAATTAAAAAATAAGTTTCACTTAATTTATGTTATTTCTGACTGCACTCCCTCACCGATTCAATCCACCATTAGAATTGTCTATTCAACTGTTTTCCACTCAAATATAGATGACATAAGTTTGTTGTAATGTTCATTTCTTGAGGAAATTATTACCCAAATCTACCCATTACCCATAATTACATTCTCTTTTCCATACTACGTTATTTAGACCCCACCACTTGAAGGCACTCCTAGCGCGGTTCACAAAAAATATAACACTATTTATTAATTTTAATGGAATGAATCAATAAAAAAATGCTACATCTTATATCTCAAAACAATACAAAGTGGATACTCAAATAACTCTTAGGTGGGCCTCTTTTTTTTTATTATTATTATTTATTTATTGATATTTACAACTATATTACAATAATATAACAAGTAAATAGGCTAAGTGATACATAATGACAAGTAGAGAAACTACCCACTGGTAGTACTCAAATCACTAGTTCAACTAATAAGGTCACGGGGCCATCTTCTTTTCAGACGCCTCGGAGGATTATCGGGAATTGAAGAGGAAGCTAGGTTTGAAACTAGTGGGTTTGGGTGGAAATGAAGTTTGTCATGAAAGGATAGATAGCGGGTTCGGGACAAATCAGCAACAAATGGGACATTAAGGTCGTTATGGATCACTTTATTCTTAACAAAATAAGGAGCATTGAGGATTTTACGAAGGACTTTGGATTGTAGGGATTGGATACGAGAGGAATTCGATGGCTTAGTGGAGCCCCAAAGCTCTACTCCGTAAGTCCAAATAGGTCGTATGATGGTCATGTATATGGGTCTTTTGTAGTTAATTGGGAGCTTAGAGCGTTTGTCTAGTAAGTCATTGGTTTACGACGTAAGTTAAAAGTGATTTGATGGGATTTTTGAGAATTTATTTTAATTCTCCAGTTTTGACACCATTCTTCAAGATCGGTGATATGGGATTGGAGGCTTTGGGATACAATAACTGGATTGGTATTGACTGATAATACACATGTATCATCAGCATACGTGGTAAGGATAGTATTAGGATGAGCTGGGATGTCAGCTGTATAAACTATGTAAAGGATTGGGCCAAGGATACTACCTTGAGGAGGTGGGCCTCTTAACCACATAGGAGTTAAAACAAGTATTAAACTGAACTTCCATTTCTATAATTATACAGAGATACCTATATTAAAACGTTAAGTGTACCAACTGTAATACCATTAAATAAAAAAATAATACAGAGATACCTATATGAAAACGTTAAGTGTACCAACTGTAATACCATTAAATAAATTATTGAGAAATGGAGGTTGGTCCGTCATTAGGCGATGATATACATCCCTATTATATACAATTTTTACTTTGATAAGAATTTTTGAATTAAGGATGAGGTGCAAGAATGTAGAGCGCTGAATTGCCGTGCTTAACCTGCTGGTTTTAAGTCTCTTTAAAGAAGATAAATTATTTTATCAGTTAGAGATGGACTCTGTCAGATCTGCAGAGCCTTCTGGAGCTCACCCAACCACAAATTGGGTACCCTTAATCGGGGAATATAGGCCAAATCCTCAGGCACAGCTGTTGGGTTGAAAAAAGTACAAACCTTATCATGTACTGAATCCAAGCTCCTTTATGGGATATAGATAATTATAATTTTGCGATCATGATAATTATTTCTTACGATGGAAACAGTTGGGGGTGCAGTCAAAAATTTACACAATAAATAAGTGGAAACTTATTTTTTATTTGTGCCGACGTTTCGACCTACTTTGTAGGTCATCTTCAGGGCCAATAGGAATGGCTGCTCAGTGCAAATTATAACTGGCCTTTAGCCTTTCGGCACAAATAAAAAATAATATTGGATTCTTTTAAGGGATTATATTTGAAGTTAGATTTATTTGATATTTCTGCGATTACATTTAATCCTTCCAGAGCATTCTCTTCTTACCTAGTGCGTAGTTCGGGTTTAGCGATTAATACCTTAGCACCTTCTTATATGTGTAGGATTTTTAAAGAATGCTATTATAACCTCTATTTGAACAGCGAATTATTTTTAAGAAATATGTAAGATAATGTATATGAAAAAAAAATTGACTGAACTCAACAGTCCAATTAATGGTTAATTAATATTAATGAAGTATTATCTTGGCAAAAACCATTTCCCGATTGTGAATTGTTAATAAATACCAAATAAAGTGAAAAACAGGTTTTAGAATATTATTAAAAAGTAATATACGTTATTAAAAAACTCTCGCATTTAGATATATATATATATATATATATATATATATATATATATATATATATATATATATATATATATATATATATATATATATATCCTTCACCCTAATATACTATTTAATATAATGTGACTAGATATAATATATACTAAGAATATATTTTTTCGTACTAACAATACAGTATTACCAATAAAATTTGTTTGACAACAATATAAATAATGGTAATGATATAATTATAAGAAATGTTAGAGAGGAAATTCGTTGACTGTAAGTACTAATGGAGGATGGAAATAGTTGGGGGGTGCAGTCAAAAATTGACACAATAAATAAGTGGAAACTTAATTTTTATTTGTGCCGACGTTTCGACCGTTGTGGAGTTGTGCAGGGAGGTAATTTGCCACAGATCACGCTCAACCGTCAAGATTTCGTCTAATGAAGGGTACCCAATTTATAGAGGCTGGAAATGACCCAGGAGGGTCTATAGATCCCATAAGGTCGTGTAAAATAACAATCATGATAATGTATACGAATGTACGAATAGAAAAAATGTTGAAGTACTTTCCTTTACTCTGTGGAGAGTGCCCTTTAGGCAAGTCAAAGTGGTTTTAAACAGTTTAAAGAAACAAATTGATTAACAAAAAAAAAACAATAAGCATAGCATTGAAACAAAAAAAAGGTTGGTATTAAATATTTTAAGCACATATTAGTATTTCATTAGAATTACTTAAGTTAATGAATAAAGTATTTATTTATCAACTAAATTTATTTATTTTAACTAACAACAATTAGACTGTTCTCATTCTTTTACCTACCCGATTCTTATTCACTATTATCCTATTCCTGAAAAAAAAAACACGTACAACTGCAACCCGTGAACGGGTCTGGGGTACAGACCCGTATGTATTTTAAATTATATATGTCTTATTGTATCTTATTTGGGAAAAGTGTAGATCAGTATGCTGAGTAGTGAGTTAATATGCTGAAGGTCCTGGGTTCAAATCCATCTTTGACAAGTAAATTATTTAATCTTCCTACAACCGTGAATGGACCATGTGGGATCTACAGATCCTCCTGGGGCTCGCACAGTCTCTATAAAGTGGATACCCCTAATTGAGAGGAACCTGACGTAAGAGAGTGATCTCGGGGAAATCACTTCCCTGCACAACCATTCTCTAAGAAACAGTACATCATGTATTAAACCCTTCATGGGTTAGAACATATTAGTAGCTTTTTTTTTAATCTCGTTTATTCAAATTACTTTAGTTTTATATACATTGTTTATTGAGCCCTAAAGAAGGTCTGTAACTTGGTTCGAAACGCTGGTTTCTTATAAATAGTTTAACTTTTAAGGAATTCTTTTTTTCTCCTCATTTTCTTCTCCATATTTTGCTATATGTGACACTATCTGATACATTAGAAGTACCTAAGTAAACATGGTAAGGAGCCTAGGCGGGTAGCTTACGTTAAAATGCCCCTCAGGGTTTATTACCTTTACTCTCAAGATAAGGGAGTTGTCGGGAAGCAACGGTCAACTCAAGATGAAGGAACTGGATGGAGCGACGGTCGAGAATTAGCAAATCACATATAGCCTTTGTAACCATGATCAACACTAATAAATATAATGTTATTCAATAATTATTATTATTTAATAAACAACTCCTGGTCAGTCAACCTTTGGAGAAGGAGGAATATGTCTCTTATTTATTAATGATACAGACTTAATTTATATTAAGTATAACGGTCTCAGGATGGCATCCCATTTTATTATCTAAATATAATTCAGATGAAAGGATCTGACTTTTCCTTGAGATGATTGCTTGGGCAGTGAAGCAAATATAGCAATTTACTAATTAAATTAGTTTTCCAGATTTAAAACTTAATCATTTTATACGCAAAATGGTTGAATAATGATTTTTAATAATTTTTTTTATGAGAAAAAGTACTTTTAAGGAGGGAATATTATCGAAGTTATCGCAGGTGTTAATTACGTTCAACAAAGAGGAGGTAATTTTGTTGACAGTAGGATGTTTATTGTTTATGTTGTTTATAGAGAAGAGAAGTTAATTATGTTGTTAATACAACACAGCTGTTATAACTCAATGAATATTAAGCCCTTTTGTTGACTCGATAAATTTGTTGACTTGAGATATTAAAAACATGGAAAAAATATTTTAATGAGGCAGGAGTCATCAAAGTAACCCCTCGAACCGATAAAATAACATTGGTCTGTAGAGGGCAACAGAAAATAAAAATATCAACATTTATTATAATTATTGAAAAAAGGAAAAACAAATTAAAATATTTTACTATTTAACAGAGCTAGGAAAATTTCAAGTAAAATGAAATTCAGCCATTATTTAAATTAAATGTAATTAAAATAAACTAAAATATCTATTATAGTAACTAAATTTGAATTAATTGTATCTCAATTGTTCAGTTCTTATTTAACTTATTTACTTAATAGAAATGTTAACTAGATTATCATGAATAATAGACGGCGTAACGGCCATTTCACAAATTATGCAACTGTTAATTTAATTGTACAACCGGAGGTTTTATTAAGCCGTGAATACACTCGAGCATTCGCCCCGAATGAGAATGCGGTCCTCCAGGAAGGAGAAGCATTCCACCGCACGTCCACGCACCACATGAGCACTGAGACTAGAGTCTAGGTATATAAGAACAAGGCTCAAAAACTAAGCTCGGTCGAGATCGGCTCCCTTCGGATTCCCGAACCCCTATCCGCAAGTGTCTTAGCGTTTCCTATCTTTTAATACCTTGTGTTTACTATATTTTAAGAAATTACTCTAGAACATATTTTAACCTTAATAGAAAATAAAATAATTAATAATTCATGGATATGAATATCGTCAGCTAAGAGTGTAGTAAACCTGCCAACTCCACTTTTAACAAAATATGTCCGTTCCATATTGGCATGACAACTAGACTAAAATCATCAATCAAAATAAATCTATATTGAAAATAAATACTTTGAATATATTTCATTCTTGGTTAGGTTTCTCGTGATTAGCTTTTGGTGAATATTAAATATATAAATGAATTAACATAAACAATAATTTAACACCTAGAGCTTTGATTGGTTAAAGCTTAAATAGTCGTAAACAGTAGAAGATACCATAAGAGGCACTGTAATCTAAATATATTCATATTTATATAACATCATATATTATTTTTATACATGTAAATGTAAATTTAATTGAAATTAATAAGATTTTATTTGTATACATGTTAAATGTAAATATTATTAAATTATACGAAGTATTATTTATTACTAAATATTTTTATGTTGAAGAGAAAAGATTTGTCCAGGCCGGGATTCGAACCCGGGTCGCTCACGTCATTAGTATGGTGCTCTAACCAACCACGCTAGTGATGTGGGCGACCCGGGTTCGTATCCCGGCCTAGACAAATCTTATCTCTTCAAAATAAAAATATTTAAATATTATAACAATTAATAAAAAAGTAAAATAAAATATATTATTTATTACCTAATGAAGCAAGTTGATTTGAGAATAGCCAAGGTTTTTGAAGAGGTCCCATTTGTTATAGCATTACTAATCTGTTTAATATTTAATTACTTTTATTCGTTTTTAATATTATATTATTTTAAAATATCCTAACTTTAATAACTTAAAAAATCGAAATGATAGAGGTATAAGAGGAAAAATTGGTCTCCCAAAATGCAGTTTTTAGAAACAACCTTTAAACACTTTTACTTTTACTAATTTAATTCTTTGTTATTATTCATACAATGTATTATTCAATCAATATAATGAAACTATTCAATATCAAACCTCAGCTCATTTGAAAGTAATTCCTTGAACTGGTCGAACGTAGCAGAAGAAAACGAAATTCTCAAAAAAATATAATTTAAAGTGACGCAGAATAAGTTTCGATGTATTTATCTTTAATCGATTATTTTTGTATATTATAAAATTAAACATGATAACAAATGTTAGTTGAAAATGGACCCGCGCATGCTCAGAGTCCTCTTGCGAAGAATTGCGGGAGAGTAGTTAGTTATTCCTTCAGGAGGCTCTGGGGTGGAGGTATGTACTCTCTACAGTCTCGATCGTATCGCGATGTATATATATACACATAGATGGATAAGTTTATATATCGAGAAAATGGTCTCGTAGGTTTAATGAATCTTCCAACTTTATGTATTTAAGTAAATTATTTCCAGAATTCTCGAATGCCCTCTTTACTGATCTCCCCACGTATTTTATATATTTTAAATAACATATAGTTATAAAGGATTTTGGATTGTAAAGATTATACACGAAGAAATTCGATGGCTTAGTGGAGCCCCAAATTTCTACTCCGTAAGTCCATATAAGTCTTGTAATAGTCGTGTCGATGAGGCTTTTGAAATTAATAAGGAGCTCAGTAAGTGTTATAAATATATAATTTTAATTTATATGTATCTTGTATATTTAAACCTGAAGAAGACCTGAAATGTGGGGCGAAATGCTGGCTTTGATAATAAACAGTTCTTCGTACTAAATATAATTTTTTATTTCTCCTCATAACAATTTTAAGTATGAAATAGGTTTAGTCTACATAAATGTAGCTTTTAAATAAATTAAGAGGGTAAAAAAATAATAGATATAGCTAGAAACCAACTAAAAATATTGAAATTATATAAATCGAGTTAAAGTTTTTTGAACTGTCTCAATATTGTTTTGTTCCATACGGAGGATCCACAGCCTAGTGAATGAGCGATTAAGTCGAATTTTGTCTAAACAGAATTAAATGCATCAAGGGAAGCGGAATAGTGCGATTCTCGTAGTTTTTGGCTTGGAATGTAGTTGTAATATAAGCAATAACCCCTTTTTGGCTTGGAATGTAGTTGTAATATAAGCAATAACTTCTTTTTGGCTTGAAATGTGTTGTAATATAAGCAATAACTCCTTTTTGGCTTGAAATGAGTTGTAATATAAGCAATAACGCCTTTTTGATCAAAATGCTGACTTACCAATCATTTACTAAGTAAATAATACGGTTATAAGTACATTATTAGAATTAGAAAATTCACCATAACCACTTATTCACCGGGGTGCAGATATATACACATAGTTATGTATTTTTTTATAATTATACTTGTGACCCGCTCAGGCTTCGCACGGGAAGTAGCAGGAAAATGATGCCTACATGTATAGTCTGTCGTAGGATCGTATCAGTTTGATTCGTCCAATATCTGGATTAGATTTAAATATAATAAAAATGTCAACACTACTTGAAGTATTTTAATGTCATTTATTATGCAAATATCACAAATATAAAAACACACTAAAATATTTCTTTATATTTTAGATAACTTCTCCCTGATTACGTGTAAACACGAAAATATTTTGTTTAGAAGTTACATGTATCAGGGCAACATACAATTGTCCGTGAGAAAAGCATTGAGTGGTCAAGTCAATTCCAGCAACTCATAAAGTTTGACCTTATACTTTGTTAATAGTCATTCCAAACGCTAATTTTATTGGAAATTGGAGCCGTTTGAACTAAAAAGGCAATTCTGAGGGTATCATGGAAGTTCTTGGTATAAAACAGTTTCACCAGTTTCGTTCCCAGTTAATATGGTACATTCCATCAATTTTTTTTTTTTAAATTGTCTACTTGGAGTCTTATACCGTTGCATAGTTTGGGTGGACTTAAATTTCTTAGTAATACAAAATCTTACCGTTGGAACAACATATACCCTTGGACTCATCATTCCATTTTAGAGCTGAGCAGTATTGACCAACAATAGAAGGAGAGCCTATAGATATCGCCGGATCGTTTCTATAATCAATTCTCGAATCGTAATTAATTCCAGAATATTCTTAGTGCACCATCTATTAGTATTATGGGTTCCACTGCAAGTAATTTGAATAATATACCTTAAATTTCTTTGCCTTTCCCGGACATACGATAAGCGGATATCACTCTCTTGATCATTTTCGTTGCTTCGATTCAAACGAACTCTTTTAGCCGACGACGTACTGCCTCAAATATTAAATCTTCACCGAGGCATGATTAAATTATCATGTGTTAATTTTTCAAACATTTCCGCAAATTATCGTTATATTCCAACTTATTTACAAAAACTTCGATAAATACACCTACACCTTCCTGGCGAATCACTCTATCTATTGGCGAAAACCGCATGAAAATCCGTGCAGTAGTTATTGAGCATATCGCGAACGAATGCGGCTGAGGACTTTGTTTTATAATATGTATAGATATTGGTTTCTAAATTTAATATGAATATAACTATACTCCGAGTTGCAACTAGGTTACAATATCAATATATTTAATTTAAAATATCGACTTTTTTAACCATTTTAGATTTCTTAAACACTCTAAGCTCTCAATTAATTACAGAAAACTCATATATATGACTATTATAAAACCCATCTGTATTTACGGAGTTGAGCTTTGGGTCTACTAAGCCATCGAATTCCTTTCCTATCCAATCCTTACGATCCAAAATCCTTAATGTTGCTTACTTTGTCACTTATAAATTCATCC
The DNA here is from genome assembly GCA_964056705.1 of Troilus luridus. Taxonomy (NCBI): domain Eukaryota; kingdom Metazoa; phylum Arthropoda; class Insecta; order Hemiptera; family Pentatomidae; genus Troilus; species Troilus luridus. The sequence goes on from OZ057415.1 coordinate 102,394,905, forward strand.
CTAATGGCCTTATTGTCCCATTTGTTGCAAATTTCCCACTCAAACCCACTAGTTTCAACCTAGGTTCCTCTTGAATTACCAGTAATCCTCTGAGACTTCGGAAAAGAAGATACCCTCATGACCTTCTAACTTAAATCTGTTATTTGAGTACCACCAGTGGGTAGTTTCTCTACTTACCTTAATGCCAAGCTATTATATATCATTGATAATAGTCACGATTACTTTTTAATTTAAATTCTGTATTTACTAATTAACTATTATTTATTATTATACAAATGGGATTTTCAGTAAATATTTTTTTTCCAGTACCGTAATTTTTTTAATTTAATGAAGAGATTTGAAAAAAAATTCAAATCATCGAGAGCCGATATGGTAATATCCATATTTGGTTGATTACTATTTTGAATTTTTGAAATTACTATTTTGAATTATTCAAAAATTATAAATAAAAGGCCTACATATATACAAAAATCGCAATTACTTCAATATTATCATTAACAAATGTTTTTTAGATTTTAATTTTTATAATTAATTACATCTTGGTAATGACATACATTTTTTTTAATTCTATTTTTTTGGGGGGTAGATATGATCGTAGGGAGCTGTGTTACTAATCTCAAGATCCACATAACTAGACAGGCTGTTGTAGATAAATAATTTTTGAGGGAAAAACCTGGCACTTAAGATTGAGGCTAATCACATCCTTGCCTAACCGTTGGGTTAAAAACATTATAAAAGCTACATATATTGGGAACAAAGTCATCAAGGTTTTTAGTTGTAGATGTTTTTCCCCTAATTTAGTTTTAGTTACAACCCTTGCAAAATATAAAGGTTTAAAGAAAAATAGATGGAGAAATATACGATGTAAAATACGCCATTGTATTTATCGCTCAGGAAAAGCTGCTGTTGTTCAACAAGAGTTTCATTACCTATATAAAAGTTTTTATCAGATTTTGATGAAATTTGTATAGAACCTTGAGGTAGGCTTATGATTAAAAAAAGTAACACTGCAGAGAAGGGTAAGAAATTAGATAAAATATATTTATCATAAACCTATCAATATAGCGCTTTTCTTTTTTCTTTTCCGATGAAAACAAATAAGGACCGACCATTTTTCGAAAATTAGATATTTGTAATTAGGTTACATTTAGATGTGTTTTTCTGTCAAGCCGGGTAGCGCAGACTGTAGAGTGCCGATTGCCTAATGTTCGGGGTTCAAATCCTGCTGTGGCAGGTAGCTTATGTAATAGATGGACTCCGTGGGGTCTTGACAGATTCTCCTTCTATAGATAAATTTGGGACTACAACTGTTGCATCGTCCGATTAGCCGAAGAAGCATAAAGTGACCCAAAAAGATTAAACAAACAGACCCTTTTAGGGCTCACCCAACCACAACGGAGTGGGTACCCTTAATTGGTGGAACCTCTTAGCAATTGAAGTTTTAATAATAATGAAGTATATCAGTAGGTTTAAAAAATATGCTTAAGTACGTAATATATGTTCCTGATCCCATTGTTTTTTCAATTATTTATTATTTATATTTTGACAATAATTATATGAAAACTGAGAATTTTATTAGAAACTCTTGAAAGTTGGTCAATATGTTTTATTGAAATTCATTACCTCATTCTCGGTTGGTTGTTTTAAAATTAAGGCGTGAAACCAGCTCGTCTTAGTTAATACCTCATCCTTTAAAAAAAAAATTCTAAGCTGGAGTACCTAATAGTTTAATTAAAATTATACTTAAACAAGCAAGAATCGCTATTTTGTAGAATGTAGATTTTATTTATTGCCATGCTACGAAAAAGATATATTAGATCGTATAAAATAATGCTAAATGTCTATAAATAGGTTATATAAAAATATAACATCTGATGTTTATATTTTTTCTTTTTGTAAACTTTCTGTTTACTTCCTTCTTTTATCTTTGTAAATTTTTATCACCACCTTTCTGTACATTTACTCTGTAATATTTTTATTCATATATATCCCTCACCTTTTTGTTCTAAATTTCTATTACTCTACATACATTTTTTTAAAATATTATCAATTACTTGGTACTGCAATGTATTTTTATAGTTTTGTTGTTTTGTCTGTTTTTCTTTCTTAGCCCTGAAGATGACCCACAAAGTGGGTCGAAACGTCGGTAAAAAAAAAAAATTAGTACCCACTTATTTAGTGCTTAATATGACTGCACCCCCAACTATTTCCTTCCTTATTCAGATCTTCCAGTCAACTATCTCCTCGCATACTAAATGTATATAGTTTATTGGAATAGACAACACGGAAAGGCTCAACCAACCTCTCATCGCTGTGAAACATAGTTTCCATGGTGCACAGGTAGACTGCCCATAGCTCCATAACCACTCCCTTTGATTCACCCATGTCCTTTCCACCAACGTACTATCAGGTTAAAGGACAGTGACAAATCGGTCTAGATCCATGGAAAATGGCTGTTCCGGGTGAGCAGGCGCACAAGAACCTATATATCTTTCCCCGAACAGACCGATTCTTGTTCAAAACTACTGGTGGCTATTGACATCCGGGAATATAAGCGATTCCCGATAGTAGTACACTTGTGAGTTGCCTACGGTTCGCTGAGTTATCATATAAAAGTAACTACTCTCTTATTCTTGTACCTTTCGACCATCTACGAAGTTTATCTTTAAGCTTCTTTGTCGAGACAAAATTCCACTAGTCCAGTGAAAGTGAATGGGTCAATATGAAAACTTGACATTTCAAGGACGGTTTTTCTTTAAGATGTATTTCCTTTTTTTCTAACTTAAAAGAAAAACATATATTTTTATATACAGGGTGTTTCGGAATTGCACGGCACTATTTTAGGTATATGTTCTCTAACACAAAATAATCAAAAGAGTTCACATTAACATATATCTCAAACTCATTTATGAAACTGATATGACAGGTTAAAGATTTATTATTTATTTACTACATTAAGACTGACTGTACAAAGTTTATGTTAGAGAAGAAATTCGTTAACTGTAAGTACTAATGGAGGATGGAAATAGTTGGGGGGAGCAGTCAAAAATTTACACAAGAAATAAGTGGAAACTTATTATTTTTTATGTGTGCCATCGTTTCGACTTCAATTTTTGCACCGAGTAGCCACTCCTACTGGCCCTGAAGATGACCTACAAGTTTTATTCGATAAATCAGGTTGGTTTAAAAAAAATTTAATCGAAGTCAACTCCTCGCACTAGCAGTATATGAATCTCAAAGCTGAACAAAATGGAATTCTGCTTCCTTCAAACCAGTTGTCTTTTTTAAGTCCCACTTGCTGATCACACTGTCTTAAATTAAATTTCCAAAACTTACGTTTACCAAAATAAAGTTTCATGTCATGAGAATTGGTACAGTTTCGTCCAAATAATCACCAAATAATGTAGAATTCCGTCAACTTTATTACAATCATATAAGGGTAATGTTCGTTTGGGGTTATGTGTTCTATTCTTTGAATTAAAAAAAAAAATCCTTTTCTTTTTTTTCTTGAGGCTTAATTAAAAAAAAGATGAAAATTTGGGGGGATTTAGCAAGAACTGAAAATATGCAATCTCTTTTTTTCAAGAGAAAGGTATATTGGCAAAAAGTGCAACATGCGATCAGAATCATGAAACTGTCTTTTTGTGACGGAGTAGGTTGGTAGTGCATTCCTTCAACATGGCGCACGAAGAGCATTCGGAACGGTACGTGATGCGGATCGTTCAGATTGAGTTTTCGAACATCTATGAGATTTATTTACGGCTGGAACGAAGAGATGATATCAGTCACATGGTGTAAAAAACCAACTAGATATGAATCAAAATACAGTTGTAGATTTGAACAACTACTTAAGAGAAGTTTCTTTTAGAAATGGCGACATTTGCGCCCGGCTAACGGAGAAGTACCAAAAAACAAAAAAGACTGTACCAGTACAACCCATGAAGGGTATTGAGTCCAGTACACGATGGAGATAGTACTGTTTTAAAGAAAATGGTTGTTCAGGAAGGTGCTTATGCCGAGATCGAGATCGTGCTTAACTACCAGGTTTTTCCCGATTTGAGGGTATCCACTTTGTATAGGCTAATTGAGCTCGAGGAGGGTCTGGATACCCCACCGGATCTATCCGTGGCGGTCAAGGAACCTTACGTAAACAAACCTCGCTTATTCAGTGAGTGCCAACGTCCCGGCCTAACTTGTGAGCATAATAGGGCAGATTTAGAGTCTATTTATGAGAAAATATATAAATGTATATAGAAACAGCAAGATTTATTACAACTTATCGGACAGATTTGTTATGGCGTTTCCGTCATCATCGTCAATATTTGTTCCCACCTCTTCCTTTCTTAGGGTCTGTTTCGTCGTTCACTTCGAAAGTCCTTTTCCATACATTCTTGTCTGACGTATTTCTCATCATTCCCGTTTCGCCTCCTTCCTGACACGACACCCTTTCCGTCAGTTTCATCAGTTGCTCCTTCTGCAACTTTACGAAGTTATCCTCTTCGATATCCGCTTTGCGCTTCTTCGTGTCCTCGGCGGATCCCCTTGACGATGTCCCATCCCTGTCTTCTTTCCCTTTTCCTGATCCACACCTCTCCTGATCGGTCACGAAGTTCTTCCTTCTGCAGGTATCAAATCTCCCCTGGGTAAAACGGGACCTCATTGCGTGATTTTGAAAACTTTTAAGCATCTTATGGAAAAAAAAATTGAATTTAAATATTTTAATGTTAATTTAGTCATATGGATTATATATGAAGTTTATTTCATTTGTATTCTCCTCTCGAAAAAACTTAACCTTATTATTTCATTCTTCTGTAAAGACGACAAAAGTGACGGTATTTCACACTCCGAGGCTAACTATATTTATCACATCTTTTGAATATGTACATGTTTCAATTTATTAATTTTATGATTTTAAAATTAATATTAGGAATAAAGTAAAAACAGTCTATTAGTTTTGGCGGTTCATATAACTTTCATTTATCTCCACATAAATGAATAAATATCCATCAATTTGTCCATGAATAAGATGAATATTATTGACACTTTTCTGTCCCATTATATCTTTTTCAATTGGAAATATTCATTCAAATTTTACTAATGCATGCACTTTTAAGTACCTTGGATCTGTCATAACAGATGACAACAGAATGGTAGAAGAAGTGAATGCGAGGCTGTCTGCAGGTAACAAGTGCCTCCATGCCCTGCAAAAAACTTTAAACTTCAAAGCTCTGTGCATACAAGCTAAAATAGCTATTTATGAGACTATCTTTAGACCCATAGTTACACATGGCGTGTACCCTGGCTATTGACAGACGAAACTAAAATGTCTGGGAAAGGAAAAACTCAGGAAGATATATGGGCCAATAAGAGAGAACGGTACGTGGCGATCAAGGGAGAGTTGTGAGCTCTGCAAAATATATGGAAAATCCCACACCTGGTATCGTTTGTAAGAAAATCCCTCCTCAGATGGCTGGAACACGTGGAACGGATGCCAGAAACAAGGATGCCAAGTCGCCTGTTATACGGAAGCATCGGAGGAAGGCCTAGGATGAGATGAGAGAACGAGCAAGGGGTAGGAATGACTGGCTTAAGGTTCTTGAGGAGGACCAGGTCCTTTAGGCAGATAAATAATTTAATCTGTAAACAGTCACGGGTAGACCCTGTGGGATACAGCTGACGCTCACTCAGCCTCTATGAAGTGGGTACCCTAAATTGGCGTTGAGCATAATTTTTAACAAATCACCTAACCACCTCCCTGCACAACTTGTCCAAGAAACAGGACAGTCTCTACCATGTACTGAACCAAAGACTCTTCATTGATTGTAGTGGTATAGGTTTTCTTCCTCATTCGATATTTAATACATTCTCAATATTTTTTATTCATCCTACAAAATTTTATTTATAAATAATATAATATACACTTACAAGTGTATATACAATTTTAACATATCCTTCTGTTATCCTATGGTATTTTAAAATTGTTTACATATACTCACAAAGCCCGCTGTTTGCAATATTTACAATTTAAGCTTTTGCCATTTATTTATACACATATATAATCGGAGCACACCTTCTTAATCTCCCCCTTCAACTACACTCAATATTTAACTCCCCTTCTATTTTTAATATTTCTCAATTTACAGCATCGCTCATAACATGACACCTAAGCAGTCCAAAAAAATATCTTCACTCGATCCATAATATAACAACGCCTTACTGAATAAAATCTACACCATATAAAAGACAACTCCATTTATAACATCACCTATCACCAGTTTCATCTTCTCGATCTATTATAACTTCTTAATCTACCAAGATGATGGGTTCGTAGACCGGCTGGTGGCCAAAGGGTTTTTAAAAGGGGGCAAAATTTAGGACTTTCATTGTAGCATTGTCCGATTAGCCACAACATAATGTGTTATTAAATGAATAAACAATCAATTCTTACTGTAAAACACCTCAGTCTATGACACTTCACAATCTCTTAAATTTATAACAACCCTTGATAGAGAAACACCGAAACATAACAATGTTATTTGTATCAATTAAAATAGATTTGGTTACCTTTAATTGAAAACATTACAATAGTTTTGTATAATGTTCGTCCTCGAATGGATATAATTAATATAGAAAGGAAAAAATAGTTTTTCATTAAATATATAGCTTTTAACAATAAATTTTTTTTTTTAAATTATTTTATTGAATTGTACAACTGTAATATATACATCTAGTACAAGGGCTGTATGAATAAATAAATACATGAAAGGACGTGTAGAGGCACTACCCATTGGCAGCACTCTAATAACAATAAATGAAAAAAGAAAAAGAAAAAATGGTGAAGGATGAAGATTTTTATTAAAACTTCCAAAAATTAAAAATAATTACCGGAATAAATTTGCTATGCGATGGGTTACATTTGAATAGCAAAGCATTGCAGGCTTGAAATATCGTAAAGATGATTCTTGTAAATCCCCATACGTTATACGTATTCTGCAACATCAACAATTGTTAGTCCATTTATTTCCCTTTTCATCATGAATTGATCTTCTTCTTCTTAAATATTATAACATATGACAGTAAAGTTCTCTTGAACGACTCACATTTGGTGGAGATGTAATAAATAAAAGAAGAAAATGAAGAAGTTTGTTTAAAAATAGTAACCTTTTATGCCATTCCTTGGGAACAATTCCTGCTCTTCGATCATTTTTCTTCTTTTTCGCTATCTTTCTTAGCATTCAAGTCCTTTATCCGTTGCTTCGTCTTCTTCACAGCTTCTTGTGCCATTTCAAGATCACCTTCCGCCCTCTCCAACATCTCCTTCAACTTGTGGAGCTGCTTCTGCTGTACCTTGTGGAAATACTCTCCTTCAAGAGCTGCTTCTCGCTTCCCGAGGGCTCCTCCCGAGCTCCTGATAGGTCCTCCACCTCCTCCGCCTTTCCCAGCTCCTGATCCTGGGTCTCCCAACCCGGTTGAAAACTGATTGACACGATTTGAAGTAATTGCTTTGGCATTTAAAACAGACCTGAACGTGTGGACCAGAAACCTACACATCTTACTGAAGATGAGGTTTCAAATTGAAACCTCCCTTTTATATATAACTTTACATTTTTAACGGTCATATGGGAATGACATTTTTATTTATGGCTATAAATATTTGATGTCAGAGATTCTAAGGCAGTTTCAAACTGAAGTTTTTAAAAAAACTAAAAAAAGTGTTAAGAGTATTCATTGGTCTGTGTGGTTTAACGTGGCTAATCGGACTACAGTCATAAATTTCGCCTATCCAGGTTTAATTAGGATAAGGATCTTTAGCGAGTACCTGAAATCGCACAAGATCGAAATCTCCCACCTACGTCCCATCCGAAGAACGGCGTAACTAAGAAGTTTTTACTCCCTTTTAAAATCCTAAGGCCACCTATTGGGCTGCGAACCTGCGATCTTGGGCTTAATGGGTTTTTAAAAATAATCGATTCGGAGCAAACAGAGATTGCTGATTCTGATTGATGAGTCTGTTTGTATAGTTGACGTGAGATGTACTGCATTTGAACTTCATCGATGTGGTTCATCGATGTTCATTATGGAGAAAGAAGATAATATTTATTAAGACCTCAAAAAAATAAAAATCATTATCGGAATAAACTTGCTTTGGGTTACATTTGATTTATACTTTTTGATAATTACACACTTAATATATCATAACAAAAAAAGAGTGATCTTTTTACCTATCGATGTAATTTAGTTGAATTAACGAAACGTTGACTTTTTTTTTGTTTTGTTTTTTGGAATTCCAGTTGGATAATAATAATTTATGTCCCCTTTTATTGAGAAAAAAAAGAATATGAGAAACTTGAGTGTATAATATTTGCAATTAGTTATGGAAAGTATATATATATATATATATATATATATATATATATATATATATATATATATATATATATATATATATATTATTTTTTTTTATAAGAAAGTTTTTTTATAAGAATAAATATTTCTTGATATTCAGAGAAATTTATTGACCTCTACCCGGACCATTTTCTTCCACAAAAAGTATATACACTCAACAGCAAAAAAAACCGGACACTTAGATTTGGTCTTATAATTTTGTTAAATATATATTTATATGTATTAATATTTTTAATTTATAGTAAGAATTTGTTAATTTATAGGTTATTTAAACAAAATCTGCCAAAAGTGGACAAGTTTTGTTGATTATGTACAAAATAAAGAAAAAATGATAAATAAAATAAAATGATAAAAACACATTTTTTAGAAAACGTTATTCTTCATTTTTCTTAGGTTTTCTAACAATTTATGTAATTCTAATAGCGGGTATTACTCCCTCTGGTACGGCGAAGGGCTCTAACCCTGCCAGGCATCGAAGAAATTAAATTCTGGACGTACTCCACCGTCATAGCATCCCATTCTACTCGAAGAGCAATTTGGAGCTGATTTAAGTCACTAGGAGGAGGATGACGGCTTCTAACACGCCTCCCTAAATTATCCCACAAATGCTCTATGGGATTCATATCTGGAGATCGTGCAGGCTAGTCCAAAACTGTGATTCCCACTTGCTCCAAGTATTCGGTAACAATTCTGGCGGTATGTGGACGAGCATTATCCTGCAGTGCTCACCAATAAATGGAGCAAATGGGATCACAGCCTCTAGGAGGATTTCCTCGATGTATCTCCGAGCAGTCAGAACCCATTATTTATGAAAATCAGTTCAGCCCGGGCGTGGAAATTAATTCTACCCCAAACCACAACTGATCTCCTTTCAAAAGGCAGTGATTCACGAATGGTACATTGAGCAAATCGCTCCCCTGGTCGTCTCCACACTCTGTATCGACCGTCTTAGTGGTATAGACCAAATGGAGACTCATCCGTGAATAAAACAGTTCCCAATTGCTCCAGAGTCCAATGAGAATACTGATTAGCAAATAATCGCCTTTCTCTTCGATGCCTTTCCAGGAGTTGGGGCCCTGTCGCGGGTCGCCTTGATACGAGTTCATGCTCCCTCAGTCTCCGCCGCACTGTGTCTGCACTTACACGTGTATTTCGAGCCACTTCAAGCCTTTCCCGGACCTCAGGAGCCGTTAAAAGTCGTTCTCTCAATACCGACAGCGTAATAAATCGATCGTATACTGCCATTGTTGCCTTTGGTCGCCCACTGTCGGCCCTCCTATCGTAGTTATCAGTCTCCTGGAAACGCCGGAGTGCATCGTGATTGGTAGACTTCGCTACCCCAAGCTCTGGCCTTCTCTGGCCAAGGCACCAGCTCGGGCTATGTCAACATTTGAAATAACCATTATTCTGGACCAAAATTAAAAAAAAAAACATGTCTATTAATCACAGTAAAGGCTTGGTTAATAAATTAAAGATGTTTAAATGTGCGAAAAACTACTTACAGTTTAGAATAGGTCCGACAGGTAAATCAACTTCAAGACAAATAAATCAAATCTGAATTTTATCTAATTGTTTACTAATCCTGAAGGGATTAGTTCAATGGAATTAGAGCCTACATTCTCTGTAATAACTAGAATACCCGAAAAAACAAACACATTGCTGATAATTAGCTTTTAATACGAAAAATATCAAGTGTCCGGTTTTTTTTGCTGTTGAGTGTATAAGTGTAAAATGTATATATTTCAAATTTAAAGCCACTTCCACGATATTCCTAAATCTTAAAGCATTAATTTTAAATTACACAACTCAATAATCGGTGGTGAGTTATGATCATGAAAGAAATGCGTAAATATATCTTTATCACTCATCAAAACTGTACTAATGTAGGAAAGAAAACTGTATTAACCTAGCTTCAGAGCTTGTCTGCTAGAACGCAATTGTGTCACTGTTAAGAGTGCTAATGCTAATCCTATTCCAAGCCGACTAATAGTTTTTCATGTCACTTTAGAAATACAAGTGCGATATGTTATATTTTATAGTATCTTTTAAATTATTGACTTGCTATTCCCAAGATTTACGATTCTTCTTACCTCTTCCATCATATGGATAACTGAATGTACCTATTGCTAATTTTGGTATTGGTGAAACAATTATAAAAAGGATTAATTATTTTGAAATCGCACTGAAACTTTTTTTAGATATATTAAAAATATGTGATATTTGGTCTTCAAATTTCTTTTGAAAAAAACACGTTTAAAGTTTATGTATACTAAATCTACCTTTAAACTAGCAATAGAAATATAGTTATTATTTAATTGATAACATATTTTTAAATATAAATGTTATGTAAAATTATCCATCAATATTTTATTTCAATTATATTCACACATATGTCTAAAATACAAATTTGCAAACGTATTTACCATATAACTTGTGCTATTACTATATAAAACAATAAATAAGTTTTTAAAATAATATTATTTATAAATAATTGAAATAAAAAGGATCGACGAGGATGGGATTCGAACCCACGCGTGCAGAGCACATTGGATTAGCAGTCCAACGCCTTAACCACTCGGCCACCTCGTCTTGTCTCCCAGCGTAGCCAAAATGTATCCACAAACTAATTTATTTATAATTATTATTTATTATGATTGTTTTAAATGATATAAATATTAGTTACGATAATTATTAGTCACGATAACTTTACAATAGGCCTCATGAAGTAACCAAGCTTTCTGTGTCATTCGCATCACTCACGCGTTTGTTGATACTGATATTTACGTTGCTATAACTTGATCAGTATTCCAGTTTGTTTATTATTTCAGTTAACAATTGATCGGGTAATTATTCCGCAGGTTGTTGCTTCGTGTTTAGTCACAAAAAGTTTTAACTTTTCTTTCGCCCCCCTTTTCATTCAAGTACAAAAATACAAGTTATAATGAGCCTTAGTATGTAAAAGATTAGGTAATTGTGGGAAATGTGTATACTTCTGTAATCATTTCATCAAGAAATGAACGTTTCAACGTAAATATACCATCTACACTTCAATATGTTAGTTATAACTTTTATTTCTTGATGAAATGGTTACCGAACTCTACACATTACCCATAATTGCATTCTCTTTGCCATACTAAAGCTCACGATAACTTGTATTTTTGAAAAATATTAAAAATGAAACGAATAAGCAGTTAAAAGGTTTCACTAAACTTGAAGCGACAACATGCGTGCGGAATGAATACCAGTTTCTATAATGCCTAATTAAATGATTTATTTTTTCGTTTTTATTGAAGTTTTTTTTTGTCATTTCTTATTATATTGCAAAATAATTATGTTGCTCGGTTTGAAATTGGATTTTTTCAGGGGGGGGTATTGCCCTATAATCATTATTTAAACCAAAAATTACTCAACGCAGTTAAACTATATCAGATGAAATGTAAACTATAATTTCATAAAAATAATTAAAATTGTACACGTTTTTATTAATTTTTAATATTTCAAATTTATCACAAAAATATTAAAATATGCTTACTTGTACCTACTGATAACAACTATGAATTTATAACAATATCAATATCAAACTGAATGCACTTAACTTAAATATTGTGGACAAAGAATAAACATAATAAAGTTGTTCTTTCCAAGTACATATTATCTTTACCCTCCCATTTCCAATTTAATTAGATATAACCGTTTGTTATTTCCATAAACAGTTAATTTGATATATTGTTGATTTTCGTGCCCAATTTTTTATATTAGTTATATATATAAAACAGAGCACATCATCTTAAACTCCGAACACATCCTCTGGTCTAAATCCGTAACATACCTCGGTTTAATTCTAGATAGGTCCTTAACATTCACAGAGCACTTGTTTCCTTATTAAATTAAAAAACCAGGCTAAGCCCCAAAAACAAATTAATCCTTTACAAAACAGTAATCCGCGCATTGATAACCTATGCCTCACCTGTCTGGAGTTCAACCTGCGTCACAAATTATAGAAAGTTTGAAAGGGTGCAAAACCTAAGCATGAGGATTATCAATGATTATCCCCGCTAGAGATCTTGAACTCCCCACTACAAAACAATATGTTTCAGCCCAAACAAAAGCATACTTAGAAAAAAATCCAGCTTCCGAAAACCCATTATTCCGAGAAATCGGTTACTATGATAAACATTGGCTACGAACAAATCACTATTTGCTGGTATTGTAATCTAGTTATCTGTATTTATTTTATTGTTATTTTTAATTGTTTCTTAATTTTCTTTTTTATTATTATTATTATTTTTTTTTTAAGCTGTTTTTTCTACATTTTTCCTGCTATTGTAAAACTTATTTATAAAAGATAACTTTAATTAATTAAAATCTCTGTTCTTTAAACATGTAAAGGAAGTCCGGAACATGTATTCACACTTATGCTGCTTGTATATATAAAATTGCAAACAAAATTTCTTTCTTCTCTTATATTAGTTATATCATCTTCGAGTTAAGTTATATCAAGTTTTAACTCATCACTCGTTCCATTTTTAAATATTCTCAAAAAAAAAAAAGAAGAAAAAAATCGTAAGTTTTAGTATGAAAACTTATATTTCATCAAGAAATGACCGTTTCAAGTAACATTTCGAAGTATAGACGATGAAATAACCTAAACAGGCAGTATAAGTCAGTTCTTTAATCTGCATAAAATTGGTGATGGTTACTATATACAGTCAGTAATACAATTATTTTTATTTTAGAGAATATTAAAAAGAAAAATAATGAAAATTTAAAACTTAATAGACTCGAAGCGACGACCTGCGGAACTGATATCCAATTTATTAAGAGTTGAAAGGCAAGTTTATTTATTTGCTCAAACACTTCAATATAAAACTTGATGATTGCTATTTCAAAGTTATTAAACTGTTCAGCACAAAGGAAAAGTATCATTTTTATTATATTTTCTTTTAAATAATAGACATTAGGAATCACTACATTGGTCTTTGAAAGGAGTTGAGGTACATTTTATTATATGCCCGTCAATTATTCTCAGTGCTTGTATTTTGTGTGGGGAAAAAGTTTTATATATAAGTTTGGGAAAAAAGAAATCCATTATTTTCTCGGTAGATGGCTGTAGTGATCGATATCTCGTAAAGTATCGAACAAACAATCGAAAGTTTATGCTCGTTGTCAATGCAAGTTTATATTCAGTTGTAAATTACAGGGTGTTAACAATGGAAGTCAACAAAAAGAAAATTCGGTAGATTTTACAGTTTCTCTTTGATAAAGGCGAAAATGCAAGCCAGGCCGCTGAAATTGTGAATGGTGTTTACGGTGCCGATAGCTAATTACGTGCAATATTGATTTCGTCGATTCCGTTCAGGCATTTTTGATGTTAAAGATGCACCTCGCACAGACAGGCCCGTCGTCGAAAATGTCGATAAAATCACAGAAATAATCGAAGTTGACCGGCATGTTAGTAGTCGTAGCCTCTCCCAGGAGCTAAAGATCGACCATAAAACCGTTTAAAACCATTTGCGCAAAGCTGGATTTAAAAAGAAGATCGATGTTTATGTTCCACACCAATTAACATTAAACAACATGATGGATCGATTTCCATGTGCGAAGCCTTGGCCAAACGGAATGAAATCGACCCATTTCTTAAACGGATAGTGACTGGGGATAAGAAATGGGTCAATACTGTGCGAAAACTATCGTGGTCAAAGCGTAGTGAAGCAGCTCAAACGGTGGCCAAACCAGGACTAAAGGCCAGGAAGGTTCTACTGTGTATTTGGTGGGACTCGAAAGGAATCATTTACTATGAGTTGCTTCCGTATGGCCAAACACTAAATTCAGATCTCTACTGTCAACAACTGGAGCATTTGAAGTTAGCGATTGATTAGAAACAGTCGGAATTGGCCAACAGAAGAGGTACTGTGTTCCATCAGGACAACGCAAGGCCACACAAGTCTGTAGTGACTCGCCAAAATCTCCGGGAGCTTGGTTGGGAAGTTTTAATGCATCCACCATACAGTCCGGACCAAGCACCAAGCACTACCTTTTTCTCACATTGCAAAACTTCCTGAGTGATAAGAAATTGGGATCAAGAGGAGATTGTGAAAATCGATCACTAGAGTTTTTCACCAATAAGGACCAAGACTTCAATGAGAGAGACAATATGAAGCTACCTTTAAAATGACAACACATTATACAACAAAACGGTACATATCTGACCCAAATCGGACAATCCAAAACATCTAAAATAAAGTTTTGAATTTCACACAAAAATAATGGATTTCTTTTTTCCAACCTATTACAAGTTCTTACAGAGTAAGAACATTATACCTAAAACCGAATTATGGGGAAAAGGGCATCCGATGACACCAAGATTAAATGAAAGAAGAACCTCCATGTTTCCTATATTCTGTCCCATGTAGAACAGCTGAAATACTGACTTCTTGGATTTAAACTGCAATACGACCTAGGATAACAATATATTCTGATTGCTGGAAGGCCTATAAGGGAATAAATCAAATTGAAGGGATGAGGTATAAACATTAGGTTGTTAACAATTCAAAAAATTTCGTTGACTCAAACACAGGTGCTCATACCCAAAGGGTGGAATTACTTTGGACTTCAGTCAAATAAAAAAAGAATGTGGAACGAGTAGGAATATGTAGTTTTCATATTATGCGAATTCATATGGAGGAGAAGGTATGAAAAAGAATGTTTGTTTACAAAGATTTCAGAAAGCATTGATGATTTTAATCCACAAATTTTATTGAAAGTGTTTTGTTTCGGGGTTATTTATAAATATACACATGTTTTGTTTTGAGTATTTTATTTAATAGCATAAATAACAGATATCTAAAAAATAACCTGCATGCGTTTTCCTAAACATACCGGACAAAACTTATACTATTAACTGAAGTATTAATTTACTTAATCGTACCTAGTTATATTAAATGTGTTTTATCAATTTAATCGTATCTATTCTTTTTATTAAGGGGGCGGAGTGGCAGAGAGCTGAGTTGCCATGCCCAAGGTCCTGGGTTCAAATCCAGCTCGCAGCCAGAATTATTTTATCTTTTAGCAGTTGGAGATGGACCCAATGCGATCTAGGACGCTCCTGAGCCTCACCCAGCCTCTATAAAGTGGGTACCCAAAATCAGGGGAAAATCTGACGGTTGAGCGTGATCTAGGACAAATCACCTACCTGGACATCTGTTGGCCATGAAATCTACGATGTATTGAACCCCAGACAGTTTTTTAGACACAAAATTATTGGTGTAATTCAAAATAATATATCGATATTTTTCTATCAATCTTTTATAAGGATAGGTTAAACAGGATGTAAATTTAACCCAATGAATCTCAAAAACAAAACATTTATAGCTAGTATGTACCCAATTCAAATAAAATGCATCCCTATTATAATAATAATATCTTCGCTGCCAAAAATAATCCTTTACATTTTATACTTAACATTACCAAGGCTATGCAACCCTTCGAAATTATTATATGTAATATGCGGTTGAGCGTGATCTAGTACAAATCACCTCCCTGCACAACCGTTGGCAATGAAACAGTCTTTAGGAACAGTCTTTTTTTTTAAATTGTTATTAATATACAATATTTTTTACATTATTAGATAAGTACCAGTCCCAATGTAATAATAATTTGACTTACACATGCTTATTGTACAAACGTTTGGTGATCATTGTGCAATATTTTATTTTACATAAGGCTCCTTCAAAAGACCAACGTATTTGACAGTTTCATGTAATTTAAAAAAACCAAAATTTGGGCATAGATTGAGCTAAGCATTCCTATTGTTAGGATGGTATTGAAATTCTATTATTATGCATTAGACAATTTTTTAAAGCTTGAAACTTTTTTTATTTTAATTTATGTAATTATTCACATAAAACCCAAGTTCAAACTCAGTAAAAAACAAAATATGACTTTATTAAAAAAAATGTCAGAAATAGAACTAAAGGCTTAACTAAAAAAAAGCCAAATTTTGAATTATGTCATTCTTATGAAGGAGCGATATAAAGCGGAATAATAAAAATTAGAATAAGATAAAGATTCCAACTTACTTATTTCGTTTTTATTTTACTTTCAATAGACAGAAAAATATACAATTTGACTGCAATGGGAGTTCGAGTGATTTGGAAAATTATAAAACTGAAAATTAGGGATTGGTCCGCCATAAGGCCCTTGTATATTTTATTTTTAATTTGATTAATGATTAATTTTTTAATTACTGAAATATATTTTTTCATAATGATAAAACTAAAGCAAGCAGATTATTTATGAAAAAGATTCTCAAAATATTTTCCCTGTTAATTGAAGCTTTTTAACTTAGTTAATTTTTCTTTTTTGGCAGATTTAATTTCCTTTGGGAAAGTTGTCCATCGTTAGGATGTAAAGGATTTGAATCCAGGGCTTCAATTTGTATAATTTTTTTTTTTAATTTAGTCGCGGAATTCTAAATGAAAATGCTAATATGACCGTTTTCGCAGAATTACTTTTCTCTGAGTAAGTGTGAATAATTAAATTTCGTAAAATTTTCTCTTTTTTATGACTACAAATAAGTTTTCAAAATATTACAACTTGAATATTTTCAAATATTATGTTCGACTTAAGTGTTCTAATGTTAAAATTAATAGAGAACCATCACAATAATACATAAAAACAAATAAATTGTTTGGCCTAAATTATTATAAGAGGCCAAAAAATAATTACTTAAAATTATTCGTAAAATCCTCAATGCTCCTAACTTTGTAACGAACAAAGTAATCCATAATGACCTTAATGTCCCATTTGTTGCTGATTTGGCCCGAAATCGATATCAATCTTTTCATGACAAAGTTTAGTCCCTCTCAAACCCACTAGTCCAGACCTAGGTACCTCGTCAATTCTTGATAATCCTCCGAGACGTCTGAAAAGAAGATGGCCTCGTGACCTTCTAAGTTGAAGTTGTTATTAGATTACTACCACCGGGGTAGTTTCTCTACTTGCCTTTATCTTTCATTATATTTTCCGATACATTACCATTAAACAGTTGTAAATTTAATTAAATAAATTTGAAAACAAAGTTCTTTGTAATTTAAAACTAAAACATTAGGTGATAAGTTGATAACAGTAATGATAAAAACAATGTGTAGAAAAATGATTAGAACAATATAATAATTAGTAGTAAAAATAAAAGATTGACAATAATAGATACAATGAGACTTAGAAATATAAATAATAATAATCCACAGAGCAACATACCTTAATGGTCACAGTAAGAGTGAAGGGGAAATGATTAAGCAAAAATTAAGAAGGAACAGAGTATAATGATGGCAGTGGATGATTAATAATTAAATGATCATCACAATTAAATTGAGAAGGCAGTAAGCAAGCATATAAATCTACAATAAATATTTTTTTTAAAAACCCAGTACAAATGAAATGAAATGTGCAGAATAATGTAAACATGTTTAAAATAAGAGGTGAAACTTAAATAATAAACCAGTTGAACAAAGTGAAACATATGTAAATAAAATAATGCATAAATAAATATATTAAAAAATACAAAGGTAAGCATTAACAATTATTAACAAATAACTAATAAGTTAATTAAATTAAAAACAATAAAATATATGAGACCAAGTAATAAGTATGAGATACAGCACCATATGAATGAAAAAAAAATGAAGTAAACAAACATGCAGTGCCACCTAAATTATTATTGTTATTTTTTTCGAATTACATACTTCAAACTTATGTGAATTGAGAATTTATAACTTTTGCTACTTTCATGTTAATTTCATTAAATAATATAAACATATGATTTTGTATTTCATACATAAGTAAGTTATAATAAAATTATAAAAAAAGATAATTGTTCTTGTAATTGTTGTTTTGATGCTCATTTTCCAAGCCAACGATATATACAATTTTAAACTTGAATTAATGTTCTTTATTAAAGCTTTTTTTAATTATAAATAATTACTGTTAATATCCTATTGCAAATACTAGTGTCTGTAGTGGTGACAAGCAGTCTGTCAACGACAGGACGCACTCAATTGTCAACGTTGAAATAAAACAAGATAATAACCTTTTCAAGATTAAACTAGAGTTCATTGCCTAGTTGCCTTCAAATCGGTTTCTCTTTAATTTACACATTTTATAGTTTTAATAAGAAATATCTTTCAGTAGAAGGGCTCTAAAAGCATAAGTATGCTTAATACATACTTATGTACATAACAAATAAAGAAACCTTACACTACAACCCATGAAAGATCTTGGGTTCAACATATGGTAGACATTGAACGGTTTTTAACCCAACGGTTGTCCAGGGTGATGATTAGGCCAAGATCGCGATTACCAGCTAGGTTTTCTCCCTTAATTATATGTACCAACTTTATAGTCTGTGTGGGCTCCAGATATCATAGATTCGATTCACGGTTGTTAATACAATAAACAATTTATCTGCCAGAGGCAGTCACGAAATCGGGAGCAAGAGATCTTTACCTACCCTACGAACTGCTTATCCAACTACACTAACAAATAATAATTATGTTTTCTCATATCTTTACACATATTAGTACAAAACAATGTATCGTAGAGACTGTATTGTTTCTATGCCAAAGGTTGTACAAGGTGATTTGTCCTAAGCCCGCTCAACCGTGTGGTTATTCCTCCAATTATGAGCGCGCATTTGATTGAGAATGGGTATTATAGAGCCACAGGAGCGTCTCTAGATACGTGGCTGTTAACAGATTAAATATTTCATCTGACAGCCGGATTCAAAATTAGGGCCTTCAGCAAATCAGCTCAACACTTTACACACCTTTCCCTTAATATTAAGGAGAAAGTTGCATAATTACTTCTTTTTTTTTAAATATATATATATATATATATATATCCAATTCCTAGATCCACCCCAGAATAGATTTAAGGCGAAATGGAGAGAGTCTAGAACAAGATGAATAGGATGTTTTATTGTTCTTCGCTCGCTACCTCACCTGGAATAACATCATCAATGAAGCAGTCGTTTCTTCTCAATCGGATCCATCCTCCATTGTTCGGGAAGAATTAGCGCTCTGTTCTGAAACGCCTGGTGCTTTGTGTAACCAAGTACCGGATCCGAAAATCCGACTAGTATATCGGCTGCCAGCGGCCCAGCTCAATCTAGGGTTCCCTTTGTTTGTTTCTGCGCGGGGCTTAAAATCATTAAGCCATCAACGCTTTTAAAGGTTTGTCTGAATTAAAATAGAAGGGATTATATATATCTGTATATAGAATAGAATAGAATAGAAAACAAACTTTATTCTGGGACCAAGTCCCTTTAGAATAACAATAAAGAACAAGCAAAATAAACATAATGTTCATCTGGCCAGGAGGCTACATAATGATACAAATCATGAAGTAATCATGAGTGACAAAACATAATAGAAATAGAGAAAGAAAAAAAATAAAATAAAATACATAACTGATTAAAAAGTAATAGATTTTACAGGAATTTAACTAATTTTCTAGAAAAATAAAAATAATAATAAAACATATATATATAAAGGTTTGATGTTAACAAAATAATAATAAATAACATTAATATAATAGTTAATACCGGAATTGCTAAATAAAGCAAATAAGTTGCATAGCATGCAATAAAGTATTTACAAAGTTTGTATCTTCTTTGTTGTTGGAAAAATAAACAAACACGTAGGTAACAAGATCGAGTATTCGACACACATCAATTCAAGCGGAAGATTGGCCTGCCTGGAGAGCATTTTTTTGGGATGCCAAGAGATGATGGAAAAGCAGGGATTTAAATGAGGCCAGTGAAGATGAATGGCGGATGAAAGGAGGGATTGAGTTCCACACAGTAGTGGAACGGGCGAGGAAGGAACGGTCGAATGCCTTAGTTCTATGGGATGGAATGTAGAGATCGGAGAGGCGGGATCTTGTTTGATGGTGTTGGACAGTGGATTTAAATTGAAGGAGACTATAGATGTATGAAGGGTGTTGCGAGTTAATGGATTGGTATAGAAAAACACTAAGGAAATAATGTCTACGAATGGGTGGGAAGAGCCACTTTAACTCATCATAATGATGTGACACCCGGGAACGCCTCGGAGTACCAAGGACAAATTTTAAAGCGCAGTTCATAATTCTTTTTAAGCGATCCTCTAGCAATTTCGAGAGGCCCCCGTATACCACACAACAGTAGTCAAAGTGGGGGAAGATAAGGGAAGATACAAGAAGCTTCCGGGTAGATTGTGTAAGGAGGTGCCGGGATCGATGGAATAATTTCAGGGAACTAATTGATCGTCGGGATATTTGGGCGACATGTGGTTTCCAGGAGAGGTTTTTGTCCATGGTAATGCCTAGGTTTTTAACGGAGGAGTTGAAACTGATAGGGTTGTCGTTTAGGATCAATGTTGGGAGGGTGGGGATAGTTGCAAGAAGGGAGTTGGAACCTAGAACAATGGCCTGGGTTTTCATTGCGTTCAATTCCAATTTGTTCAGCTTTGCCCAGGCACTGATCCTATCGAGGTCTTGCTGAATACTGGCGAACGCGAATGATAGCTCAGAAGGAGGAAAGGATAAATAGATTTGGAAGTCGTCAGCATATAGATGGTAGGAACAGTGGTGAACGGATTTAGGAAGATCGTTGATGTAACAGTTAAAAAGGATAGGAGAGATGCTTGAGCCCTGTGCCACGCCTGAGGATAGGGCTAGGAAAGAGGAAAGGGGTTGGTTGGGCATAGAAACCGCTTGGGACCTGCCAGAGAGGAAGGACTGGAACCATAGTATAGAGCTGTTGGAAAAGGACAATGACTTTAGTTTGGAAAAAAGGATAGAATGGTCCAAGGAATCAAAAGCTTTGGAAAAATCTAATAGGATTAGCACGGTTAGTTGTTTGTTGTCCATGGCTTTATGTATGTCCGTAGTGATTTTGGTAAGGGCAGATTGAGTGGAAAAACCAGGACGAAAACCAGATTGCAGCGGATCCAGGAGTTTGGACTGTTTGAGAAAATTTGATATTTGCGACTGGACTATTCTTTCGAAAGGTTTGGAAAGGTTGGAAAGTATGGAGATTGGCCGGTAGTCTTTGGGAGAAAAAGGGGTAGAGGTTTTATTTATAGGATGGACTAGGGCTTTTTTCCAAGAAGTTGGGAATATTGCGTTTTGTAGTGAGAAATTATAAATGAAAAGAAGGACAGGTAGGATATCGATGAGGCATAGTTTGAGTAGTTTGACGGGAATCTCATCAAAGCCAGTAGAACTGGAGGAGGATTTGAGAACGGAGGAAATAATGTCGGTAGGTGAAATGTCAGAGAAAAAAAAATTGTCGGGGTTGAAAGATGGAGTTAGTGAGAAGACGGAGGGTGATGATATTGATGTGTTAGTTGAGGCAGACAAAAAATACGAATTCATTTCATCTGGCGAAGCAGGAAAGGCTCTGGAATATGTTGAATTGCAGAGGGAGAGTTTTCGGAGGAGTTGCCATTTAGATTTAGGATCGGGAGCCGAGGAAAGGGCTTCGTGGAAATATTTGGATTTTGCTTGTCTGATTGTAGACTGTGTCAAATTGCGAAGAGCCCTGAACGCTTGGTAGTCATCAGTAAGCCTAGTGCGTCTAAAGCGTCTACGGGCAGCATCACGTTTCCTTTGCAGGTCTTTAATTTTTTGACACATCCAAGGAGCAGGATGGTGATGGAAGGTTAAAGTTTTGACTGGGGCATGGGTATCCAGGATGCTTTTGAGATTGGCCGTGAGTATGTCGACCATTGAATCGACGGTGGTACAGGAGTAGATTTGGTTCCAATTCAGGATTTCGAGGGAAGGAGATATAGATTCAGTGGTGAGTCCATCTAGGTTGCGGAACGTTAATGTTTTCGATAGGATTACTGGAGTTTGGATATTGTATGAAATTTGGATTAAATCATGAGAGGACAAGAATGGAACGGGTAATTGTGTGGAAGAAAGAAGTCTCTGCGATGAGTCAATGATGAACAAATCTAACCAGGTGTCAGATAGAAGAGTGTGATGGGTGGGAGAGAATGGGACACTATATATATATATAACCATGGCTCTCACAATGGTGCTCACGGGTTCATTTTGAATCGCTCCGACAAACTCAACGGTTTTTTAAAAAAAAATATTTTATCTCAAGAAATACGTCGCGAAATTAATTTCCCTTTTTTATATAAAATCAATTTTCATTGTTTATCTTCTCTTTTCTCTTCTTTTTTTTTGTCTATTGCTTAATTTATGTCATTATTTACGTATCATATATCCTTTCGTTATTCTTTAATTTTATTATCTATTTTATGGTATATAGATTTATAGCGGTTTTTAGTAATAACTCGCCCCTGATAATCTTTCATCTGCACTCTCAAACTTTTCAATTAGCTTTACCAATAAAATTTTCCCTTATAGTTTCCTCTCCTCAAATACTGAGAGCTTCTCTTCTGCCTCCCCATCATGTCTAGAGTCCTAACCTCCTGTCGCATCAGTTCCCAATCCTTGGCCGCTCACATTGATGAATTTAATCAATATTTTACCCATAACTTTTTCCACGCCATAGGAATCTCAGAAACATGGCTAAAACCACAAATCCTTACCTGACTATTCCTTCCTCCGCCACGACCGAGTTGACCGGACTATTGGAGGTGTAGGTCTTTACGTCCAGAACTCCCTAAAATCACGCATCCTGGAGTCTTCCCCAGCATCCAATTTCCCTCACATAGAATTCCTTCTCGTCGAAATTTCATGCAACCCAAATCCTCTTCTATACGTTGTAGTGTATCGCGCCTGTAAAAGGTCCCTTTTGATCCTATCTTTGAGTCGGTCCTTTACAACCATGTTCCCCTCTACAACCACATCATAATCTCCGGTGCCTATAATACCAATCTTATGGTCCAATCCAATGATAAACTGTACCTTGAAAACCTTGTTCCATTCTCTCCACCTCTCCATTGTTCCATTCTCTCCCACCCATCACACTCTCCTATCTGGTTAGACTTGTTCATCATTGACTCCTCGCAGAGACTCCTATCCTCCTCACAATTACCTGGCCCATTTTTGTCCTCTCATGATTTAATCCAAATTTCATACAATATCCAAACTCCAGAAATCCTACAGAACAACCATAACTTTTCGCAGCCTTGATGGACTCACCCCTGAATCTATATCTCCATCCCTCGAAATCCTGAATTGGAACCAAATTTATTCCTGTACCACCATCGATTCAATGGTCGACATACTCACCGCCAATCTCAAAAGCATCCTGGATACCCATGCCCCACTCAAAACTTTAACCTTCCGTCACCACCCTGCTCCTTGGATGTGTAAAAAAATTAAAGACCTGCAAAGGAAACGTGATGCTGGCCGTAGACGCTTTAGACGCACGAGGCTTACAGATGACTACCAAGCGTTCAGGGTTCTTTGGTTCTCTCGCAATTTGACACAGTCTACAATCAGACAAGCAAAATCCAAATATTTCCACGAAGCCCTTTCCACTGCTCCCGATCCTAAATCTAAATGGTAACTCCTCCGAAAGCTCTCCCTCTGCAATGCAACATCCTCTAGAGCCTTTCCTGTTTCCCCAAATGAAATGAATTCGTATTTTTTGTCTGCCTCAATTAACACATCAAAATCTTCCTCCTCCGTCTTTTCACTAACCCCATCCTTCAACCCCGACAATTTTTATTTCTTAGACATTTCACCTACCGACATTATTTCCTCCGTTCTTAAATCCCGCTCCAGTTCTACTGGCCTTGACGAGATAACCGTCAAACTACTCAAACTATGCCTCATCAATATCCTACCTGTCCTACTTTTCATATATAATTTTTCACTACAAAACGCAGTATTTCCGACTTCTAGGAAAAAAACCCTAGTCCATCCTATAAATAAAACCCCCACCCCACTATCTCCCAAGGACTACCGGCCAATTTCCATACTTCCAAACCTTTCCAAACCTCTCGAAAGAATAGTCCAGTCTCAAATTTCAAATTTTCTCGAACAGTCCAACCTCCTTGATCCGCTTCAATCAGGCTTTCGTCCTGGTTTTTCCACTCAATCTGCCCTTACCAAAATCACGACTGACATACATAAAGCCATGGACAACAAACAACTATCCGGGCTAATCCTACTGGACTTTTCAAAAGCTTTCGATTCCTTGGACCATTCTACCCTTTTTTCTAAACTAACCAAAGTCATTGTCCTTTTCCAACAGCTCTATTCTATGGTTCCAATCCTTCCTCTCTGATAGGTCCCAAGCGGTTTCTATGCCCAACCAACCCAGTAGTGTGGTATACGGGGGCCTTTCGAAAATGCTGGAGGCCCGCTTAAAAAGAATAATGAACTGCGCTTAAAGATTGTCTTTGGTACTCCGTGGCGATCCCGGGTGTCACATCACTATGATGAGTTAAAGTGGCTCTTCCCTCCTATTCGTAGACTATATTTCCTTAGTGTTTTTCTATGCCAATCCATTAACTCGCAACATCCTTCATATATCTATAGTCTCCTCTAATTCCAATCCTCTGTCCAGCACCACAAAACAAGATCCCTCCTTTCCGATCTCTACATTCCATCCCACAGAACTAAGGCATTCGAGTGTTCCTTCATCGCCCGCTCCACCACTGTGTGGAACTCAATCCCTCCTTTCATCCGCCATTCTTCTTCATTGGCTTCATTTAAATCACTGCTTTTCCTTCATCTCTTGGCATCCCAAAAAGACGCTCTCCAGGCTGGTCAATCTTCCGCTTGAATAAATTAGTATTGAATACTCGAGCTTGTTACCTACGTGTTTAGTTTGTTTTACCAACAACAAAGAAGATACAGCCTTTGTAAATACTTTATCGCATGCTATGCCATTCACTTATTTTATTTAGCAATTTCGTTGTTAACTGTTGTATTTATGTTATTTATTATTATTTTGTTAATATCAATACCTTTATTTATTTGCGACGATTAGTTAAAATCCTGTCAAGTTTCGTACTTTTTATTTATTCATATATTTTTTTTCTCTATTTCTGATTTTATTATGTTTTGTCAATTTTGATTACTTCATGATTTGTATTATTATGTAGCCTTTTGGCCAGACGAATATTATGTTTATTTTATTTGTTCATTATTGTTATTCTAAAGGGACTTGGTCCCAGAATAAAGTTTGTTTTCTATTCTATTCTATATATATATATATATATATATATATATATATATATATATATATATATATATATATATATATAGAAAAAATGTTTTTTTATATCTTCAAACTAGGCCTGAATAACTAAACTTTTACCTGAATTGTTTTTCTGAATTTTGTTTCGTTTAAAAGTTAAAAACGTTTAATCCATTTGAAATGGGACACCCTGTATATATATATATATATATATATATATATTGAACATAATGTACCAATGATCATGTTCTAGTCTTATAATGTAGTTGGGAAGCGTGATAATTCAGGGGATAGAGCGCTGAGTTTCTTAGCAGAAGGGTCTGGGTTCAAATCCGGCTGATGGCAGATTTTATTTAATCTGTTAGCAGACGGAGATGGACCTAGGACCCTCCTGGAGCTCACCTAGCCTCTATAAAGTGGGTATGGAGCGTGATCTAGGACAAACCATCACTCTGCACAACCGTTTTCCGAGAAACAGAACAGTCTCTGTCACATACTGAACCCAATACCCTGTTGTTGTGATACAGGTTTTTTTTCATTTTCGTCACTCTCCAGTGAACATAATGTACTATTGATCACGTTCTAGTGCCATTTGTGTTCTTCATGCATAAGGTAGTTGTAAAGTTTGTCATGAAAAGATTGATATCCGAATCGGCTCAAATCAGCAACAAATGGGACATTAAAATCATTATGGATTACTTTGTTCGTAACGGTTCGAGGATTTTGGGTTGTAAGGAGTGAATACGAGACGTATTCGATGGTTTATGCTCTATTCCGTAAGTCCAGATGGGTCTAAAGATTGTCATGTATATGAGTCTTTTGTAATTAATTGAGAACTTAGAGAATTGTGGTATCGGCATTGAGAATTCGGATTAGCTAAGCCTTATTATTATAAATATGGTTGTGAATTTTAGAATATTAATGGCATTTTTAGAACGAGATTATCATAACCTTTGTTTTCCTTTGCAGATCCATGGCTCTTGGCGAAGTATTAGTGTGCTTGACAGCAGTCGGGCTCAGCGTGGGCGGCCCCATCTGGTGCAGAGACTGCCCTGAGGACATGAAGCGGGACGTCTGGGTCTCGAGGGGTTGGGGCGCCAGCGGGCTGCCCTTCAACTACATCGACCAGGGGGTCCGCCAAGGACCTTCCAGGACACAGCAAGAAGAACCCTCGATCCTGGAGAACGCCGGAGAACCCTCTGCACAGTTCCTGACGCCCAGGCTGGTCTCTGAAAACGAGAGGTACTCAGCGGTGCCTCAACTCTTCGTGTCCTACGGCTGGGGACCGCTTGGCAAATAGTCTAGTGTCTCAACATGATCTACCGATTTGTTATCTTAACAACACTCTCAGAACAAAAAAACTATAAATGTTAAAGATATAATTTGTATATTTTTTTCCCCATAAACAATAAGTAAAAGAATGATTAATAAAAAATAATTTAAAAACTAAATTAAAGAATTTTTGTAATCCTTTTACCAATGAGGACAGTGAATATGGAAAATGCAAACTAATGTATATTATATAGATACATTCGCAACCGACCGTGCAAGATAAATAATTTTAATGAATTTACGAACAAATGCGAATTACTTCAAAATTAAAAAAATTGACTGTACCCAACCTTTTTCGTATCACGCCCCCTTGTTCAAATCAAAGCCTTCCACAAATTTTATATGGTTATCTAAAAAAATACAAGTATTACATTGAAAGGAACAGATTTACTTTCGCAAGATACAACATTATAACTTTCAATTTGAGATAATGACATGTTAGAGAAAAATAAGTGAGAGTTTTTTTTATTTTGAATTGGTCTCGCGCGTCACCCTGACTTGACTTCACGCCCTCCAAAGTTGGGAACCAATGAGCCAACACGACACTTAGCTTTTCTTATGATTTTAGTCAAATTCCGAACAGGAAGTTTTGGAGCATTAACCATTGCTTCAGTAAACTAGCGAAAACGTGATTATTTTTTATTTTAAGCATCCGTTTTCGATACTGAACGACTCATATATAATGTTGTCAGTCATGGATCGATCATGTGCGATCCCTGGAGTCATCTGTCATCCTGAAGGTCATCCGGCTTGTTTAAACTGGATGCTTTTACTTTGAGTAAATGGTCAAATTGAATGAGATCTCGGTCAAATTACTCCCCTGCTTAACAGTTAGCTTAGAAATAGGACAGTCCTAAGTATATTATAAAAAAAAGGAATTATACTGTAATAGAGATTAGTACTCGCCCATCTACCTTGGAGCTATCATTAACCACAGCATTTACTAACATTTTGCTGAAGTTGAAATATAAAAAAACGTATCCATTATTATTTGATCCCATTTTACGTCACGACAGTTTCTTACAATGGCTAGAGCCTGTTCAACGTAGCTAGTTTAACCTGTGATAATAGCTATGTATAAAATTACTAATCGATATCAGTTTCTCGTTACCAACGACGAAATACAATGTTCTTCTTTATAAAGTTATTTTGGAGAAAGAAAGATCAAAAATTTCCTTATTTTCTCATTAAATTTATTTCTCAATTCCTGGAAAGAGTGATAGACACTCGACAGTGGCGGTATCCCAACCACCTAGGGCAACGAACTAGAGATGTGAAATACGTGAACGAACTAGTTCATTGAACTAGATCCGGAAAATGAACTATAAAGAGCGCTCCCTGTTCTGGTGAATTATAGTTCTTTTTAGTTCACACCACTCGCCAGCCTCTGACCTACGATCGAACGAAGAAGAACTACTGAACTAAGTGAACTAGTTGAACCTTTCTAGCTCATTTGGCCTCTCAGTCTCTCCACCTTTTTCCTAGTTAAATTCCAAATGTACTAGTTTCGTACATTTCTAGTTCTTCTGATCTATTTCATTAGAATGAACTATCTTAAAAGGAACGATTCAGTAAAAGGGACTACTTTTCCCACCTCTACAACGAGCATAAGGCCCGCGCCCTTTAAACGATTGAATAAATTTAATTTTCTTAACCATTTCTACCCATTAGAAATATACATTTTGAAAAAATTGTATGCTCACTAATTATATGCTTTTTTTAGGTCAATTTACCCTCAATCTAAGGTACATTACAAAATTCTATGTTTTTTATAACGTTCATCATTTTTTGAACGAAATCGAAATAGGTTGAACAATTCAAATGTATTGAAATAGTATTGTTGAAACATATAGTCGATTGTCTTGATATTTTTTTATATTATTATTTTCATAACCATTAAAAAAAAAAAATAACTACCAAGAGTTATGTCGGATTACGAAGAAGAAGGTGGAGGAGAGGAGGGTGATGATGTTGATGTGATCGGGGTAAGATAAATTATTTAAGTAAATACTTGATAATACAAATCGTCGATGCCAATGCAAAGTATCGAATATGAAAAACAATACTTTTGAGAATTTAAAAAAAAAAGCAGTTTCAAGGTTCAATAAACATTAGTGCCTATAGTCAAACCAATGACATTGGTTTTGGATCGATGGAGTATATATACAATTAATCAATTCATGGGGGAGGAGTTAGAAAACTCCTCATAACCCAAAACCATTTCATTATACATAGTACTTCTACATTATATTTTTCGAAATATAACCATGTATCGTTGTAATAAAATGGCCATTAAACGCTTTTTTTTTTTAATTTGTACCCCTGTAATCCACGAAGGGTCTAGGGCTCAGTATTTAGTCAGGTCCATTCATACTAAGTACTAAACCTTTTTAGTACTTAGTATGTATTATATCCAGGGTTGTGCAGGGAACTGATTTGTAGATACAAGCCGCCAATCTTAAAAGGTCTCCGTTTATAGAGGTTAGGTTAGCCCTAGGAGGATCGACAGCTGATAAATTAAAACTAATCATAACTTTATAGATTTATAATATGTATATAGATAACTCTTTTTCAAGCCAATGCCTTATAGTCCAGGATCCATGGTCCATTTTTGCACTTGATTAGTATCAAGCTGAATCTTCGTGAATAGTTTCGTTTCGATAAGACACCCAACAATTTCCTGTGCGAAAATTCTCGATTGTGGTAGCTAACAGAGGTAGCAAGGATAAAATATGTCGATTTGGTGATTCTCAAAAATTTATTACTAACTGGTTTTTTTTTTGTTAAATCTCAAGATAATTATCTAAATTATTTGTCCTACAAAATGCATGGTTTGATCAAAGAGTCCCCCTCCTTCCAATATGTATCGATAACGAACTCAAAAAAGAAGAAGTAAACAAAAATCACCTGGTTAGTAATCATTTTTTATGACCTCCTTACACGTTGGAAGGAGGGGACTCTTTGATCAAACCATACATTTTGTAGGACAGATATTTTTTCAAATAATTTAGATAATTATCTTGAGATTTAACAACAAAAAAAAACCAGTTAGTAATACATTTTTGAGAATCATCAAATCGACATATTTTATCCTTGCTACCTCTGTTAGCTACCACAATCAAGAATTTTCGCACAGGAAATTGTTGGGCGTCTCATCAAAACGCTTGATTGACGTATTCACGAAGATTCAGCTTGATAGTAATCAAGTGAAAAAATGGACCATGGATCCTGGACTATAAGGCGTTGGCTTGAAAAAGATTTATCTATATACATATTATAAAACAAAGTCCTCGGCCGCGCTTGTTCGCGGTAAACTCAATAATTAATGCACGGATTTCACCAATAGATCGAGTGATTCACCAGGAAGGTTTAGGTATATAATTTGTCGAGGTTTTATGAAAATGGGTTAGAATATCGATGGGTTTCACCGAAGATGCTGCCTAAATCCCGTGCAATTATCTATCGTGCAAGATAATAAATTCGTATATAAAGAAATATTTGGTTTTGTTTTTATTTTTATAATTTCTATACAATAAAGTACATTAGCTGAGATGGGAAAAAAGAAAATCAAGACTCCCAAAGAAGCCTAACCAATAGTCCTTAGTGGCCGGTACGTGATAAAAAAATAAAATAAATTACACAGACAAATTATGTAGGCATAATATGTCTTATTACCCGAGCAAAGCTGGGATGGGTCGTTTGTTTAATTACAACTCCATTTAAAGCCCAAAACTACGAGAATGATACGATTATGGTTATCTGAAAGCAGTTGACTCTCTCTGTAAAACATCCGACTTAACCACCTATTCACCAGGGTTGTAGATAGATATAAGGGCCTGATTTAAGCGGGATCAAAGCACATCGTTTGCTAAATTTCTTAATATTAATTTCAAAGTTTTGATATTTAATATCTCAGTACAATCCAAAGTAGTGTATCGATAATGTTAAGGTTATGTAGCATGTTAATTTGTTCTTCATAATGCCAAAAATATTAAATATCTAACAACCCTAATAATTTCGTTAAAACCAAATTATTTAAGAAAATGAACTACCTCACTAAGCACAAGGGCGGATCCAGGATTTTTTTCTGGGGGGGGGGCACAACGGGCAGACGGGAATAAAATCAACTACAACTTACAAATAAAATGGTAGTACCTATAGAAAGATTTCAAAGGTTTATTAAAATATCAAAACAATAGTTTCACTCATGTTCTTTCTGTTATTTTAAAAACTATAATAGTGTGATTTGCCTATAATTATGTACTATAATGGATTCTCCACACTACACAAAAAATTGTCTGGGGAGCACATGCCCCCCCCCCCTTGCTACGGCAATAATAATTCAAACCCAATGTTCTCAGTTTCACAAAGCTTAATTTCAATAACCTCAACTTTGTTACAACGATATAAAATAAGTTTGCTCTTTACAACATTAACTATTGTATGAGAAATTCTACAGAATCGATAAACATTAAGCGTACGACGATGTATCGATATTGATCAATATTTTGAATACCTCGAAGCCACTTACTTCTTAACATAAACTCCTCATACCTATTGAATAAATTGAGTTTGAAGTTCGCCTATTGAATCAAGACAGCTTTGAATTTTAGTTAAAACGATAATGCTAAGCCTAAGTTTGTGCGACTTAGCTGCTCCTGAATGACGAACACTTTCTAACTTCCTTTAGAAAATGATGAAAGGCCAGATCAAGAGATTTGAATTTAACATAGATTCAATTGATATCTGCTTTCAGTTACATAGATCCTTCATATTGGAGCCATCGAGAATGTGTTATAACTTTATTTAATTCATAACACATGTCTTAGTGCAATGCTTAGGACATGTACGGGGAATCCTAAAGCTATGGTTTTGGAGATTCCTTAAATTTACTAATGTGACTTGCTATTATTCTTAATACTACAAAACTAGTTGTTTTGTTAATACATGTATATTTTTGTATCTGTTCTCCAGGTTGTCACTTTGAGTTGAGTCGTAACTTTTAGCTTTTCATTGGTTTCCATTTTAATATAGAAGTATAGATGATCTTTGTTTGTTGAAAAGTTCAATTCTAGATAAATGATTACCACTATACACGTTTCCTATAATTACATTCTCTTTTCCATACTAAATCTCATG
This sequence comes from Troilus luridus, assembly GCA_964056705.1. Classification (NCBI taxonomy): domain Eukaryota; kingdom Metazoa; phylum Arthropoda; class Insecta; order Hemiptera; family Pentatomidae; genus Troilus; species Troilus luridus. The sequence continues at coordinate 102,426,952 of OZ057415.1, forward strand.
GTAACTTTTATTTTGGGAAAACATTAAAAATGGACCGAATAAACAGTTATAACTTGTGACTCAAACCGACAATCTAATAATAATAGAGTAGAATAATTATAATGTCGTGGCTGAAATAGCTTGAAGCCTAGTGCAGTTTAAGACTTCTATTTTATGGAAATTAAATCTACCAAGAAAGAAAAAAATGTATTAAAACACCCTGAATACAAATTTACAAGGCTCCTTAACTATCAAATATTAATTTAACTGACAAAATAAAGTTGTATAGGAATAAGTACAAAAATAATATGTAAAGCACTAGGGCCAGCTCAAATTCAAAAGAGAAAGCTTAAATTTACCGTCAAATCCTTTTTATTTTCTCAAACCCATTAAGTTGTAATGTAATGTTAGAAAAAGAAAATTAACAGTTAGTAGTTCTTTTGGTTTCACTTCAAGAAGAATTTTAATGAATAATTACTAATTTCTACTAAGCTCCTTAAGAACTTATTTTGTACTAGGTTCTGTATTTCAAAAATAACTCTGAAATCATTATAAATCAAATTACACATATATAAGTCTGTATACCTGCCTATTCTGACTTATGGCAGACAGGAGTGGTCATGTTGGGCAGACATTACAGCCGCATAACTGCATCAAACATGAGGTTTCTGCATAGATCGGTGGGGAAAACTAGGAGAGATGGCTTTAGTAACGATAGTAGAAAACCTAATCCCAAAACCACTTTGGATCACAGACAACTCAAGTGGTTTGGGCACGTCGGCTGCATGAACACGTGGGGGTGATACTGATAGTTGTGAAGAAAAAAGTGCTACTATATTTTAAGTTGAGGAGCCTTAATTGTAACTCTAATTTTAATTAATACATGTCAAAATTAGGATCAAAAGTATATAACTCTGAAATTTCAAAAATTGGCATTGACTAGTTTTGTCTAAAACGACAAAAGTTAAGGGATCATTAAGCATTGCTAGTGAAAGTGCTTAACTAGTGAAAAAGTCAATCTTTGAAATCTGAAGTAATCTACTTTTGATCTTGAACACCTCATACACTCTACATTTCATAATATATATAATAATTATACAAACACTAAAATTTTAATAATAACTGCTTTAGATACAACCTTCCCAGACATATATATATATATATATATATATATATATATATATATATATATATATATATATATATATATATATATATATATATAGATAAATAATAATTTTATTTATCAAATCAAAGAAATAATAATTTTGATAATTCCAACGAATAAGAATTTTAAATTTATGAAGTAGCAAGTTACCTTGGTTTTCCATTAGAGAGCACTAGTGTGGTGCTCTGAACCGGCGACGAGGAAGTGTTCTGGAGTTGTACTCACATTTTTATATTTTCTTGATTATGAATGAACAATTAAATTGTGTGAACTTCACTTAAGAATAATTAAACTTTTAAAAAATGCATTCCTTTGCTTTGTGGCATAGTTTTTATTATAAAAAAATGTATTCTATAAAAACAAAAACAGAAAAAATAATTATTATTCCTGTCCCTTCTGTGAAATAATTTAAAATTGTAAATAAAGTTAAAGCCTTTATTTACAATGTAAATAATAGCCTTTTTGTGAAGACTTAAATGGTAATTATTTTGTAGGTTGTTGCTTCGATTTCAGTCACAACAATTTTTAAGTTTTCATTTGTTTCTCTTTCAATATTTTCCAAATTCATGAGCACATTAGTATGGAGAATGTAATTGTGGAAAATGTGTATACTTCTGTAATCATTTCATCTAGAAATGAACATTTCAACAAAGATATATCATCTATACTTTGAAATGTCATTTAAAACTTTTATTTCTTGATGAAATGACTAACGAAATCTACTTATTACCCATAATTACATTCTTTTTTCCATACTAAAGCTCACGATAACTTGTATTTTTGGAAAATATTAATAAAGAAACCAATAAACAGTTAAAACTTGTTACACAACTGGAAACGGCAACCTGCAGACCAGATATCACTTAAATTTTAAGTCAAGAGGAGTTAAATTTTTATTTTCCTCCTTAATAACAATGTTTTTTGGAGAATCGCCCAAAATATATTTCATAACGGAGATAAAACAGATGTTGAATAAATTAAATATAATGAGACATCATTCATTAAGGATGGATATTACACAACATAAAAATATCCAACAACAGCTGAATGACAGATCTATGATTAGGAATAAAATTTAATTTGACATTTTTGGGTAAAGATCATAAAAATGTAAAGTTATTTTAAACAATTCAGTTAAAGCTCTTAAGCTATTTGAGAGGTCATGTCCCAGCTAAGGGTCCAGAATAAAAGGGAGTCCATGCTAAATAATGTATTTTAAAAATTAATAAAGAAAATGTTAATGAGTAATTAATCAAAATAATGGCATAAGTTATGTTATTTGAAATTAAAAAAGTAATAAAATTAAAGATCATTTTGTTGAAATTGACTGTTTTTTTCCACTTTGATGGTATAAAGAGATGGCAACAGAATCACAGAAGTACTTCAGCCTTAAATCCAAACCTGTAAATGGTGATAATAGCGTCAAGATTCATTAATCACACACTATAATAATGTTTTTTTCTAAACTGTATAATATTTAAATCCAATAGTGTTAAAGTATATTTATAACCTTAATATATGACAAATAAACAGCATTTATTTAACATTTAAAGTAATTCTATATTTTGAAAAAGGGAAAGGTCAACAGAGACATTAAACAAATGTTAATACATTAGTGGAAAATTCCAACTAAAAACCTTAAGTCTCTAAACTAAAACAGGAAATTGAAAATACCTGTCCAATATTTCGCCTATTCAGGCATCCTCAGGGCAGAAAGAGAATAACAGCAAAGCAAAACATGAATAATGCACCCAAAAAACACACATCCCACCACCTCTAAGGCTCAAATGCAATTACTGAATCATAGGGAATCTAGTAACCTTCCCTATGATTCAGTAGTAGCATTTGAGCCTTAGAGGTGGTGGGATGTGTGTTTTTTGGGTGCATTATTTATGTTTTGCTTTGCTGTTATTCTCTTTCTGCCCTGAGGATGCCTGAATAGGCGAAATATTGGACAGGTATTTTTAATTTCCTGTTTTAGATTAGAGACTTAAGATTTTTAGTTGGAATTTTTCCACTAATTTAGTAATTCTATATTATTTTGAATCAATGTAAGACATTATCACAACTCTAACTTACTCAGACATTATTACTTACTCTAACTGGAACTGATATTTCAGGAATACGAAGGGCAGAGAAATGAAAAATGCCAACGCCATGGTATAGGAAGAGCCTTGTTGCCAAACAAGGATTATTATGAAGGGCGGTACAACCAAGGTTTGAGGCATGGCCTGGGATTGTACATATTCAAAAACGGCGCTCGCTATAATGGTCGATATTCAAAAGGAAAAAAAGATGGAATAGGGATCTTCATATACCCTGATGGAACCAAGTATGAAGGTAGATATGATATAAATGCATAGTATTAAACAACATAGACTCATTATAACACAGAAACAATTCTGATTAGAACGGGAAGCCATGGAACAAAAACTGCTATCATCTGGTCCCTATTTCAGCGTAGCAACAAACTGACTAGGTTGGGTTCACTAATGAAATAGTTGTAGAACTCAAATTTTGCACCATTTTGGACTAATGATTTCAAAATATTGGAAATAGTAAAAAAAAAAAAAGAACTTTCGATTCTTGAGATTCAGTTAATAATTGTTAAACTATCTTTAGGCGGTGTTTCAAGATTTTAATTGTTTTAATCAACAAAAAATTCGTGTAAGCAACATCAGGCTAGCAATAATGTATTCTGAAGAATTTCTTATTGTCTTTACACCTAAAAATAAGGCATTTTTATTTTATTTTTCAGGAGAATGGAAAAATGATGAAAGACATGGCTATGGTATATACCATTATGCCAATGGAGATTTTTATGAAGGGCAGTGGCGTAAAGGAGTCAAAGAAGGATTGGGATGCTATTATTTTAAAGAAACTGGTGCAAAATATTTAGGTCTTTGTAAGGAAGGGAAGATGAATGGGCAAGGGCAGCAAGTTACTTCGAACTACAGGTTCCATGGCAACTGGGTCGACAACTTAGTAATACAAATTTATATAGTATTTAATTATAAGTCAGTTTTAACTCGTATCAATAAAATTCCCTTATCCGATTCTCATTAATAAGACAAGATTTCCTAATTCTTAGATAAGGATTTAAAAAAATTTTGATTTGAAAAAAAAATTCACTTAAGTGAAATCAATTCAAAATTAAAAGGATTGTCACATTACAATATACATTTTTTACATCTGTGGAGAAATTGAACTGAACTAAACAATAAATTTAAAGTTTTAATGCATTTGGGAAACAAGTCAGTCCATGACAACTCATTAAGGCTTTGGAACAAAAACTGTTTCTTCACAAATGGCTACATATTATTTGGCCTAAATAACACTCAGCGATCTGTTTCCTATATTTTTTAAAGGGATTCCTAGACTCGAAAAATAACATATATTATCTTTTGGTGATTGAATCATGGAGATGCTTGGCCATTCGATGTTGTCTTCTTAGATATATATATATATATTACTTGGAGGAACAGATAGCCTGAAGGGTTTTAAGCAATCGCACATTGCTACAAACCATAGTTTCTATAGTCAAAACTGGCAGGATGCCCATAGCTTCATAACCAGTCCTTCAGGGCAGATACACCAGTGTCTTTTACAGACAAACAATCAGATGCAAGGATGCAGTGCCAATTAAATCTAGATCCACAGATTAAGACTGTTTGGGTTCAACTGATCAAATATTTACTGTTTCAGTGGAAAATAGTTTACTGGATAATTCTAATGATGGATTGAATTGGTCAGGGGGTGCAGTCAAAGATAACACAAAATAAGCAGAACTTGTGGCCACCTTCAGGGCAAATAGCGGGTGTGGTGACTTGTCAAACTAACACCCGCTATTTGCCCTAAAGATGGCCTACATCATTGGCAGAAATGTTGGCACAATTAAAAAATAAGTTTATTTGATGTTATCTTTGACTGTACCCCCTGACCAATTCAATCCATCCAATACTGTTCTTGAGATTCAGTAAAAAATTGTTTAATATGTTATAATAATAATAATAATATATATATGTACAATAAACTTAGACAAAGAAATTTATTTAATATATCATCATTTACCAAATTATTTCAAAAGAATAAAAACAGGTCAATTCTTAATCTTTTTTATCACTTTTTATGAACATTAATGAATTAAAATTTATCTCATTATTTAAACCCCATTCTATTATAAGGCTTTAAGGAAATTACTAACTCATCATATTTTTTCCTCAGCCCTATGGAGAAGGATGTTTCTCATTTTCTGAAACTAAAGTGATCCAACAGGGGTTTTATTTACACATACTTGGTCCTGACATAGACAACCCGCCCAGCTATGGTGAAGAAGAAGAAGTGCAAACCGTACATCCTGTTTGGAGACCAAGAGAGGTAACTGTTTAAACAAATGATAGCGTAAAAGAGGGCTCATAGATAAAGGATTAGGTGGACCAACTGTTTCCTATTTTCACCACAAAAGGCTGTGTAGCGCTACCGTCTCCATATGTAAAGTCTTATTTAAAAGGCAGTTGCTACAAACTGTTAAAAATCTTTTTATGAAAAACAAGTTTATATTTTTTTTCCAGCTTGATAGGTACAATTTTTAAAAATTTCTTTTCTTCTACAGAATTAGTTTATCTAGAAATTCTTCAATTTTTTATTACACAGTATTCTTATTTACAATATCATTACTGTAGTTAAAATTAATTCTTCTGTACTTATTCTTTGCCATCATATTTTGTATCAATTTTCTTTCTTTTTACTTATGTAACTCTCTAGGAGTCTATTATCATACATTTTATATATTTTTATTTTGAAGAGAAAATATATGCCCCCGGCCAGGATTCGAACCCGGATCCTCTGTCTTACCGTGACAGGACTCTACCAACTAAGCTGCCGGAGTTGATACCAGCCGGGGAAAAATCTTTTCTCTTATATGATCCCATGTCCCCGTGTTCTCGCAAGTTTTGCGATGTATACACGAGAACGAATGTTCTTTGAACATTACTTTAATTAGGAATGGGACGGGGACATGGGATCAGATAAGAGAAAAGATTTGTCCCCGACTGGTATTAACTCTGGTAGCTTAGTTGGTAGAGTCCAGTCACGGTAAGACAGTGGACCCGGGTTCGAATCCCGGCCGGGGGCATATCTTTAATCTTCAAAATAAAAATATTTAAAATTAAAACAACTAATAAATTATAAAAAAATATTTTATATTTTATCTTTATTAAACTAGGTGTTCCATACTTATATATCTCACTTTTTATATTTATACTTTTTCATTTTGAAACTTTCTGTTTAACATTTTTTTCTCTCTTTGTATTTTGTTTGCATTACCACCTTTCTGTACATCTATTCTGTAATTTTTTTATTTATATATCCTTCACTATTTAGTTCAACTTTTCTATATCTCTATATTATTATAGTCTTAGTACTGCTATGTATTTTTATAGTCACTTTTGTTTGTCTGTTTTTTTCTAAATCCCTGAAGATGACCTACTAAGTAATACACAAATAAAAAATAAGTTTCCACTTATTTGTGTGCATATTTTGACTCCACCCCCCAACAATTTCCATCCTCTATATTTTTCTTACTTTCCCAAAATCTGCTCTTGGCATTCTTCTTTAGTCAAAGTCAATTTTTAAGTTTTTACTAAGAATACAATTTTGTACTTTCTTTTGATCACTTTATTTCGCTTGTCCATAACTAGACATTGCCATCCCTACCATTGTAATAAAAATAAAAAGTTTAGAAATTGACTTTTTAATTGTTTATAAAGATTGATTCAGTAATTATCTAATAAACCCTTATATACAAATTTTTTTTTGGCAATTGTTATTCAGACTTTTATGACAGTTTTTCAAAACTTTGTCAACCATCCCTGGAGTAGGGTTTGGCTGGCATATCTTGGATTTGAGGCTATACTGAAAAACCAGTATTTCACATGAAGTCCTGAAAAAAATATATCACATTCCTTCATTATTTGCATATTTGTGTACGAATACACAACCATACCATAGTCCGCACAAATCAAAACATGAAATGCATTGCTAACCAGCCCTTTAATTACAAAGATTAAAAAAAAAAAAATGTGATTCACTCACTAAAAACTGCTGAGCTATCTTATTCTGAAAAGGGTTTACTTTTAAAAATAATAATTTTATAACTAAATTTCAGATAACCAGTTATTCTGCATCTCAACTCCCTCCAGAACCGAAACCTTTAGAATATCCTTCAGATGTTTCAAGAACTCCCACTCCTGAGCCCACACCACCACCGTCTGTTGACGTCTATGAAAAAGATTTCTTTAAAGACATCGCTCAATATGACAAGTACTATCAAGACGAAAGATTGATATGGCAGACCGATCGATGGGACTCTGAAGTCTTAGAGGAACTAAAGGCGAAGGCAGAGCATAGAGAACCGCACATCAGTGAGGAGGAATACCTGCCGCAAGAAGGTATGTTATAAATATCCTTTTTATAAAAAAAAATTGCTTTTAAAAAAATAAGTCTCAAATATGGCTAGTTAGTTAAGTTAAATATATGCTAATGAATCAAGATTCATGGATTTATTGTACTTTTCATAGGATACGTCACGGACCAAGGAAGCGTTGAAGAAAATGAATGACGAATCAATTATTATAAATATATTTAATTATAAACAACTATGTATCATAGGTTTATAAAAATACATCATTTACAATTGTTCAGTTTAATAACAATAGACCTACTTATTTATATATATTACAATTTTATTTATATATATTTAAGACAATGGTATGTCATAAAATAACGAAGCTAGTGGATACCTGATGATAAATGCCAGACCGGTACATAAGACCTGAAAAAGATTTTGATAGACCAATAAAGAAAGACCATCAGCAGAACAAAGAATAAAAATAACAACAGCAATTTGACTGTAAAAGAAAGAATCTCTATCATATAATAAGAATAAAACACAAATCAAGAGCAATATTGTAAATAATTAGTAATTTTATTTTATCAATTGAAGTTAACAAGCCATCGTAAGAATTGTGAAATTTTTAAATTATATATTTTAAAAATCGGTTCTATAAACCAAGAAAAAATTCAAAACCAAATTTTTTTGTTTTACATTTCAAAAATGTGGAATCCAAATAATAAATTAGGAAAAAAAAAATCTGTGCCTTGCTTTTACATGAGACCACTCTACTGGCCTGATTTTGAACTAAAGCCATGATAAACCCTTGAATAATCGTCAGAAACATTCTAAATTTGATAATAAGTAATACACCTACAATGATAAGTATTAAGAATCCACCTCTAGTTAATTGAAGGTTTTTATTTAAACACCAGTGATCTCTGACAGAATCTTCTGTAATATGCCTAGAGACAACTGCATTTTGAAATATCTTTATAACCTAACTGGAAGGTTTCATATCAAAGTAATATTTCATGTTATTGTGTTTTAACATTTCACAGTGTGAGTCATATGCGTAGTAAGTCATTGGCTTGCTTGTGATTGTATTATAACATGAAATAAGGCTGTCAAAACATTTTTATGAAATAATAAATTCTTATAAATACATAAAATTGTATATTTACCTGTACACATAATAAGGCAATAGTTAAATGAGACTCGTGCAGAGGTCCAAATTTTATCAATAAAAAATTAATAAGTGTCAAATTATTTGTCACAATGATTTTTCCTTCAAAGCGTATTTTAGCTATGCTCAATTTGTCAAAAAGTTTTAAAACCAAATGACCTAAAAATCCTATTTCGTTTACGGAAAACTGGACAGTGCTAGGTTCGAGAAACCCTGCCTTTGACAACCTAAAAAAGTATATATTTATAATAAGCATTATAATAAAACAATACATTATATTATTAAATAATAAAATATAAAGAATATATTATAAAATAATATAAACACAAGAATAAAATATCTTTGAGTCGCTAACTGCAGAAAGGCAACTAGTCCAACTTTTGAGATTTTTGTATTTTTTCATGAAAACTTTTACCAGAGACAGATGCATCGTTTAATAAAGAAAGTACACTATGTCTACATAATAGCCTTGAAAATACCTTCAATATTTAGTTAACTGTAGATAGAGGACTAGCCCAGGACAAGATTTTTTTCTCTTTAGTAAACAGTATTTCTGTGTTAGTGGCTGGTGGTTAGTGGTTACTTTATGAACTATTCGTCAATGTTTGGCATGGCAAAAATTTCCCTAAAAACAATTTCAATATATCGAGAAATTTATTTCTTCTCATAGTATTCAGTGCAGTATAAACATTTCTGAGTTGACAAACAACACTTCCAGACTAAGAAAGACAACAAAATCAGACCTCAAAAATAACAGAACCTCCTACAACAACCGTACTACCAATAAACAACAAAAGTGTTTGATTTGAAAAAGTCTCTGTCATAAACCAATGACTTCCTGTCCTCCTGTATCATTTAATAACATCCCACTGATTCCTGTACAACAGGTCCGGTACTTAGGACTACACCTTTACAAATGCTTAACTTGGAATCCTCATACTAGACTGAAAAGACAAGAAACAGCTCGCCGTTTCAGGCTAATTCAACATTTCCTACACAAACACTCTAAGCTCCCAATTAATTACAAAAGACTCATAAACATGACAATCATTAGACACATCTGGACTTACTAGAATAGAGCTTTGAGGCTCCACAAAACCATCGAATTCCTCTCGTATTCAATTCTTACAATCCAAAATCCTTAATGCTCCTTACTTTGTAACGAACAGAGTAATCCATAATGACCTTAATGTCCCATTTGTTGCTGATTTGGCCCAAATCCGATATCAATCTTTTCATGACAAACTTTATTTCCACTCAAACCCACTAGTTTCAAACCTAGCTACCTCTTAAATTCCTGATAATCCTCCGAGGCGTCTGAAGTGAAGATGGCCTCATGACCTTCTAAGTTGAACTTTTTATTTGAGTACTGCCACAGGGTAGTTTCTCTGCTTGCCTTTGTCTCTGGACATGATTTACCTTTCATTATATTTACTTGATGTATTCTGTATACAGTTGTAGATTTCAATAGATACATTTTTTTTAAAAAGACTTGAAAAAGGCTTTGGTGTGCACATCTGAAGACAAAACGGTGTTTTGGAACCCAATCGCTTCATGAATAGTAACTACAGCCTCTCTTGATGAAAATGTTGACTGAAAAACGTTCTTACAACCAGTGTGCAATACTTTTTTTATAGTATGTTATGTAAATTAAACCATGACCAGTAAGTTTTATCAAATCTATCTTAAATTTAAATTGTCTTTATCAAAAAGACTCCTAAGAAAATGTTAACTGCAGAAACATGTTCATGTCAAAAAAATCTTTCACATATGGTTACATGTTACAATAAAAATAAAATACTAAAAAACAAAAACAAATGGTTATATTTACAGCCTCGGTGAATAAGTGGTTAAGTCAAATTTTTTCAGAACTAGTTAACTGTATTGAGAGTAGCAGAATCGTGTCGTACTCAATTCTAGCCAATGCCTGACTTTACTGATTTATATAAGGCCCTTATTCACTACGAAAATAACACGATTCCGCAACTCTAAGCACAAGAAAATTATTTCGGAGAAAATCTGACTTGACAACTATTCACCGGGGGTTTAGATATAATGTAATAATCAGTTTTTTGTCACTTATAAAATTAAGAAAAGTGGACTGGTTGCTTTCTGCATTAAGCCATTTGTATTGCCTAAATAATGAGGTTGACCTCCCAATCCAATAAAGGGTTAAGTTCCCTTATTAGAGGCAGAATAGACTCAAGAAGGGAGGGGCTCAGTTGCTTACTCATTATTGATAAAATAATAATGATTTATAATAAATTAATCCCAAAGTGAACGTTTTATTTCTTTATAAAGTAATTCAATTTATTAATTTAACTGAAAAAAATCATACTTAGGGATTCTATGCCTTGGACAAGGTATCACATGGAACAGCTGTGGTGTCGAATACAAGAAATTAGCGATCTGTGGCAGAAAGAATAGTAAAACTGTTTTACTAAAATGTCCTAAAATACCAACAACTGCAAACGTCATACCAGCAAAATAACAGAATGTGTCTCCGACAAACACACGAGAAGGGTACCTAAAAAACCAAAAAATATAAATAATATTATTGTATTCTTGAATCAAGTGTCCATATTATTACATACCTCAAGTATATGAGAAATATGCACATAAATGAGGAATATTAATATAATATAATTCATTATATTATATTATAGGAACGTGCTTCAGGAAATAAAGGATTAATGAAATAAAGCTTTATTTTATAGCTATGGGTCCCCAACCAATAACGTGTGCCAAAATAAACATTTCTCTCATACTAAAGCAAGCCACAACTTTTCTTTTCATATCTAACTGATATTATTTCTATATCGTCCTCGATTTCTCGTGTATATTATCAGGCCCAAGTTAAAATTATGTGTCTAAAAATTTGTGTAACTAAGAACATTAATTAAAATTAACAGAATTCGATGCAAAAATTGGTGAAATGTTGACTTAGGCTTTGCTTTTGGGATGCTTCGGTTAGATTATAATCTATAATTTATGTCTCTTTTAAAGTTTTCTCTCAATTTGATTGAACTCCTTTTTGATTTAAAAAAAATAAGAAAACGAATATTAAAAACTTTCAGAGCATACTTGCCAGTAAATTCTGATTTTTAAGCTATTGGGTTGGGCCCCCATGGTTTAATAAGACAAGAATGATAGGATCTTGTTATTTGGGAAGTGAAAATTTAGAGTTATAGAATTGTCAATTTAGAGAAATTACCAATTATATTTAAGTAGCGCTAAAGATGAAAAAATAAACGGTATAATAAAGTACAATGAAAACTGATGAGTCCTCCATAAATCGCCAGTGAGTTCACAAAGATTAAATAACAATATCGAAATGGCTATGATAACAGATTGTCCAACTTCTAGGCCGTTTACTCCAGCGAGTATGTTAATGGCATTGGTGCAGAACACAGCGAGCATGCCCATGTAAACGTAATATAATGCACCTAAACAAAACACATTATGTTGATAAGTACAGTATTGTAAAGATAATACTCATATACAGATGTTTTTTTTTTTTAAATAATTGTATTATAGTACCTAAATTCAGTAAGCGTCCTAACCATGGTTGAAACGGCTTAGGGATGACTACTGATGTTGAATTAAATGTTACATAATAGACCATAAGAAGAGGTAGAGAAGCAACAGTAGGCAGGAGTAGCTTATGCTTCCACCTCAAGTCTAGAACGTCATCGGCAAAACCCAACAACAGCATACAGCAAATCGATAGCAAAGCAGCAATCAATTTTATAAACTGAAAAGAAAATTTTACTTCAATTTGAATAGTTTAAACCATACAATGTTATGCATTTATAAATTTTAGTACACCCTGCTGCTTGGTTACCAATCATGTTTTACAGAAGCAACTTCCAAACTAGCTGATTGAAAATATTACTTTATGGCCTTTAAACATCATAACGGTCATAAATCAAAAGTTTAATTCTTCATAATACTACATTCAATAAAAATATACTATAAGTACAAAGTTAACCCCAATATTTGATTGTAAATTACGTCTCCAAAATGTCTGCCTACATAAGTTTAGATGTTATATGTATAGGAAAACCATCAGAGGATATTTAAAATATTAAGTCCTACATATATGTCAAGAATTATTTTTTTTTTTTAAAGTCCTCAACGTACATTAAATCCTCAAACTCCAGACAGCTGTTATTATTCTAATCCTTGATAATTTGGTTTAGTATATATAATTGCTTATATATAATCAACCTTAGTCATTCCGTTGCAAATAATGTTAAAATGTTATTTTATGTATTAATTAAATAGTAAGTAAATAACAATAACAATGATTAAGTTGAGTAATACAATTCTAAGATCAATAAAAGGTGATAAATAATTTATAACAAATTCATTTTAAGTATGAATAAAAATCTATAAGAGAAGCATTAACTACTTGCATTCAATACAATAGAGATAAAATGGCAATAAAACGAAATGCTTAATATTTTAGAATAAGATTTAAAAATCCATAATAACATTAAATATTACTTAGATCATCAACGGCAGCTTCGTATTACTAACTCGGAATAGGTACTTCTTTACTTTCAATCCCTAAATTTGCATATTTCTCTTGAATTATCTCACCTCACTATAAAGAAAAGAAGTTGTTCCATTATTCAAAATTATTTGACCAAAAGGAACGGGTATAAAAAGAAACATCGTTAAGAGAAACATACATCCGCTTACAACTCCAAATGCTTCTGGACTGAAACAATAAAATGACAGTATGAAACAATAATAAGGCAACAGATTAAACTAAGTGAACCTTGAAATATTAAAACTTTAGATTAAATTTATGGACTTACATTTTTTCCTTTGATGTTTTGTTCAGATCAATTCCAAATAAATTAGCCTTTATGAATGCAGTAGTTAAAGTTGGAATGAGCTTAAGAGAAGAGAAGTAAAATAAAATTGATAGTACAAGATTAATAATGAGTGGGAACCATAGTTCCCAAGAATACAAATGTTCCGCCATCATTTCGGAAAGGCTCTTTTAATTCACCTCTACGCTATAAAACATAACAGCCTTCAACATTTGCATCAAAAGTAAAAAATTGTCCACGTAATCTGAGTGTTTCGTACTGATAAGACGCACATGGTACAGCATAAAGAGTTGAAAATTCACTTGAACAGCAAGTAACCATTGTTTATTGTATTCTTAGCATAACTTAAAAAGTAGAGAGTACCAAAGAATTGATTATTATCAAAATCTCGACTAGGAGATTCAAAATATACACAACCTTGCACTTTGTAACCTTTTCTAGAGCCTGCTAGATCGGTTCAAAGATGAAACTTTGTAATTTGAATATTTTAAAATTAGTAAATGTTTTAATTAAATAGAAAAATTAAAGAATGCTCCATAATAAAAATTATTATTTTTAAAATCAGTAAATATAATTCAAACTGGGCTAATTACAGCGATTGTGAGGAAGAAGATAATTTATAAGAGTTAGTCATTACGTGGCTTAAAATTTTAATGAGATTGCCTAAAACGAAATAACATATTACCTTTATTATTTATCGAGAAAATTGTTTTATTATAAACTGTTGAATTAGCGGAACTACCGATACTTATGAAATATATCAGACTGAGATTGCAAATCGTAGCGCCATTGTTTGATACATTACAATTTGAATAGTACTAAATTTTGGAATACATAACTCGTTCTAAATATGACTGAAGAGTATTTATTTTGTAATTATGGTGACTGCAAAGCAGTTATTACAAAATATATTTGGGTCACACGATGTTCTCATGTATTTTGTGAAGAGCACGGTAATTCCTTTTTCGCCAACAATCCGAACAAAATCAAATGTCCTGTTTGTAATGAACCAATATGTAGGAACAAAGACATAATTAAGAACAACATAAATCCTCACGATGTAAGATTTAATCTCATTTTCCAGAAAGTATTTGGGTCGATATTCATTGAGTTTTTGCTTAGTGGAATGTATCTATTCAGTGAATAAGTTGTTAATAAAATTGAATTTTGTAAACTATCGGGTTCTAATATCTGGATTTTACATTGAGTTAAAAAAAATTCAAATATATTACTTATTATGCAGTGTTTTATTTTCAGATGATGTTAAGCTGCGTGAGACCAGATAAAGCTTTGGACTATGTTATTACAGCAACTAAGTTATGGTCATACCAGATGAAGCAAAAACACAAGGTTAACATCCAGATGTTGAGCGAAAAGTACGAAAAAATTGCTTCTAATTCTCTGTCCAAATTAAAAACTGAGAATAATGGTATGTACAGATATATTTGAATAACAAATAAATTTTTATGTAATAGTTGCCTAGTTCATATTTTTGCTTCGACTTAAAATAAACGTTGTATCACTTGATTATTGAGAAATATAGTGGTCTATTTTTTTCTTACCTGGCCGTGCCGGTATTGTTTCTGTAATTGCAAATTAAGTCTTAAAGCTTATTTATTTCAATTGTTTCTTCTCTTTTGAGACACTCACTTTGAGATGGCGTCATGAGATGACGCTTGGTATTGGGCGCCAAAATAAAGTTTTTATAAAAAACAAAACAAATTTACAAGTTATTGTACTTTTGTAGTATTATTAATATAAAAATATGTATATAATATAATACTTATAAGCATATAAAATATATTGAAAATAAAAAAATGTTAAGTCGCGGAGCTATAAGAAAGTTAAATTTGGGCGCCAGAATCATAAGGCAGTAGTGTAGAGATGATAATGTAGTTTCATCTTATTAAATTCCCAACTCGCAAAAATATGCATAATAATTAAAAAATCTACATATGAAGTAAGTAGTTGAATTATTTTTATTAAGTAAGAATTAAATGAAAAATGAAAAAAAATAATAATCTATAGCTTTAAGGGAGAGGAGTTAAAACATTATGTCTTTTTCATTTAATCCCTGAATTTCTAATTAATGGTTAGAAATAAAACACATGTTATGAAAAAAATAACTACATTTAATAACAGTTATTCTAAAGACCAAACTTAGTTAATAAAGATATGAATTTTAATTCTTCTTTACAAAATAAGGTGGTTGCATATTTTTTAGCCCAAGCATAAATGAATGTCTAAGTTCTATTTAATGGAACTTTGGAACCAATGGGTCTTTTTCCTTTAATCCCAATATAAAAAAATGAAGTTATACAAGAATATATCCACAGCAGTAGGATATGCCGGGAAAAAAAGGATGCTTCAGTTATTGTAGTGCCGAACAGGAAAGAAAACACACTATTAGCATGTATTAAAGAATGGATTCATCCTCAAACAATTATGTCTGACTTATGGAAGGCCTACTCAAAAAAAGAAAAAATAGTGGGATATGAGTTCAAACCTTATACAGTCAACCACTCAGAACAATTTGTGGATCTTTCAACTGGAGCGCACACGTAGTCAATTGAGTCACTGGGGGCTGCTGCCAAAAGAAGAAATAAGGTAGAGGCAGAAACTAAAAGATCCTGGACTCGTATTTTTGTGAATTTATCTGGTGACACAGTTATAAAGACACAAATATTTTTGAGGTTATTATAAATCACATATCTACAGTTTGGTCTTTAGAATAACTGTTATTAAGTGTAGCTTTTTTTTCATAACATGTGTTTTATTTTTAATATATTAATAGATGCGGGGATTAAACGAAAACGACCCAAAACATTTCTTGATCGATTCAAAATACTCATTATGAATTGAAAATAATAAAAAATATACGGTTTGTTTGGTTTAACCTTTGTTTAGTTGCTCTTAAACTCTACATACTTCTGGCATTTCTATTTTTGTTATAGATTTTCCTCCTTCATTCTCCCTTTGACTGTATTTTCAACATTGCCCAAGATACATGTAGTCACCTATTTCCTCATCAATTTGTCCGACATCACGCTCCACTATAGGTTTATCCCCAATTAATGGTACCCACTTTATAGAGGCTGGGTGAGCCCCAGGATAGTCTCCCTTGAATCATTCCCTGCATAGAAGCTTATCAATTAACACTTTTATTAGAAAAAATAAAAATTATTTTTATCTGTTAAAAACTATTTAATCAATAATTTTTGCTTGTTTTATTATCAAAATTTAGAATTTATCTATTTATTGGCCATTAACCAATTGATTTTATGCAATCGTTTCTTAATTTCAGAAATGAAGAAGTTTATAAAGGAAATTGAATCTGAAATTAAGAAAATAAATAATGAGCTGTCATATACCAAAAAGAAACTTTGGAAATATAAGGTAATAACTTACATTAGAACAATCAGAAAATATTTGTTAACCGAGAGAGAAAAACTTAAGCAAAAAAATACTGTCCATATTTCTTGAATTTTAGCTGAACTCGCTGACATCATTAATTCTTGCATTATTGTAGTTAATTATCCATTTAACACCAATAAATGAATAAATAAAATAAATGATAAATAAATATCTTTTTAAAAAAATTCCATTTTGAAATTAAGACATTTGAAGTTGTTTCTTTATTTTTTAGAATTTCATTTATTAAATATTTCTAACCACTTATAATGTCATGGCATAATATAATTTTACAATGAAAAGTATTTAATGATTTGAGGTGTAAAATATTAATAATAATTATCCTGTTACATATTAAAAATGAGCTTTATAAATGTCTTTAAAAAAAACCCACATTTTTATTAATAAACTAGGGGGTACGTCCTGTCCACTTGGAACTGTTCATTGAATTTTACTATAGCTGGTACTTTACATTTTAGTAGAGGTGCCTCTCTATATAATTTTAGAAATTCAGTATAGTAGTTATTCGATACCCTTACAATAGCGAACTTATTAAAATATATGTACCTGCTCAGTATTATTTTGGGATAAAATCAATAAAATAATGAACTGTTTTTTTTAAATTTAGGTTTGTAAATAAGTAAAAAAAAAATTATAGTTAAGAAGAAAAATGTCTTAATCTTATTTAACAGCATTCTCTGTATTGAAATAACAGTCCTAAAATATATTGGAACATAATGTAGCTTGTTTTAATTTTTAAATCAATGCATTCCATTCAAATTCAAAAACAGTGCTGTATTTTGTGTAGCGAGTTACATAAGAGAGGATCAGTGGCTTTGTGATTTGCCAATTATAAAAAAAAAATTATAATTTAACTCGAGTACGACAAAAGATTAAACAAAAAGTAATACCTTGATCTGTTGCTAGGCAACAACAATCAAATATTATGTCACTAAAAACTTGTTTATATATAATAGAGAGATTGGTAAAAAAAAATTATTTCATGGCATAAAAAACAATTGTGTTTTTTATTTTTGGCCATTTTAAAACTTTTGTACTTCATTTAAGAAAATAAAATATGAAAAGCTTTGGTCTACAAAATTAATTAATAAACACAATTATTCTAATACGAAGTATCTGTTGAATATTTAAAAGTTTCTTATACATATTTTTCTCCAGACATATAACTTAATACTATAGAACAATTTCAATAACACATTTAATTAACAACAAAAATTTCATTAATATTTATAAACAATAATTATTAGTTGACCGTATAATTTATATGGAGAGGAAGATGACACCAAATAACCAAAGAACCTATTTATTAGAAACAGACATTGCGATAAACATTTTACGTCTTTATGAGGAGTAAATAGTTAAAGCGCAAGAGTAACAACTAATAGGTTGGGGCTCTTGACTTAGTTTCTACAATCTAATATGCAAAATAATCTGATTATTTGCTAACTAAATTATTAGTTTACCATATAAATGTGGAGAAGAAAACCAACCAGATGGAGGTCAAAAATAATATCTTAAATAGTGATAAACTATTTAATAGAAACCGACATATCGACCAGGTTGCAGGACTTCAGACCTGAATTTTAGTTTTGATTTTGCCTGTTCAGCGCAGAAGAAGACAAGATTTGGTTTATAATATGGTTTCTTTATCACTATTAAATATAATATTTAATATATTATTTTTTACCTTTACCCAGACGATTTTATTTTCCTTATTTGCTCAATAATTATGATCTTAATGAAGTTTTTTATTTATTTCATTTTATAGTTAGCATACAACAATGTATGTATAGCAAATCAGCGAGGAGCACTCGATCATACTTCAAATATGATGAACTCACACTCATCAGACGATGAACTTAAAGGTAAAATAAATTACATTTTATTATTTAATGAGTAAGAATGTAAATTTAATTCTCACATAGAATAGAAAAGTAACTTTATTCTGGGACTAAATCGCTTTATACTAAGTGGTTAAAGGTAATATATAAATTAATACAATTAATTAAATAATGAGCTATGATGCTATAGTAACCTAGACAGAAAGATAAATAAAATGATAATGTAGATTAAGAAATTATATTGTTAAGGCTCTCATCTATCGTCTCATCTTATTTTAAATTATAGTTGTTATTTTTATTAGTCATTATTTTGTGACAGTTATTACTTTATTAATGCCTTTAGGATTATATTTATTGGTAGTACTTTTATTTTAATATAGTTGAGATTTATTTTTTATATAAGGATGTTTTGGGTTTATTTCTTTACCAAGTTTCTCTATATGTCCTCGACTATACCATGTCCCTACAAAGCCCTTTTCAGGTGTCCACAAAGAGAGGAGCTGCAGGTAACAATGCAATCATTTCTTTACTTAAAGTATATCTTCTTTAGAAAAAAACGACTAAACATTATTCAGTATTGATAAATTTGATAACCTGCTTTGAGAGCATCTGTTTGGGGAACCAGGAGATGTCGGAAAAGCCAGGATTTAAATGAGGATGATAGGAGGGATTGAGCTCCTCACTGTGGTGGAGCGGTTGGGAAAGAAACGCTGGAATTTTTGGTTCTGTGGGAACGAGTATAGGCGAGACTTGTTTCCTGATGTTGGACTGAGGATTTGAGTTGGTGAAGACTGACATATTGGGATTGGATCATTTAAAAATGATTCTAAATTCATTTAGAATAACAGTTATGTAGGATTATACCATTCCATGCTTCTAATAAATATATAATGTATGTATTTAATTATATAGGTAATGTAAAGTAACATTTTGAATTGCTATGATCTGCCATCCATCATAAATATTAAAAAATAAAAGGGAGAATATTATAAAAGTTGAATGATATTAGTTGACCTTATATATATATATAAGGAAGAAAATGGTCCGGATGGAGGTCAAGAAAATTATCTCATATAGGGAGAACTGTTTATTTGGATTCCGACATTTTGACCCACATTGCAGGTCTTCTTCAGGGCTAAATATACAAGATAGAAATAAATTAAAATACTTTGTGGACTTTTTCTAAGTCTATTTTTGTTCACTACTTTCAAGTTTATTGTTTATTATTTATTTATATTGTTTCCAGTTTATTTGTGTATTGCCTTGTTTATTATTAAAATTGTTAAGTTGTGTTTGGAATTTGATTTGGTACGCTAGAGGATTGTGATCGGAGGTAAGTTTGGATACTGAGTGAATTTTATTTGTTGTGATTATGTTTTTAGATAGAACCAAGTCAATAATACTTGGTTTCCTAGAATTTTCAGTGGGACAATAAGTTGGTTTATCCGGTTGCATTTATTTTGATGTTATGTTGAAGGCAATAGTCCAGTAATTGTGTGCCATCCCGGTTGTTGTTAAAACAATTCCATGCAAAATATTTTGAATTAAAATCCCCCATGGCAACGAATGTCCTATTTACATTAATTTAAAAATTATATTTAGATCTCTTAATTTTAATTTCTTATTAGGTGGTTTGTAACGGGAAACTATTGTCATTGGATATTTATCATGTTCAATTTCTACTGCTATAGCTTCAAGGTTTTGTAAGTTAGGAATTTTAATACGGTGGTGTTTAATGGATTTGTGGATAATTAGGGCCACTCCTCCACCATGCCTATTTCTATCATCTCTGTGTGCTATATATCCCTCAATATTTAACGAAATCGTATCACTTAAATGTGTTTCAACAATGCCCGCAATTTGGACATTATTACTTTTTAAAACTTTTTAAATTGTTGCTTTTTGTTTACAATGGACCTACAGTTCCAAAACAACATTAATTTTATAATTATTTGTCATGTTTAAGGGAAAATTTCCATGAACCCTTCAATTAGGGTACTAATTTTTTCTACGGGGCCTTTAATTGCTTTTAATTTTCTTACTGTTGTTTTAATCGTTTTTATAATGCGGGGTAGGTTGAATGATTGAAACAAGTCTTTAAAGTCTTTTGTAACACTGAATTGTCCTGTACTTGAATTATTGTTATTTTCTGTAGCTGCAGAGAAACCTTTGATTTCCTTAGTGGCTGGTATAGGAGGGTGTTCTTGATCCTTATACTCAAATTTTGGTTGAGCTTTTTTAGAACCATCCGTTCTCCAAACACTTCTTTTTCTTTTGGCTTCGATTTGCTTAAGCAAAGTGGTTTTGTTTGCAATTAATGCATGTAAGTCACCGTCTTGCTTCATACAGTCTTTTGTTTCGTGTTCTTGGGCACACTTCAGACATTTTGGTTTTCTTTGACAATTTTTTGCAATATGGAAAAAAGACTGGCATCTGTAGCATTGGGTTGCTTCTTTCGAATTTTTTAAGCGTTCCCACCATGTTTGACATTTGCAAACATTTTTTAGCTTTTTTACTTTATTAATTTATTCCATATTTTGTAGAATAACTACATAAATTGGATGTTTGATTTTTTCCAATTCTTCTGATGTCTTTATAAATTGCGTTGCTTTAATTTCTGCAACATTCTGTGATTTTAAATCTTCAATTATATCACCTACCTCAACTGAAGCAGGCAGTCCTTTTAATATGAATGAGGGAGTTTTGTCTTCGTATAATGTATAAGTGTGATATTCACCTTTGCTCTCAGTTATTAGTTTCTTCAGAGTGTCAAAGTCATCTTTGGTGCTTGTATAAATTAATATTCGATTCCCTTTGTGTTTTAATGAGAAGTCATTTTTTAGATTTTATTGTTTTTGAACTTACTGTACAGGACTACAGGTGGAATTTTAGATTTTTTTATAGCTTGTACTGTATTTTCTTTTATGACATCCTCTTCCTCGTCGTTCAAAAGGTCATAAATGTTTTTTGTCAATATTGGCATACCTTCAGTTTGTTGATTTGTGGTTAGCCTTCTTCTTTTTGTTCCCTTTTATTTCTGAATTTCCCATTCACTCTCAGTTATTGAAGCACACAATTCCATTGTACGAACTTGTTAGATATAAGTATATAAAAAAAAAAAAAAGAAGAGAAGAATAAGAAAAAAAAATGTTATTGTAAGTCACTATGAGACGCTACCAGTTAGGGCCGGGTCTAATCCTACTGCACTGGAAATTGGACTAAGCGATGTTGACTGTTGAGTATCCAAACACAGACTGCGATTAGTACTGTTTTGAGACATTGAGTATTTTGTGATAAATTAAATAATGAAATGCTTTTTTATTTTATGCTTGTTTTATAGATAAAAAAAAAATTTAAGTTCATAAGAAAAATGTCTTAATTTCACTTCACTACATTCTCTACATTGACATTCATAAAATTGAAATAAATGGAGTAAGATGTACCTTGTTTTATTTTTTAAAACAGTGAATTCCTTTAAAATTAAAAAACAGTGCTATATTTCGTTTAATGACTGAAAGAAGCAGGAGCAGTGGCTTTATGATTTGCCAATTTTTTAAAATATTAATAATTTAACTGATTGACCATAACAAAAGACTAAATAAAAAGTAGTTCCTCAACCTGTTGCTAGGCAACCCCGATACATTATTGCAACACTAAACACTATTTTGTATGATTGAAGGACATAAATAAAAAAGTAAAAGGATGCTATAGATTTTGTTTAGTAATTTCGGTTATGTTACTATAATTTTACACCCCCAAAGTACAGATTTATTGTTTCTTTATGTTTGTTAATTAATAATTTCAATTTTTCTTGTTGCAGATTTCATGGAGTTTAGAAACCATAACCATTTTGATAACATGTTAAGTCCTAAATTTGATTAGAGGCTAGATGAGTAAATTATCGTGCATGGTACCGATAGATATGATACTGATGATGGTATCATGGATATGATGCGGATGATGGTTTTCAAGGTACAATATCAATGATGGTATGATAAATATGATAATGAATCTTGTATGTGTATGATTTCAATACACATAAGTGATATGGAATTTTCATCAACTTGGGCATGATTTTGGATGATTCAAACTTTATACGTGTTTAAATTGGATATAAATAAAATGTACTCATGTCTTTTGTTTCTTGCTACTTTGGTTGATTTTAAAGTGCTATCCCATTTACAAATTGGTTAGCTCACTACACTGTCATATTTAATACTGTAGTGAATGTAAATAATGTTTTAATACTCGTTATGCAGCACAATAATCAGGATACATGGGTTGCTGAGTCTGCAACTCAAGGTCAATAAGAAAGTTCATAGAAGTCTTGGTCTGACTCCCTACATAAAATCATGAAACTAAATTTTTGAAATTGCTGTTTACTTAGGAATTTGTTTCTCAGCCACCGACTAGGCTACATTCTTTCATGAAAACTTCTCCTTTTATTCAGTAATTTTCTTAATAAATCCCATTAAAAAAAAAAGAAGGTAGATTTTTAAACTCATACTTTAAGTATTTAATGCTAGGGAATATTATTTTCTTTCTCTCTAAGTTTCATCTAACTTTGGGGTACTGGAGATCAATCATAAGTGAATGTACCTTACAGCACACCCAGTATCGCTTCATCCTCTCTGATCTCCAACTCCTGGAGTATTGTTTACACAAAAAAAAAAAAAAAAAATGAATATAATAGAGACTTATATAAGAACAAATAAGGAATAGGTTTTTCAAGGGGCTGGATTCCTCTCTTGGAAAGAGAGAGTACAACAATTCAAGTATTTGAACACTGTTATAATCAAGGACACAAGTTGAGGGAAGGAATTAAGTCAAGGATAACAGCTGATAATAGATACTTTTTGTCGTTGATGAAATTGTTCTAATTCAGAACCCTCAAAATTAGAGAAACCTCTCTGTGTCACTTGATATTGTTTTCACCACAAAGGAAGTCAGAATAAGATAGCTTGGACATGTCCCGGCTGGGCGCAGTGAATCCCTGTCCTTTCCCCCACTACCTAGCTCGCTTCACCCACTTTTTGTTCTCATAGCCTAGTTTGCTTTTACTGTAAATACCTTTGCATTATCTTAGAGTTTGGAGTTCGGACTTCATTTTGGACCTGTTATTGTCATTGTGTTTTAGAGTCTAATTTCTTTGTGCACTATTTCCAATAGATGGAGTTCCTCTTCCTTCCTCACCATACTTCCCCAGCCCAGCCTCCGATTCCGCTGCAGGTCGTTTCCTAAATAGTCAGACTATACTAGCCGACTCAGCGCTTGATAACTTTTAGTAGATTGATAACTAGTAGTTCTTTGGCAAGCCCAACAACTTTACAAGCGCAACACATCCTTCGCGACGCTATCACTTCAATTATATTGAACTCGTGCAATCTTCTAAATTCTCTAGTGGTCTCGTCCTATTTCGGCTAGAATATCCTACGAATACCTTTTTTTTTAAACTTTATTTATTGAAATTTAGAATACAACTAGTAAATAGAATGAATAATACATAATGGTATGAGATAAAAGCAAAAGACAACTGTCCATTGGTTGTACTCAAATTACAATTTCAACTTAGAAGGTCACGAGGACAACTCATTGTCAGACGCCTCGGAGTATTATCAGGAATCGAAGAGGTACTTAGGTTTGAAACTAGTGGGTTTGAGTGGGAATAAAGTTTGTTATGAAAAGACTGGCATTGGGTTCTGGCCAAATCAGCAGCAAATGGGACATTTAGGTAATTATATATTGTTTTATTCGGAACAAAGTAAGGTTGAGAATATTCAAAAAGATTGGATACGAGAGGAATTCGATGGCTTAGTGGAGCCTCAAAGCTCTATATTCCGCAAATCCAAATAGGACCTATAATAGTTCTGTATATGAGTGTTATTATATGAACCGTATACATGAATATAATAACTCCTATTTGGACGGATTAGAGCTTTGGGGCTCCACTAAGCCATTGAATTCCTAACAGGGCAAAATCCTCAATGCTACTTTGTTACGAATTAAGTCATCCGTAATGACCTTAATGTCCCATTTGTAGCTGATTTGGCCCGAACCCGGTATCTATCCTTTCATAACAAACTTCATTCCCACTCAAATTCTCTAGTTTCAAACCTAGCTTCCTCTTTGATTCCCGATAATCCTCCGAGGCGTCTGAAAAGAAGATGGCCACGTGACCTTCTTAGTTGAACTTGTGGTTTGATTACTACCATTGGGTAGTTTCTCTACTTGTCATTATTTCATGTCATTATGTATCACTTATCCTATTTACTTGTTGTATTATTGTAATACAACAAGTAAATACGCTTGCTTGTATGTAATTGTAAATATCAATAAATAAATAAAAATACGTGGCAGATCGCACTCAACTGCCAGGTTTTACCCTAATTAAGGGTATCCACTTTATAGAGTCTGGGTGAGCCAATGGAAGGTCTGTAGATCCCCCAGGGTGTATCGATAGCTGTTAACGGATTTAGTAATTTATCACCCACAGCCGGATTTGAACCCGGAACCTTCAGCATAGCAACTTAGTACTCTACAAACTCGCTCCCAGTTAGTAATAATCAAAATTATAATTAATCCGGAAATTTTAAGTTAAAAAGATCCGTTGGGTCTTGAGAGATTAATAGTTTTAATTATTTCAATAAATAAAACGTAGCTAGTTACAACGAATTTAACTAGACAGCACTAGAGCGGTGCTATGAACCGATAACGCGACAGTATTCTCGATTTGTATTCAATCCTTACAATCCAAAATCCTTCGTAAAATCCTCAATACTACTTACTTTGTTACGAATAAAGTCATTCTTAATGACCTTGATGCCCCAACGTCGCAATATCTTATTTTCGAATATATTAAGATGTTGTTCGAAGTAAAAAATATTACTTGATAATAATATGGTAGTTGAAGAGAGATCTTATCAAAATGGCCATTTTGAAACAATGCTGTTACATATTCTCCAAAGAGGTCTGTTTTCAATAGGCAGAGAGGTAAATGAATAGACTATCCATTAATTGGACGAGTGGTGAGGGAGGAAGAGCGCGCGATCGAGGAGGCACTTGAAGACGATTACATCTTGAGGGCTCGGCATTATATAGTCAACGAAAAGAAGCTGGTTAGGCAAGCCGTGACTTATCTCTCTCTCCTCTCTACTCCTGTTTCTATAATAACTACCAGCCCGTTAGCCTCTCAAGTCCTCTTCTGCTCCAGCCTTGGCCGAACTGCCCACTTCAGATCTCTGTGTCTCCGATGTGTCAGCATCTCGAGTGTACTGCGTATACAATAGAGCAAGAGAATCGAATTATCTGTTGGCACAAGATGTGTATTGTATATGAAACATATATACACATGTATATATTATATAATTTATACTAATATTTAAAGAAATGTTGAATCATAAGGGGAGCGGAGTTGCTCAGTCGCCGTGCATGGCTCAAATCCGGCTGTTGCAGATAATTTATTTAATTTATCAACAGCCGGGGATGGATACTGTGGGATCTGGAGACCCTATTGGGGCTCACTCAGCATCTTTAAAGTGGTTACCCTTAAAAAGGGAGAAAAACCTGGCGGATGAGCGTGATGTTGACTAATAAAAAAATACTTTTCCCAGAGATTGATTAAAAATAACTCCCAGTTATTTTCATTAAATGATTATAATTAAAAAATATTAACATAAGGTTGTATGCTAATATACCATTCTGAATTACTCGTTTAAATATTTCTGGGATTAATTTTAATAACAAAGAAACCTAATCTAACACAAATAATTCAGTGTCTTGGATTCAGAACTTATAGTAAGGACTGTACGCAATTTCTAGGACAACGTGACCTACTTTTTCTTCTAAATAGCATTATCCAATTTTAGAGGCTGGGTGAACCTATGTATGTTTATTAACCTATGTAAATAAGGGAATGGAGATAGAAAAATAACCCAATTATATCAGGGCTTCTGTAAAAAAATATTACATTTACCCCCGTCCTTTCTAATGCTTGTAAAAATAGTACCTAACCATTACATAATCTATGTAATGTTAGGTAAAAAGCAAAAATATAAAACCTAATTTGCTGGAAAGGGCATCCTTAGAGTATGGGTGCAATAAAAACAATAATTATCTTATAATTATAATTTTTATTATTATTCATAAACACAACAACATGTATATATAACAGCTTACATAAACTTGTTTTTTTGGGGGAGCCGTCTTATATTTGAATCAGTCATTTGAGTAACACCTCATGTCCATTTTTGGCCAAAATTGAGTTAGACATATTAAATTGTTGGTGAAGGCTGACAAATCCGATACGCATGTTTAGAAAATATGTAGATATTATTTGAAAAACAAAATACTGATTTCTATTAATAATTTGAATTGTTTTACCTTTTATTTCATACCTGATAACATATCGTTTAGTCAGTCATTTGAGAAACAACACGCCTCCAACAACGTTTAAAATTTTTTTAAATATCAAAATAAAAATAATAAAATTTTAGTTTGGCAGAATTAGCTTACCAAACCCCTGCAGAAACATATAAAAAATTCAAAAATATATGATGTTAAATTATGGACCAGCTGAGTTGTTTTTTTTGATTTCCCGAAAGTTTACTTTTTTGGATATGAGGTGTTTCTCAAATGATTGATTCATTTAATAAGTAAGCTTGTTATCATCCATGATAACAAATGTCTATAATGCCTAATTAAATGATTTATTTTTTCGACTCTATCGATTTTTTTTGTTTTGTTATGTCATTAATTTTGAAATTGATTTTTTAGGGGGGAGGGTAACAGCCCCTCATCATTATTACCTAATAATTATTCAACGTAGTATCGCTATATCAGCTGAATTATAAACTATTAATTTAAAAAACTCTTATATAAAGAATATGTTTTTGTATATTTTTCATTTTAGCACAAATATATTAGAATACAATATGCCCACTGGTACCTACTGATAACAATTATGAATATAACATAATATTAATATAAAGCAGAATGCTCCTAAGTTAAATAGTGTGGAAAATAATTGGAAAACAAAAGATAAACCTAATAAAGCTGTTCTTTCGAAGTAAACATTCTCTTTATCCTCCCACGGCCAATATAATTACCTGTAACTAGGTTTATACTGTACCAAGATGGCCACTGGTTTTTTACTTTCCTTAAATCAGTTATTCCCGGTTCTTGTCTTAGTGCGGTTGTGCTTAATGCAGTCCTGAATTATTTAAATTTGTTTCAGAATAGTGATAATTTTTGTTGACTATTGTTTAATTACTTAGTTTTTATTCGTTGAAACAAACATTTTTGAAATATGTTTAAAAACTTGCCATTAGCTACCTACTAGGCATAGATATTAAGTAGGCCGCGCATTTTTCAATTATAGTTAAGTGCAGTTCGGTCAGTGTTAAGTGTTGTGTGTGAATATTTGAAAAAATGTTTAAATAGTGATAATTTTGATATATCTAAGTAATTATGCACCTAATAATGTTCTATAATATTTCTAATAATCATAATTCGATAAAAGAAAAGCCATTTTATTGAAAATTTCATGGTATATCGTTATTAAAATTATTTATTATATTTTAAAAAATCATTCCACCATTAAAGATTCATATTAAACTATATCTTTATAATTATAATGTTTAAAGTGCTATAAAAGAACATAACGGTAAAAGTTACTATTTATAATGTTTATTACCATTTAAACTGTGAAAATAAATTAAATTCAATATTTGATGTCAGTGCTAAGATTCATAAAATTAATTCTTATTTTAAATAATATATTTTTAACATATCTAGGTAATTAGACACCTAATAATATTCTATAATATTTCTAATAATCATAATTCCATCAAAGAAAAGCTTGATATCTTAGATATATTCAACATATCTTTGTAAATCGTTATTAAAATTACATATTGTATTTTTAAATTATAATTCCACTAATAATAATTCCTCTTAAACTAAATTTTTATAATTACAATGGTTAAACTAATTAAAAAAGAACATATATTCTAAAAGTCTTATAAAGTTTATTACTAAATAAGGTATGAAAATAAATTTAATTCAATATTTGATATTGGTGCTGTAATTCATATAATTAATGAGTTTTTACAATAGTATGTAATTATTTCTTACTAAGAATATTTAAAACATAATAACAGTGTAAAAAATAATTTAAACTATCTGAAATCTATTTTTTTATTCCCGGGCTATATTATACTTCATAATATTTTATTTAGTAATAATTTAGCAACATGTTTATACTTAGTAAAACGTTAAAAATTATTCAATTGATAACCCATTTTTGTACATTAAACATATCTTAGTATAATCATACCTTTGTGCCCGTTAACTTGAATATATTTTGAAAACAATTATAAAAATCTATATTTACTTATTTATATTTAATTATATTAAATATTATATAATATTTATACAATATTAGTTTTCAGTTTTATCAATATTTCTTATTTGAAATATGTTTTTTTCACTATGAATTTTACTAGTGCGTTACGGTCAGTGTTGGCTTTTAGCTTTGTTTTAATTTTTTTTGAAGTTTTTTAATGAAAACCGATAATAAAAAAAGTGATTTTTATTTATTTAAGTGTCCTTATTGTTCGGTAGGTGGATTTTTTTATTTTCATTTCGAAATCTATCTTTTTTAAAGAACAATATTGAGTTAGTGAAATTAGTGAAATAGTGAACTTGAAGAAAGGAGAGGGACGATTCCGACTTTGAGGATTCTACTGCCTGTGAGATATGAATTTTTAATATCGCGTGGGTATTTTTTGTACATTTTTATTGTATGGTAGTGGAAATCTATTTTTAAATATTTTCTTTTGCAGAACACTTAATAGATAATTTATTATTATACAATTCAAATGGTTAATGTTTGAGATTTAAAAAAAATTAATTATTTTTTTAAATAAAAAAAATTATTAACGAAGTTTCATGTCAGTTTTCTTATTTTATTGAATATTAATTAAAAATTTTAAAACTAATACATTTTTTAGTTTTCTAAATGCCATTTTCTATTATTTCTAATCTAAAAATATTTTTTTAGTTATTTCTATTTTAATTTTATATTATTTTTTCCAAATTTATACCATTAGCAATCAGTTTTTCAATCATTAGACTTCAGCGTTTTATATATTATTTTAAATGTGTTGTTATTACATACATTTTATACATTTTTCTAACTTTCTTATTCTAATTATTTATTTTTTATCCTTAGAATTTTTTAATATAACTGTAATAGAACAATTTTACAACTTAAGATCTTACAGGTATGGATATTCTATTGGATGTGATTTTTTTCAGAGTGCAGTCATTATTTTTTATTAATAATTATTTATTTAACGTATTGATTTAATCTCCTATTAAATGTGCCTTTTTATCAATAATAGATGATTTTTAATTTTTTAAATATATTAACGATTCCGTGGATGTTATGTAGATTATATAGATTAGTTCCAGAAAAAAAATCATTCTTTTTTTCAGATACTTTAAAGACAAGTCAGGGCGGGGGGGAGGGTGTGACATCAGTTGAAAATACAAAATTTCTCACTTAGTTTTGGTTATTTTTTAATAAATTGAGATTTATAATACAGTATTATAAGTATTATGTACATATGTATACAGTTATACATTCAGTAAAATTAGTATGTATAGTAAAAAGTTCATCAAGATTTAGTACCGCAAGTAGAGGTCTCCATATTCTGAAATAATGCAATTTTCTGAAGCGATTGAGGGGTAATAAATGAATGACGGCATATCTAATGATTTATACCCAAAATAAGGGTGAAAAATCTGTTGGTTGAGTACGGTCTCACCTCTCTACACAACTGTTGTCCAAGAAACAAAATAGTCTCTAACATGTACTGAACCCCAGACCCTTCATGGGCTATAGTGGTACAGAAAGAAAAAATGTGTAGGATGAGGTAAAACGTTTACTCATTGCAGTTCCGATAATGTATATTCGGTCAAACAAGAACGATGTACATGGGCATAGTCAGTAATAGTTACTGTATACAGTCAGTTATACAATAATTCTTATTAAAATAAAAATATTAAAAATCGAAACGAATGAATATTTAAATTTTTTTGCGATTTACCTCGATGCGGCAACCTCCGGATTGATACCGATATCAATATTTCTAATATCGACAAACCATAATATCGATATTTTAATTTCGGTTTGCCAATTATAGTGTAGGGCGCAATATGACTCTTCTTGAGTAAGTACAAACTTAACAAGGGGCTGTTGTAAAATGATAGGCCAGTTTCTATAGTACACATGTAGAGGTCTCTCTAATGATGGTCCCTATTGAGTTGCAATGCCTTTGTTATACACACACAGATGGAATGGTATCAGCGAATCCATTCCAATTCGATTTGTGCCCTCCTCATCGATACACGGCTCCCTATCGATAGGCGGCTCGTGCGACCTCCGCGGGGCGCCGGTGACCAAAGGACACGATAATTCCTCCGGGAGGACAATGAGAGTGCCGCTAATGGCGGCATTGAAGAGGCCGCGACAAAACAGTCGGCAGATGTTGGAACAAACTAGTTATTGCTATTGTCGGTCGGTGAACGTCGGGAATAACAAACTGACAAAGTAGGCTCCCCGTAGAGAGGCACGGTCTGATCCTGGACTGGGTTCTAATCCCGCTCGTATTCATCCCTCATCTAAGTCTCAATTAGTAAAAAATATCCCCGCCTGTCCGGTCGCCTAATTCCATTGGAATGGACAGCTCTTTGATTTGGAATACTAAAAGTTTTCTATTCGAAACCTCGGTCCATTCCCACAATACCCGTTTTCGGCTCTCAGAACAGCCCATCGAACCGAAAGGGTTGTCCTGGAAATAATGCAGGGTTTTATGTTGTTGTTTTTTTTTAAACACTCCCCCAAATAGTAACCTGTTATAATTGTTGGACTTTTGACTTTTATAAATGTAAACACTTATTAATGCTCTTTTAAACAAAATTGTCTGTTTTCTTCTGTAATATTTTGCTGCTTGAAAATAATTCAGACTATTCTAAGATATTAAAGCTTGTCTTAGAATGACTACAATTTTCTGTACTGTCCTTGGCTATTCATTAGAAATTTGTGCATTTGAATTAAATTAAGTATTTTATAATAATTTATTTTGAGGTATGCTTTAGGTCCATTTAGTGACAAATTGCTTTCCTTTATTCTAATGTTAATGTAAAATAAAGTCACATAAAGGATAAAAAATATTACAATGCCATTAATTTCAAAACAGTCCTTCTTAGAGGTGTCTCCGTTGAGAGGCATTTAAAAAAAGTATCCATAAATATATTAGATATGAGATATGGCTATAACTATATCCATAATAACTAAATATGAGAGATATTTCAATGTCTCTGTGTATCCTTTATATATTGTTAACACATTTTTATTACGCATCTTTCTTTTGTAATGCTTAATAAACGCTTTGTATTTATTCAATTAACAAGTTTATCAGTTTTTTAAAAATTATTTAGAGGTAAGAAACAGGTACAACGCAACAATCCTGATAAAACCTGTACCATTAGAACTCGTGAACGGGTCTGGGGTTCAGTACATGGTAGAGACTGTAGTGTTTCATGGACAACGGTTCTGCAAGGAGGTGACTTGTCCTAGGTCACGGGATTCCTCCCCCCCTTATTATGGATACCCTATTTTTATATTTATAGAGGCTGGGTGGGACCCAGGAGGGTCCTAGATCCTATATGGTCCATCTCCCGCTGCAAACAGACTAAATAAAAATCATGGCCTGCAGCGGGATTTGAACCAGGATTTCCGGCATGGCAACTCAGTGCTCTACCACTGAGGCACTCTACCCAAAAATCACTGTCCCATTATCTTTTCAAAGCGCTACTCTAGCTCTATCTAGCGGGAAATTGGTGTAACGAACTGTTTGCAGTCAATTGTGAAATTCATATTTCCTATGATTATTAAAATTATTACAGCTTTCGTTAGGTATAAATTAAAGTTATAATTTCTCTCGATTTTTCTCATAACTATCGCATTATGTTAAACAATATCCAATCTTTTAAGTTGAGCTGAGAGGCCAAAAAGAAAAGGAATTCTTAACTTAAACATAGAGCAGACAGTTGCAACTAACTCCGCTAGAAATCACTAGCGCGGTAATCAATTTTTGTTTGATTTACCGAATTTGATAAATTATGTACACACACACATACATATATACATATATATATATATAGTCCGATATTTACTTTCCATATTTTAATATTTTCTTAAATAATATTAAACATATTTTTTAGTACTTTTCGTTGATTTCATGCGGGAAGATTTATTTATTTTAGAATTACTTAGACCGGAACGTAGGCTTAATGTGCGCCCTATGTATTTAATTCTTCATTTTTTTTATTTATATCATCGTAGCCGACATTTTTATTGTTTATACTTTTTGTCTTATTTACTAAAAAGTAATTATTTTAAAACAACATTATTTTTATTTTTCAACTACCTTTCATTTATGTAACAAACGATGGATAAGCAAAGCTTTAGGGATGAATAAACACGATTTTATAATATATTTTAAATACAAATATATTCTATATATTATATCATTACCATCACTGGCATTACAACCCCCTCACTGGTCTTCGCCGCATCAAGACGACGCCTCCACTCATCTCTGTCTTGGGCCAGGGTCTGCCAAGCTCTGGTGTTAAAGAGCTTCTTTGCGACGGCTTCGACCTCATCTGCACATTTTAGTCGTGGCCGTCCTCTCCTTCTCCTCCCATCCACATAACCAAAGAGCAGCCTCTTGATAGGTGTGCCCCCGTCCATTCTTGGAACATGCCCCGCCCATCGTAGCCTTGGGATCCTTATAAATTTTACCACAACTCTGCATTGTGTCTCTGCCTTTACTGGGCGCCATCCCTTACAGGTCCAAGCATTCTTCTCAGAATTTGTTCATATATTATTTAGAATAATAAAATTATCTGGGTGGAGTTCAAAGAATTAATTCCATAAATAGTGAGAAACTATTTATTTGAAATCGACGTTTTGACCCACATTGCAGATCCTCTTCAGGGCTAACTTTACTTATTCTTGTATCTTGTTTATTCCAATTATATATTTTTATAATTATTCCAATTATTTTAGTTTCATATATTATTCTAATTATTTAAATTTTTTAATAAATTATTGCAATTATTTTAGTTTTATATACTTTTCCAATTATTTCAGTTAAATATATTTTTGATATCTCTTTTAGCCAGCCCTGAAAAAAATCTGATACGTAGGTCGACACGTAGGTTGCTAAGTAGCTACACTATTTAATGAATTATTTTTTAATATTTAAAAAAAAAAAAGAATAATTGATTAAATACTATTAATGGCATCCGGTGGATAAAGGAAGATCATTATAAAAACATTCTATTTTTTATTGAATTCAGAACATTTTGTCAAGTTATTCTTTATAAAAAAATAAAAGAAAAGAAAAAAAATGACTGCCTATACAATGGCGTAAACTAACTTCAAAGGATTCACAATAACTTTGAGGTAGAGGGAGAGAGAGAACGCCTAAGGGTAAATATAAATAATTTAGAAGGCTTTTTAAAGGGCGGGTCATTAACAAGGATACCAGTTTGCAAATAGAGCCCCGGTAGCGGCCGCTCGTGTTTTTAGCCGGATTGAATCAATTAAAATGTAGCCAAGCAAACGGTGGATCTTGCCCCTGGTACCAGTACTGGTAACAAGGGGGGAGGGAGTTTGTTAGCCATGTGTGTGTGCGAGGCCCCCCTTCCAAATATTACGCCGTTCCAACTCATCATTATGTAGCCGAGTAGGATATTCCTTCCTTGTTAGTCGCCCTTATTTGTCGTCAAAACATTTACCACGTCCGTTACTGTTTAAAAACTTTTACTCGCATTACGAGAGAAGTTCGAGGATAACTTTGTTTTGCGAATATAATATTCATAATAATAATAACAATAATAAGGCTTAGCGAACCTGTAGGTTCGATGCCGATACCACCAATCTCCTACCTAAACCGTGATCCGCCAGCTCTCTCACGTAAGCTCTGCAACCCCTCAGACGTTAACCAGTCTTTAATGCGCTTTTTAAATTTTTATGAATTC
Source organism: Troilus luridus (assembly GCA_964056705.1). Taxonomy (NCBI): domain Eukaryota; kingdom Metazoa; phylum Arthropoda; class Insecta; order Hemiptera; family Pentatomidae; genus Troilus; species Troilus luridus. The sequence goes on from OZ057415.1 coordinate 102,461,909, forward strand.
GTTCGTTTCCCAACAACTTTAGAAGCCCATCTTAATAGTCCAGGATCCATGGTCCATTTTTGCACTTGATTAGTATCAAGCTGAATCTTCCTGAATAGCTTCGTTTCGATGAGACGCCCAACAATTTCCTGTGAGAAAATTCTCGATTGTGGTAGCTAACAGAGGTACCAAGGATCAAATATGTCGATTCTCAAAAATTTATTACTTACTGGGGTTTTTTTTTTGTTAAATCTCAAGATAATTATCTAAATTATTTGAAAAAAAAATTTGTCCTACAAAATGTATAGTTTGATCAAAAAGTCCCCTCCTTCCAACGTTTATCGATAACGAGGTCATCAAAAATGATTACTAACCAGCTGATTTTTTTTTTCATTTATATTGAAAGGAGGGGACTCTTTGATCAAACCGTACATTTTGTAGGAAAAATATTTTTTCAAATAATTTAGATAATTATCTTGAGATTTAACAAAAAAAAAACCCAGTTAGTAATAAATTTTTGTAAATCATCAAATCGACATATTTTATCCTTGCTATCTCTTTTAGCTGCCACAATCGAGAATTTTCGCACAGGAAATTGTTGGGCGTTTCATCAAAACGAAGCTATTCACAAAGATTCAGCTTGATACTAATCAAGTGAAAAAATGGATCCTGGGCTATAATCTACGCAACGCTCAGATAATATTTAGACATCTGGGCGCATACTCTGTAATTACGTGTTTAGTAATCGCTTGTAAGTTCTAAATTCATAATTTTTTGTCCGCAGATTCTACGCAATAATTTACTTTTCAGTTTATTTAGAACTGTGTTATAATACAAGTAAATAGAATGAATGGTACATAATGACATGAAAAAAAAATCGGGATCCATTGTTTTTACCTTTGAATTTTTTCAGTATATTGTTTGTTAGCCTGTCAAGGTTCGAATTCAGCTCTTCTGAGAGATGAATTATTTAAACTATTAACAGTCATGTATGGACCCGATGGGATCAGCATGTTCTCCTGGGGCTCACCCAGCCTCTTTAACTGGGTTATAGTTAAAACTAGCTTCTCTTAATTAGGAGAAAACCTGTCGGTTGAGCGTTCTGCTCAGCTCAACCGTAGTCCTAGAAATAGTACATTCTCTACAGTGCATTAAGCCCAGGACCCTTCATGGGTTATAGATGTAATGGTGTCTGTGTGTGTGTTGTGTAATATTTCACTAGAAATTCGATCAGGTCCAATGCTAGAAAACAAAATACATAAGGGACAAAAATAAAAAAGAGATAAATAAATATTTTCATATTCACGTTCAGCAATTACTTCATCGACAATTTGTCGGTAAGCGATTGAGCTGAGAGCACAAACTACCCGATAAATTATTCGTGGGAGTGTAATAAACGCTAATAGAGTTAATTTGGAATTGAGGGGGGGGGCGAGGGCTGGTATAATGAAGGGATTATTCAGAAGGCCGCCTGAAAAAGGGTGGGAGTCAGCAAAACAAAAGCCCGCAAATTGACGGCCAGGTTCCCGCTCTAATTGACACCGCCAAATTGACACTTTTTGGCGGGACTCGTCAGCTGACGCCAGCCGTGTATATTTTGTCTTTAGCCTTTCTTGTTACCAACTCCTCTAATGGACTGCCTGAGGAGGAAGTGACAATCAAGTTATCGAAACCGCTTTCTTAGATATCAATCTTTACACCTCTTAATCCAATGAGTGTATGTATATATATATATACATATATATATATATATATATATATATATATATATATATATATATATATATATATATATGTCTGTGTGTGTGTGTGTGTACTTTACATGTCAGGTTTCTTGTACCACTACAACTCATGAAGCTCCTTAGGTAGAGACTGAACAAAAACAACGGTTGTGCAGGGAGGTGGATTTGTACGAGATCTTTTTCAACTGGCAATTTTTCCTCCAACATGGGGTACCCTCTATATATCGATTGGGTGAGCCCCAGGAGGGTTCGCAGATCCCAAAGGCACAGTATATGGCTTTTTAACGATTAAATAATTTATCTGTCACAGCCGGATTTTGACCAAGGATTCTTAGTTTAAGTAACTCCTTTTTAAAACAAAACAATGAGATTTTAAATGTAAAAACGACTGAAATCTAGATAGGTAGAAAAATAGGAAGCCATTTTTTAGAAGTAATTCCAAAGCGTGCCTAACAGAACAATTGAAACATTACTTTTATTTGATATTGTTTGATTTTTTTGTGTGCATTGAAGTGGTTTTGAGAATGGCTTAGATTCACAATACGACCCTATAATTAATGTTTATTAATAAGTTGACTTGTTATTAATATGTTTGTTGTTAATTATCTCAATGCGCTGGATTTACATTGGAGAGTTTAGATTTTTTATTGTTTGTTGTTGTAAAGGATCTCAATCTGTTTGATTTCTATTGGAGACTACACCGATTTTGTTTAAATTTTGTGTAGAATCGAGAATAGTTAAGATTTAAAATCCGAACCGACAGGTATTATTTCTTAATAATAACTTATTATGTTTTTGTCGTTTGTTTTATTTAATTTGACAAAATAAAAAATATATAGTCGAATATTATGAAATTGTGAAGATGAATTTGAAGACGAATCTGTTTATATGAAGTGTTGAAGCATTATGCGAATTTCAAACAAAAAAATCAATGCATTTGCTTTTGTCGCTACTGCACTAAAAAAAAACAAATGTGAATAATGAATATAATATAGTAATAGACTAATATAATAATAGAATAATATAACGATATAATACAAAAAGGAACTCATTTTACTTTTAATTAGCTTTTAGTATAAAAAAATAATAAAACTGCGTTATCGATTATTAAACTAATGCAACTAAGCATGAACCATAATAATAATTACAATGTAAATAACTAATTGAACTGTTGGGTCCCCATAAAATATTAATAAGACAAAATATTGTCATTATGCAATGTCTTATTTTCAGTTGCTAATGGAAATCAAACCAAGTAGAGAGGTAATGATTTTATCGCTGACTTGTTTCTGACTAGCTTCTTATAGTCTGGCTATAATGTACAAAAATAATTAAACTGTGTTATCGATTAATTAGCTAATGAAACTAAACATGAACCCTAATAATAATTGCAACGTAAATAGCAAATTAAATTATTGGTTCCAACATGTGCATTATTTTATTCTCTTATTTTGTTTATCAATGAACAATAAATGTTTTTCATTTTATTTATCTAAACATCTATACAACGGATCTAAGTCATCTTTCCAATTTCATAATATTCTACTTTATTTTTTAATTTTGTAGAATTAACGACAACAAACAACAAAAATAATAATTATAATCCGTACACGGACCATTACCAAATACAGATCACTCTTAACGCAATCCTTCCACCTAGGCCTCGGTTTACCTCTCAGGCGTTTATCAGTCAGCACAGCGCTTATTTAATTTTTAGGATCCAACAACTTCACAAGTTAGAATATTATTCTACGCATCGCTTTGATAATATTTAGATAACTGTATGCATGTTCCGCGATTCCACGTTGTGTAATCTTCTAAATTCTTAAGTGGTCTCAACCTTTTTTGGTCTACACAAAACCTTATTTTCATTCAATTGCCTACATTACACTTAGATACATGTTTCAAACAACTCCTATAGAAGATCTAAATATATATAATATATGACGATGCCGCTGATTGTTCTGAATCATCACTCATCCCTAACACTATAGCCAGGGGAGGCTGATGAATATGCCTGGATGTTAAAAATAAACTTATTGGATTAGAGGAGGAAGGCTCGTGCCCTCGACAATGGCCGGAAGTGGGCCCTCAGCTCCCGCATCCGGGTCTTCAATTGCCACTGTCTCCAGCCATCCCCGAAAAAAATCGATTATATCAGAGCTTAATCGAAGTTATATTATCGATTTGACCATTCAGGCTTACCACACTTATTCTTGGTACATATAGTTTTCGAAAGATTGTTTCAAACCCCAAACAGTTCGCAACAGCAATTTAGGAACAAGATTATAAAAAAATTAAAATTAAATACCATAATTGAAAAGCAAAAGCTCAAAGGAGCCATAGTTCATGTTAAGATATTAGTGAAAAAATCCAAACTGAAAACCCTTAAGTATCTAAAGTAAAACATGAAATACCTGTAAATATTTCGCCTATTAATGCATCTTCAGGACGGAATGAGATTAATAGCTAATTAAACACGACAAAGCACAACCTAACCTCAAAATACAGCAAGAAACTAACCAGAGGAAACAACCCACCAGCTCCAAGGCCCAAATACAACTACTTATGTCATAGTGTAAGGTATTTTTTCCTGATTTAGTTTAGAGACTATTGGTTGGAATTTTTCCATCAATGTTTAAAAAAAATAAAATAAATATATGTAATTCTATAAACTTCCAATGTCTGAACGAGTAATACAAATGAATACTAAAATACAAAAGCATAAAGTATGCGAAAAAAACTGAATTTAAGATTCGTCATTGTTAGGTTACTAATAACTCTTACTAAAATTATACTTTATTAACAAAGGTTGTAGCGAGGTTATATTTCTTGCAATTATTGTAGCCATCCTTAAAAATCATTACCGATTTACACATTTTTGAAATGATGCAACTAAAAAGCGGTGTTTTTTTGGTGGTGAGTTATGTCCATGACTCATCAAAACTGTATCAACCTAGCTTCAAAACTTGTCTGCCACAAGGCAGTTGTGTCATTCTTAGTGTCCTAATGCTTAAACTCACTAATAGTTTTTTCCAAAAATCTAGGATTTCGACTTAGGCAACTTTAAAAATACTAGTATGATATTTATAAAATTCACTCTAGTATAGTATTCTCCATAATTTTAATGATGGCTCTTGTACCGGTAATACTTGGGAACACAATTGAAGCAAATGCTCTTATGTATTCTGGAGCTTTATGAGACGATTTCCAACGCAATACACCATCCGAAGTTTCCCAGATCGGGACGAGGAGGCAGATGGCAAACACTTGCCGCCGTACACCACACACAGCAGGAACAGCACACCGCAGCGCCACTCTCCGTCCGATTAGCGCCGGACAAGAACCTTCGGGTTGCGGCCTGAGGGAAAACAAAAGAGCTGCAAGTACAACAGACCTCCCACCGCCACGCCTCCTGGGAACTCTATCCCACCATCCGATTCACCAATCAGATCGCGGCTAGTTAATAATACGGGTTATCGTCGCTCTCTGCATTCTCGAGTGCAATGATATCCGCTATCTTGAGTTCCGTTGTGGGACTCGAGCGAGAGCATTCACACATCCAATCAAAATCCCTCTTTGTATTTCATACCAATATTAATGCATTGTTCTTATTCAGCTTTACTGAATAGCCGAAAAACTATTGCAGAGCTAAAATATTTGGGCCTTTTTTGTTCACATACCCGACAGTTAGTTTATTAAAGCAGTGGTTCCCAACCTTTTTTGTCCCACGCCTCCCCTGTTCAAATTATATTCTTCCTACGCCCTCTTTGAACTTTAAATTGTATGGGCATATTAAAAAAAAGCAATAAGTATTACATTGAAAACAAAATATTTAGTTTAACCGTCACAAGATACACCATAAGTTTCAATTTAAGGTAAAGAAGTGCTGGTAAGAGAGAAATCACTAAAATTAAGTCAGAATTATTAATTTTGAATTGGTCTCGCAACCCCTCCCTGACTTGTACTCGCGCCCCCCCCCAGGTTGGGAACCACTGCTTTAAAATGATTAAAGGGAAACTTAAGAATTGAAAACATTTGTATTTATTTATTAACATCCCCTAATGCTCGAAAAGTTTCTGCCAGAATTACTCGAAAAAGCTCCCCTCCTATGTGTTCTTGTGAATCATTAAGATTATATTTATTTATCAAGAGTTTTTTCAGAGCTGGGTGTTTCTCCAAACTGATTCCTTTGACTCTATTTCTTCCTCTTAAGTACAAATTTTCAATTCATATCTTATCTCTCCATGTCTTCCTGATCTTATTTCATTCATGAAATTCTTGGTCGGCCTCTTCTTCTTCTTCCTACAAATAATCCTAATCACTATCTCTCGGACTACTGAATTGGGTAGGGTATCCAATCACATTTCTAAGTTAATCTCCTCCACTAGCAATTTTTCTTGGCTTCCCTTTTCTAATTTCCTTGTTTCAAAGCCTTATAACATTGTAGCAATTATAATACAGCACAATTACTATTATTGTAACGGCAATGCGTTCCTGTGAGAACTTGGTCCTCCTCCACTACAGTCAAACAATCTGTGATCCTTCGCTATTTTCTCTATCTCCGAACTCAGTGCCGCTGTAGGTCCTCTTCTACATCGTCCAGGCATCTGATCCGAGGATATCCTCTACTTCGTTTGCCGTCCGGTTTCCTATAGAACAGTCTCTTTTGTATCCTTTAGCCTGGCATCTTTTCCAAGTTTCCCATCTATCTAATTCTGCCTTTAGCTTATTATCAAAGCCACTTTTCCATACTCCATTCGGCCACTCCACCTCTTATTTTTTAAAATATTTTTCTCATCCGGGAGTTGACTGTACGTTCTGATTTTTCGTCAGGGGCCATGTCACGCACCAATTGATGACTACTGGTCACTACCTCTTTTGTGTATAAATTAGTCCATGTTCTTGCAAAAATTCAAATTTTTGTCAATCTCTTTCAAAAATTCATAAAATCCAAACCGAACCAAAATGCATTAGTGATAAGGAAATAATGATATCATATGGTTTTATATTTCTCTTAATTTATTGAATAATGTGATCAAATAAAAAATATAAATATTATCCTATTATTTCATAACATCAAATTGAATCGTTTTTATGAAATGTCCGTTTTCAAGGGAAAGGTTATTTAGTAAAAAATTATGAAATAATTTTTTTCTATTTTATATATTCTCCCTTATATTCATTTTTCCCAACATTTTATCAAATTTTCTACCTCAGAACTAAAAAATTCAGGGTTTTGTGATGAAATAAAGTCTGAAATTATATTTTGAATAACAATAAAGTTAAAAAATTGTATTATTTAGGAAGTTGTCCAAATTTCTGAACAGATATAAATCTGTAAGAGATAAGTCTGAGGAATATAGTGGGTGCGGGAGAACATCGTACCCAGCTCGTTTCTGAAATCAGTTAGTTCGTAGCTTCAGTTAGTTTCTTCACTTTCCGTCGTGAAACATGAGGTCTGGCATTGTCGTGTAAGAGTATTGGTCCCTTCTGATTAACCAATGCAGGTTGTTCTTTGATCAATTTTTGTTGCATTATGACAATCTCTGCCTTAACACCTCTCTGCAGAACAGATGCTTTAGAGAACCAATGCTTCTTGTTCGGATTTTTACCATACATCTAATAACTAATAAATGATTACATTCTATATTAAAGGACTCTTGAACTTTTTTTTTTTTTTAAATTAATTTATTGATATTTAAAACTGTATTACAATAATACATCAAGTAAATATGCTATGTGATACATAATGACATGAGTTAATGGCAAGTAGAGAAACTACCCACTGGTAGTACTCAAATCACTAGTTCAACTAAGAAGGTCACGTGGCCATCTTCTTTTCAGACGCCTCGGAGGATTATCGGGAATCGAAGAGGAAGCTAGGTTTGAAACTAGAGGGTTTGAGTGGGAATGAAGTTTGTTATGAAAGGATAGATACCGGGTTCGGGCCAAATCAGCAACAAATGGGACATTAAGGTCGTTATGGATGACTTTATTCTTAACAAAATAAGGAGCGTTGAGGATTTTACGAAGGATTTTGGATTGTAGGGATTGGATAAGAGAGGAATTCGATGGTTTAGTGGACGCCCAAAGCTCTACTCCGTAACCTTGAACTATAACGGATTTTTTCAGAGTTGATTCGATTTTAATGGCAGTATTAACGTTTGATTTTTCTGTAACAAACCCCTAAGCAATTCCTTCGCGTATTAAAGCTTACAAGTCAAGTAGTGTAAATCCTTTATAGCTCGTTTGCTAACTACTCCCCAGAGACTTCCAGTAAATACTCCCGCAGCTGGACTAACGTACTTCCCGATCTTAGGAAGTGGAGTGGTCATTGTTAAGTACCTGCGCCGAAGTCGAGGAAGTCATGCCGGGCCTTGGTCCACGGGACGTCTTGGAACCGGAGTACACCTCAGCGATCCTCTGTTCAGGTGTAAACGATTTAATTCCCCTGTGTTTCTGACCCTCATCTGGGAATGGAGAACTTAAGGGCTGTAAATATACATATATATGAATGCCTCGCACTTGTTAGGCTCCATTAGGTCCTCGATTACCCGCTTCGTGAATGGTCGAATTATTTTAAGTCGAGGGGTCTCTGGGATCGGGTACTTTTTCTCAACGGATTTCGGAGGGTAGTAAAGGAATTAGTTCGAACTGAATGATCAAATTACAGTTTACATCACTGGGCATTAATACTGCTTTAATTCGTATTTTAAACTGTGAAATAATTGAAAAAATATATATTTTATTCATTGAAATTTACAACTATATTATAACAATATAGTATTAGTGGAACTCTTAGTTAATTCGTAGTTTCTAATCCGGCTGTGGCATAATTATCTCATCTGTTATTGGCCGCGGATGGAGCCTGTGGGATCTGGTAACCCGCCTGGGGCCCATTCAGCCTCTATAAAGTGGGTACCTTGGATTAGGGGATAAACCTGGTGGTTGAGTGTGCCCTCGGACAAATCATTGTCTGGCCTTTTTTTTTTTATCAACACAGTAGGGTATATGTAGACTTCTAATAGCAGAATAGCCTTTATTGCGCGGAAAACCTATCGGCCAAGCTAGCTCACTTCAAAACCGTTTGTTTAGATAGAGTACAGTCTCTACCGTGTACTTAACTCAAGGTCCTTCGCGGGTTGTAGTGGTACCAAAAATATGAGAAGAAGTGTGATCATTTGAACAACTATCTTATATTAACTCAGCGATCTATGACTGAGCGCTCCCGACATTTTTGAAAACATTCTTAAATTGATCCACTACATTTGCATTTATTATCGTTGGGTTTTCACTGCTAAATACTTTTTTTACAGCTCTATTTTTATTTTATTTTTTGTCAGAAGGCTTCGGAGTCTTTTACTACGTTCTTATGTTACTGCGTCCATAAGTGGCATAACGAAACATGGATAAATACCGTTATAGGCTTCTTCTCAATAGTAATTGTTCTTATCCTTAAAACTTATCTTAATCTACTGGTATTTCGATTAATTTCGAGGCTTCTAATAAAATCATCCATCATCTTTAATCAATATAGTAAACAAACTTTAAACAAATTTTGTTCAAGTGAGTTCTTACCACAAGTGGCAGAGTTTGCGAAACACTGGCCATAGTGCCCTGAAGTCTAGTGGATCCTTAAGTCTCGACGAGAGGACAATATAAAGAAGGCCGTGGAAAATATTTATATAGAGGTCCAAGATCGGAGGGGCGTTGACAAAGACACGGTAAAGTGGCATCAGGTTGGTACTCCACCTGCTTTTGCTGCTCCGGTTCGAAGTATATATATATATATATATATATATATATATATATATATATATATATATATATTTAAGTATGCATGTATTGTATTGTTTATATAATATATATATATATATATATATATTTAAGTATGCATGTATTGTATTGTTTATATATAAATAAACATAAACACACCGACCAGAAACAGTTTCCCAATACGAATAACAAGTTCCAAGTGCAATTACTCAAGCATTATGAACAGCTTCAAATTTCGAATTAGTGCAACAGATGGTAAAAGTAAAAAAAAAACAACGGGTAAACTTTAAAAACAGGTGATGATTAAAAAAAAAACACCTAGAAAATTCACATATTCAGCCCGCTCTATCTCCCTTTGGAACTCACCCCCACTCGATATCCGTCATGCGTCTTCTTTATCCTCATTTTTTTTTTTTAAATTATTTTATTGAATTGTACAACTGTAATATATACATCTAGTACAAGGGCTATATGAATAAATAAATACATGAAAGGACATGTAGAGGCACTACCCATTGGCAGCACTCTAATTACATTTCTATTATAGGAGGTCTCGAGGCCATCTTCTCTTCAGACACCTAGGAGAATTGTCCGGGATGGAATTGGATGCAAGGATGGAAACTAGTGGGTTTGGATGGGACTGGAGTTTATTATGGAATGATAGGTATCTGGAATGGCCTAAGTCGGTAACATATGGAACGTTAAGGTCTTTATGGATGGTTTTATTTGTGACAAAATAAGGAGCGTTTAGGATTTTGCGAAGGATTTTGGATTGCAAGGATAGAATACGAGAGGAATTCGATGGTTTGGTGGAGCCCCATAGTTTAATTCCGTAATTCCATATAGTTCTTATAACAGTCACATAATGTCTTTTGTAATTGATCTGAAGCTTTGAGCATTTGTCTAGTATGTGTTGAAGTAGTCGGAAGCGTCTAGCTGTTTCTTGTCTTTTCAGTCTTGTGAACCTCATTTAAATCTAAACTTTTCCTACACCTTCTAAATTCCCAATCAGATGCTCTATAATCAATAAATAATTTATAGATATATTCAACTTGATCGATTGATAACTACTGTAAATATTCCTCACTCATAATGATATATTTTTTAAATTATTAGATGCTATTATTTATTCATTTATTTTTCCATAAGCTTATTTCTTTTTATTGTAAATTTGTCTGTTTTTTTAATTCTAATTTTGTATCACATTTTCTGATTCTTTACCAAAACATACCTGTTTAGTTATTTACTTTCAAGATATTGTGTAAATATTGTTTAATTCTGATGTAGGCCTTTGGCCAGATATATATTTATTTAATTCTGTTCATCTCTGTTATTCTAAAGGTACCTGGTCCCAGAATAAAATTATTTTTCTATTCTATAACTTTGGAGACTAAAAAACTTCTAGTTATGAATCTTCAACTTATGTTTCTTTTGAAGTTTTTTGTTATTTTTTTCTCCCAAACTTTGGAGTACTCTAGATCAATCTTAACTTCCTGTTCCGTGTCGTTCTTTCCGGCCCGTATCTTTTCATCCTGTCTGATCTCTTGGCAGTTCTATCCCTAAGCATATCCTCTGTAACCCCGAGTTCTCTCATGTCCCTGTATGTTTCCTTAAACAAGTTCGGTTTACTTTTTTTCCATTTTTGAGGAATTCAAATAATCTTGCATTGCTGTGTATTCACTGTGTTATTAAAATTGATCTTTCTCTCCTTTAGTTTTATTTTCATTTTTCATTTTTAATTATTATTTTTCTCTTCTTCTTATTATTTGAATCGTTTTTACCTTCTTGGTTACTAAATGTGTGTATTTTTATTGTTTAACTATAATCAGTTGTTTCTATTTAAACTTTCCCAGCGGTTGTCCTGCAACCTGTTTTATGCATCAATTATTAACTATGGACCTTCGTAGAGGTGGGGTGATGTCTGCAGTTATCGTCTTTTTCGAATTTGCTTCTCTTTTTTCTTTTTATTTATCTTGGATTTTCTTTTTATTTGTTTGTCCTGAACTAAGTTATTCTATGGTAACAACATAACCCATTCAGGAATATTTTAGTTTTTACCGAAATACTTTAGTTTTTTAATTGTTTTGTATCATTAAAACCAATGAAGGATATTGTGTTCAATACATAGTCGAAATCAAGCTTACCACCTGAGCCACAGAAGGGTAGCCCCCACAGGTTCGATTTACGTTCGTTAACAAAACTATGTATCTCTCTTAACGGTTCCCGAAATCGGATTTAAATATAAAAAACCCAGCAACCTACGTAATGAGCTACCCCTCTCATAACATGTCCATCATTATTCATATTTCTGAATAGTGAGTTAATTAAATAATTATTTTTTGACCACAATAAAAAAATATATTGGCAATACCTACTTTTTTTCTGAGTTCCGATCTGGGCGTAACAAAAAAAACCTGTACCATTATAACCCATCAAGGGTCTTGGATTCAGTACATGGTTGAGACTGTACCATTTGCGGAACAACGGTTTTACAAGAAGGCAATTTCTTCAAAATCACGATCAACGTTCAGAGTTTTCCCCGAATTTAGATTAACAACTTGATAGAGGCTGGGTGAGACCCAAGAGGGCTTCTAGACCCCACATACGATTTCATAGGTGGGAGTTAAAGATTTAAATAATTTATCTGCTACAGGCGGGTTTGAACCCAGAACCTTCGACATAGCAATTCAGCACTCTACCCACTGAGTCAACTCGCAGGAGCATTTGAGTTAGGGCTGGGTAAAAGCAATAATGAAGTTATTCAATATTGACAACAACAGAAAAAAGACTGAAAATAACCAAGGACGGACATCCTGCCAATTGTAACCTTGACGTATCAATAGTGTGCTTCGAAGTAAAACATCTATACAAAAAACGCCAGCCAGTTTACCGATAATCATACTTCATTGTTGTGATATTGGCAGAAAAAAAATGGCAGTAGCAGCTGCGAGGGTTCGAAAGCTGGACAAGTAGCGGGTGACAAAGCTACTGATTGGGAGATCCCTGCCTAAGCAAACACTACACCAGAGAGGACACTGCTTCTACAGTAGCAAGCAGGAAGGCCAATATCCTTCAGCAAACAGAGACTTGCCTTCGCAGGGCTAGAGGACGTCAGGGGATAAACTGGGTAGGGATCATCCTATATGTGAGGCTATAATATCTTTGACAATTCAGTAATTTTAGGAAAACATTTTACAATATTTTTAAGAAGAGCAAGTTTTAACATGCTTTTATTAGCTTCGTCCTTATTTATGTTGCGGAGTTTTCAATCTCGATTTTGTATATAAATAAAAACTCGAATTATTGAATTACATTGAAACATTGCACATTTCTCAAGGACCGATGACAATAATACAATTAAATAAAGTTGTCTCATTATCTTGACCAGGAACTTCAGGATATGCGATTTTTCATATCCTAAAGGGGCCCATACACGATCAGTATTACTGACAGTATAGTCAGATACTGTCAGTAATACTGATCGTGTAAGGGCAATACTGATGTACTGAAGTGGGGTATTGATGAGTGATGGTTCACCCCATCATTCCTTAGTTCAACCCGGAGTAAGGGAGGGGATACTGACAGTATTACTGATCGTGTATGCTCGTTTCTTTCATTCAGTATTTTGTAGCTGTTGAGGGCGACGCATCTACTGATTTCCGAGGGAATAATGAAAACATAGCCCCATTTTTCAAAAGTTATAAATGATTTATGTAATGTTTTTCTTAAAACTTCATTTTTTTTCTTATAACAGCAGGGTGAACTTAATTTTATACGTAAAATTGTGTATTGTAAATGGAAACAAATTATATTTTTCCTAGTGTCTAAATGAGAGGTTCACAGGTTTCTATCACAATCCTGCTGATGGAAATTAGCGTTGAAAACTTCAACCTCAAAATTTCGGCCTGTTGCTAAATAGCGTAGGGTAACTGTTAACCGCTGTTTTGGGCATGTACTTTCTCTCATATTTGTATCTTCTTTTTTTAATATGAGAAGGAACCATATTTAATAAATTATTGAATATGTTTTCATTCATCCGAAAATAATTATAGTAATCTGATTGTTCCTTTACTGAAATCTCGTTGATAAAGTTTAAATGGGTGAACTTATCCCTGTCCAATAGCCAATCCTTCAACCACAAGCGTTTTTTCCTTCTTTTTTTTCCAATGCCATGGTGATTACAATTGCTAAGCACGCTCTATCCATTAAAAAAGTAGCCATACATCTGCGTGAGAAAAAGATGACTGTTCTTAACGCGAGCTAACTGTGAACTGAGTTTTTTAAAATTTATTTGTTTCTGATTTTTACATCGGTAAAATACAGAGAGAGTTTGGTTAGAAGTTTTACAAAAATAATAGTACATAAAAATAACAAAATAGTAAACATACATAAAAAGAAAGTAGATAATTATAATACTAAACATTTTAATGAAGGTAAAGTCAAAAGTCGGCTATATATTAAAATAGGGAAAATGAGTTAAATACTGACAGTAATATTGATCGTGTATAGTCTAAAAATACTGAAGGGCGATTCCTCAGTATTTTGGTCATTCCAATACTGTCAGTAATATTGACCGTGTATGATACCCTTAAGGCAGGCTAGTGTCTTGCGCCAAGTACTAAGGCCTGTACTGAGGCGTACGTGGATAATTCTTTGGGAAAAGCATATGATTTCTGGCATGATCAATTTTGGAGTTTCTTATATTTTGTAAATATAGAATTTTTTTAATGATTTTATCTTTAATATTTTTCTAATACACTTTGACTTCAATTTATTTTTTATTGCTGACAATAAGATAATAATTTTAGCTAACTACGACTCGGACACTAATAGACTTCGGAATGGCTACACAATAGAGGTCAAAGTCTGATCGGATAATAGCCACTGATTGTATTAGTAATAACAATAGCAATTAACTAATTAACAGTTGTTAGGACACTTTAGTTATTATCACACCGCGTCCTAATTGTCGTATGATAAATTGTATAGTTATTAAATGACTATAAATAAGGCTCATAACGAGGGTGGCCCACGTCTCCTCGAAGTGATTATATTAAACGATAGCTACCAATAGAGTTGCATAAGGGTTATAATATGATTATTTTAATAGGATTTGTAAAAAATATTATATACATCTATACATATTATAAAACAAAGTCCTCAGCCACTTTTGTTTGCGGTAAACTCAATAACGACTGCATGGATTTTCATGCAGTTTTCACATATAGATAGAGTAATTCACCAGCGAGGTTTAGTAAAGAAAGATAGAGATATAAAATGATCTTTATTATTAAATTATTTACAGTGGTTTCGTTTTAATTTTATTTACAACATTAGCAACCACAGCATGGTACTTTTTACCGTCTGCCGGGAGTTTGATTGAACTACTAAATAATAAAAAAGTTAAAAATAAATTAAATTTCTTTTTTACATTAATAATTAAATTCTAAAATTAAAAATTTTCTATATCGACCTGCATTACTTACAAAATTATATAAACTCTCTTCATTCAGAATATAGATTAGTTTTTGTTTTGACATCAGCTCATGTTTAAAGAATTTTTTTCTATAGAATTTTAAGACGGGACACACTGCCAGGAAGTGAAAACTGTTTTCAATTTCGTTCAAATTACACAGTGACCATAGCCGTATATTTTGTGAATCAATTTCAAATGGTTTGTAATTTAGATTCAGAAGTTCCCTTCTGCATTTCATAACTACGCTATTTTTTTTTGTTACTTTCAAATTTCTATGGTAATCTATTGTTTTATTTAAAGAGCTTCTGCTTTAAAACCTCGGTATCTACGCCGGATCTGATCTGGGGGAACGAATCCACAGAATCAATCTCAATCTTCTTACTTCGATCATGCAAAAATTGATGTTTTTTGAAAAAAAGTGGTAAAAAGTTTGAATTTCGACACAGGATTGCCGTCCCCCGGAATGCTGGAGCCTTTTAGTCTTGGATTGTTTCAACTTAATTCCATATATTATTAAGATATTGGGTACTATAGTATGTGGCCATTGAAAAGGGCATAACCATTAAATTGTACAATAACAACAAAACGGCTCTACAACCCTGTGTGGGTCTTAGCCTCAAGGAGCCTTCGCCAGGCGGCTCTATCTAATGCAGCTGTTCTCCAGTTACGGAAGTTAAAGTTGTTTCTGGTATCCTGTTTTTGTAGACAAAGTTTGTGTAGGGAGGTAATTTATCCAAGAACACGTTCAACCGCCAGATTTTTCCCCCTTATTTTGGGTATCCACTTTATAGAGTCTGGGTGAGCGCCAGGAGGAGTCCGAGAATCCATAGGGCCCATCGCCTGCTGCTAATAGATTAAATACAATTTTTCGAAGCGGCGGGATTTGAATTCAGGACCTTCGGTACGGCAACTCAGCGCTCTACAACTTAGCCACTTCGCTCTTTGTCGTAGTATATACATATTTAAATAATTATATATAATAAATATAAAACTAAACCATATATATGGGCTCAAGACTCATCTTAATACCTTGAACCAGAACCATAGAACCGGTCCTACGTTTACAAGCTAGATATATATTAGCGTTGCTTATCCCTACTATAGCGTAGCCGCTAACTGGACGCAGAACTAGAATATCCGGCGAAGGAGTTTAGATTGCCTCCTTCCTCGATGTCCTTATCCAATAGAGAAGGCTGCTCTCAATTCGATTCCCGCCGCTGTGCTATCTCGCTCTGAACGTGACACAAATCCCAACAGGTTCTGATCTCGTGCCTCTAAATGGGCATTGAAATTGGGCGTTCTGGTCGAAATCGGGTACAAATTGGTTAGGTTTTATTGGTTGAGAGTGATTTTGGACAAAAAACCTTCATGCACAATCGTTGTTGCACAATCCGGGTTTTTTATTCATTCTTGTAACACCAGTTTTAAATATTTTCGTATCTTGCTTAGTCATCCCTGAAGAAGAGGTGCAACGTAGGTTTAACTACTTAAGGAATAACTCCCATTAGATCACACAGAATTATTTCTGGACTTTTTAATATTTTTCGCTTGTTATTTGTTTGTTTATTATCGTCTCTTTATGCTGCTATGTCTAATCAGACGATGCTACAGTGGGGGTCATAAATTTTGATTATCTAGATATAATTAGGAAAGGGATCTATAACTTGTATCTGGTCCCGCAAGGTTAGGGATTGCCATTTTACGTCTACTCCACAAGCCACCTGAAGATCTGCGAACCCAGGATGTTGAAAATAGTAAATAATATTTAAGTGTTTTTAATATACACATCTTACATTGATTTTTCTTTTAAGTAGGCAATTATTTCGTATTTCTTCTTCTTCTTATCTGGCATCCCGACCCTTATGATAAGTCAAAGCCTGCTCCAACAAGAATTACCAGTCCTCTCTATTGCGCACCTCTGCCATCAAATTTCTTAGTCCAAGTAGCAGTCTGTAGTCCGCAGTCACTCAATCCTCCCAACGAGGCTTGGGACGTACTAAGATACACTTGGTCGGACATAATTTTTAATGGGATATCGCCCTGGTTCATTCTCGTGACATGGGCGGAGTCGGGAGTATTTAATTGATGGAAATAATCCAAAATACAAATCCTTCAGTCTCTAAAATAAATAATTAACTAAAATATACAATGCAGAACAAGGATTTATGGCAATGGCGCAAAGAAAGTGTTAACTTTTAATAGTTTTAAGTTTAATGTAAGTATTAAGAAAGAGAAAAAAAACATTTTCCAGTCAATTATATTTTCTTTGATCCTTATTTATCATTTGAGATGTTTCGACCGAAGAGCGCCATAAAAAGGAAATTTTTAGAAGCTTTGTTTATAAATGATAAATTAAAGAATACAGATAATGATAGAAAAGAGGGAGGAGAAATTAGTAAATTATTCTTCCATTATTTTAAATTTTAAAAAACATTAGAACATAAGATGGCTCATTGCATATAAACAAATCAGATTAAATTAACCTGAACCTATTACCTACTAATAGATCTTAATAAATAAAATAAATAAATGATAAAACAAATATTCCAATTTCATATTTTAATTACTTCAGGCCCATCCAAACCCACTAGTTTCCATCCTTGCATCCAATTCCATCCCGGACAATCCTCCTAGGCGTCTGAAGAGAAGATGGCCTCGGGACCTTCTATAATAGAAATGTAATTAGAGTGCTGCCAGTGGGTAGTGCCTATACATGTGCTTTCATGTATTTATTTATTCATACAGCCCTTGTTCTAGATGTTGTACAATTCAATAAAATATTTTTTTTTTAAATATTTTAATTAAAGGATATAATGAAAATTTTAAAATTAAAATTAAAAAAAGAAAGAGTTATTGTGTTATTTTTGCAGATGTTTGATCTTAAGCATTATTTGATATATTAATTTTTTTTTTATATTCAGAATTACTTAAAAGAGATATAGTCTTTCAAGGATCAAAGTTTGGTGTTAATGTAATTTCTTGACCATGGAGGATAAATGATTCCCTTTAGTTTTTATTTAAATAAATTTAAAAAATGAATTTGACTTTGAGGTATCTATAGTTAAGTTATTACTAGTTAATTTCGACGGTTTATTACATTTATAATATTTGTTGAATTACATAATTTAGTGTAGATGTTATTGTTTTTCCAAAGATATTTTAGACTTGTAACTATGATAAAGTTATGTAAATGATTGTTTGCCGATCCATAAAAACAAAATGTTATAGATTGAAAATGACACATTCTCGAATCGCCTCCAGTGATAAATAAGGATCAAAGAAAATATAATTGACTGGAAAATGTTTTTGTTTTTTTTCGCAATATAAATTCTAAAGGAAATGAGTCCAGTTTAAAAGAACAAAATTATAAAAATGTAAGAATTGAGTGATATCAAATTTTAAAGAAAATATTCCTTAAACTTATTGAATAGGAATGACATTATCGATCACTCTTTGTGTCTTCTGCCAAGCTTTTTGGATAAATGACGTTCGGATAACCGACGTTCTTCTGTTAATAAATAAGTTGAAGTTAGCGTTGTCAACACTAATTTATAGATGAATTAAAAATAATCCAAATATTTGAGGGTAAATTAGATAATAAAAACTTCAACTAGAATGCACATAATAATATTATTGGTCATACTATTTTATTGAATTAACTTATAGGCTTCTTAAAATATCGTCCCTGCCATTTCCAACTATAGAATGTGAAAATCGGTACTTTTCAGGATAACTAAAAAAATACAGTTTCAAGGCGCAATAAAAATTAGTGCCTATAGTCAAACCAATGCATTCGTTTTACATTGTTTTTATGACTGATAGGTGCCTCTATATGAATTTTATATCAATTATCAATCCTAAAGCAACCGCTATAAGTCGAAAAAGAAAACCTTGTTTTTTTTCACATTCGATACTTCGCGATGGTAGGGACGATATATTCGGGGTTTGAAAAATATACTAAATTATTTCCCTCTTTTTTCCTTTGGGTGTTTTAAGGGGGTTAACCGTGTGTACTGTTATAAGGTTATATACCAAATTTATTTATAACTTGTGTGCACTATAAAAAACATGGTTCAAGATTTGAGAACTGTTTTAGTTTGATATAAATTCTCAAATCTTTTGATTAAAAGTTATACTACCTATTGCATTCGAGTTCATACATACCCGTGCATGTATGCTAGTACATATATACTAGTATATATATAGACTCTAGGCTTATTGTATAACCTATCTATAGATGACAAAAAAATGGTCTTGTTGGTTGATTTGCTATTGTTGAGCTAACAGTGATCCCCCTTCTTGGAGCACAATTATTGTATTATTGGCTGTTTGAGCTCACATTACTATTGACCGTCATTGGTAGCAATTGGAGGACAATTCCAGGAGAGAATTCGTCCTCAATAGGATCTAAGAGCCGAAGAATGGTCTGTTGAGGACGGTATCTCTGCCTATTGAAGGAACGCTCCTTCCTGATTAGCTGGCATTAGCCAATCAGGTTGCTTAGCTGGCCTCAACTCACTTGATGGAACCGGATTGAGGAACCCCATTCGATAGACCCGCGGCTTGCTTGTCCCAGTTCTAGGCCAATCTTTACTGCCAAGTAGATATTGTTTTGAATCCTAGAGTTTATTCCTTCAACTGACGAATTAAAAGTTATAAACTTTGTTTTTAATCTTTGAGATTAAAAAAAAATAAAAATGATTGTCTATGTTTGCATAAGGATGTTAATTTTAATTGCATAATTATTTTATGTTGTTTGATTTTATTTTGTGGTTAGGCTTGGAATGAGTTACTGTACCTAGTTGACATTCCTTATAACATCTCTTTGAAATGGGTACCCTTTACTAGGGGAAAATCTCAAACAAATTTGCTGCTTTTACAACCGTTGTAATCTAGAAACTTAATGCTAGTTATTTTGAGGATGGAAAAGATCTTTATTGCAATAATAATAATTATAATCAAAATGGACGAAACGGCGCCATACTATAAGAACAGTTCAAATGGGCTACTTATAAAATATTCCTTCACTCTGTACTGGGATTAATATGTTATTACTAACTATACCGTGCGTTACAACAAACCTGACATCTTCCTGAAATTTATTCCTAAATTAAAGCAATTTAATTTAGGAATTAATTTCCTTCTTAAAGTAAAGCTATTTGGATGCCATAAAAAGAAATTCGTATAAAGCAATTCATCAAGGAAGATAATTAACATGGTTTAAGGTCCAGAAGGTACGACGGCAGATTTCAGGAGGTCTGCAGGAAAGGTTTAGTTGAAGATTGGTGATGATGATGACTAGATGATTTATATGTTTTTTACGGTTTCATGGGTGGGGAATAGGGAATCTTAGTAAAGTAGTGGCTAGCACAACCACCTACTACTCCCAAAGTTACTAAATGGAGGAAAAACTCATTGCATATGAAATCATTCGGAAGGGACGTAAAATGGGTGTCCGAAACCTACGCGACGACAAGTACTCGTTAAAGATCCCTGTCCAAATTAAACTTAGATTGGCAAAATTTAGCAATCGCACTGTATGATCGTCCGGCTAATAGCAGCTTAACATTATGTTATACGAAACTAACAACAATTTATACAAATATCTCCTACGAACTAGTTTGCCTATCGACTATGGACAAACACTTTTCAAATGGTAATGTCTAAAAGAAGATTTCTGACCATCACAAGAGCTAAGAAAATCATATGTGGATATTAAAATGAAAAGAGTTGCAATAGATAAGGGAATATTACACGAAATAAAATAGTGTACATAATCATGAGATGGTCTTAATTCTATAATTAATCGGTAGTTATCTTTGGTAATTTATCACGTAACCAAAATCTAATTATTATTAAACCATAGACTTGGCATTTTTACCAAGATCAGAATCTAAAGGTTATCCACGACCTTTGCTATTATTTTGGGACACCCTTTCGAGCGATGAGTCGTCCGTTTGCAAATACTGAATTAGTTTCGGATTCCGCTTTCGTCGCCAACGGTACGTGGATAATCCGAACATAATTAGCAGCTGCCGGACTCCAAAGCAAACAGCAGAAAGTGGGTACCTGAGCCTTCAAAGGATGGCAGGATTGTTGCACGTATTAGCGACCGCAGTACAAACAATTAGAAGACAGTAGCCCTTTGAAGACGCGTGTCGTAGGATACTCGTTACGAGGCAGGAGGTCGCGCGTGACCTATTAGTGTGTCCGTGAACCCCTCGTTACTCACTGTCAGTGTATTTGTGCGCTTCTTGTTTACTCTCCCCTCCGCTGGGCGCGCTTATTTCGCTACCCCGCAGAGCCGGGTGATAATAGCTTCGCTATAGTTAACGCATTGTCTAGTTATATTCTTACAACGTCGTCGTGGGAGAGTTTCCAACCCGGAACCCCAGGATCACATAACAAAGGGTGCTGGATCCAAATTGACAGCTTTGTCATACCCCAGGGTGCTTCATCAACCCCACCAGTCATGTAAACATTCATATGTATGGAATTACATGATTATATATAAGATACACTCGTACTGAAATCACTTTAGACTTACATTTCATAAGGCAAAATTCTAAAAGAATCAAGTTTTTAAAACAATAAAAAGCAAAACTTCATATATGATATTTATCTTAAAAACCATATTCATTTCGTATATCTACTTTAATGCATTGATGGATCATTCCTACAGTTGACTTAATTTTTGATTTTTGAAATTCGGAGATGGCTTCCATGCCCAAATCAAGACTCATCTTAATACAATACATTAGTTTACTTTCTTTATATTTACATGCACAGATGAAAGGGTCGTATAACATGCAAGAACTATGGTTATTAGTACATGACAGAAATTCCAATTCTCTTGGGGCTCATCTAGCTTCTATATAGTAGGCACCCTTACATGCAGTAAAATTCATGTATTTGTATATAAAAATATGCTTAAAATTGTTGTTATATAAAAAAGTATCACATTAATGTACTATTTAATTAGCATGGTCATTACAGGTATTAAAATAAAATTTTATGAGGAAGAATTTTATCACTACTCATTGAACTGCTGATGACTGATTCACGTTCGAGGCGTATTTGAGTTTTGCTTTAAGTAAGACTTTGCTGATTTTGTTTTTTAGGATGTGGGTGGAAATAGGACTATTTATTCAACGATTACTGTGATCGGAATCGAACCTACGGGTTCTGCTAAAGCTTTTATTTATAATTATGATTGTAAATAAGTAAAATATGACTTTTAACCTTAAAAAATGTGGGATGGTACATTATTTAGTTTATAATTTATTTTGGATAGTCTGGAACTCTACCAGTTGAGCCCAGGATAGCTCAATTGGTAGAGTTCCAGACTAGCGATCTGGGGGACCCGGGTTCAAGTCCCGGTCCTGGACATATCTTTTCTTTTCAAATAAAAATATTTAGTTTATATTAAGGGGGCGGGGTAGGTTAGTGTGTAGAGAGCTATGTTGCTATAATGAAGGCTTCGGGTTAAATTCCGGCTGTGGCAGATAAATGATTTGATCGATTAGCAGCTTCGAATGGACCTTGTGGGATCTACATACCGTCCTGGGGCTCACGAAGCTTCTACTGGCGGTTGATCTCGGAAATATCACCTCCCTGCACAACTGTCCTAAAACAGTATAGTCTTTACCATGCATTGAACCAAAGAACCTTCATGGTTTATAGTAGTACATTTATTATTTTTTAGGTTATATTAAGAGATACGACATCATTTAAAATTGCCCTATTTAATAGATATTTTATAATTGTACTAATCAATAAATATAGTAAATGCAGTTATCAATGGAAAAATTAAAAGAAATAATTTGTTAACTACTCATTTAAGTGTTGATGTGGTTGGTAATCATATGAAAAGTTAGCGGGACGATTGCTTGAATGTATCTTGCCGATTTTTGTTTGTGTAGTAATCGCTTATTCACCAGGTATTTGTGGTATCTGAATCGAACCTTACAGTTTGTTTTTTTTATGAATTTTTACATTCATACTCTATGTTGCTCTTTCCATTCTTCTGTCTATTTTCTATCAGGATTGAAATAGTTTTTTCTTTTCCTGCTAGTCTTTCTATTGTAAATTAACTTTTTATATTTATATCTGTCTTGAAAAAGGGAAAGGTCGACAGAGACAATAAATAAATTTTAATGCATTAGTGGAAAAATTCCAACTAAAAACCTTAACTCTCTAAACTAAAACCGGAAATTGAAAATACCTGTCCAATATTTCGCCTATTTAGTCATCCTCAGGGCAGAAAGAGAATAACAGCAAAGCAAAACATGAATAATGCACCCAAAAAACACACATCCCACCACCTCCAAGGCTCAAATGTAACTCTCTGCAAGGGATGTTTTGTTTTGCTGTTATTCTCTTTCTGCCCTGAGGATGCCTGAATAGGCGAATTATTGGACAGGTATTTTCAATTTCCTGTTTCAGTTTAGAGACTTAAGGTTTTTAGTTGGAATTTTCCCACTAATGTATTTACATTTATTTAATGTCTCTGTACACCTTTCCCTTTTTCAATATATATTTTGTGGAAAGTTCACTGGTTTTTTGATAAATTCTCTTTTTTTTCTTGCACTTTTACTTTCATTTATTCATATGGTTTTTTGTCTTTTGTTCTTGTGTTGTTTGTTACTATTATTTATTTTATTTTGTTTTCCTGTTGTGTTTTTTGGGGTTTGGTGAGTGTATATTGATGTTTCAAATTCTGGAGTATTTATCAGCTGTTTTTATCTAACCTTAGCCAGCTGGGGATCTAGTAACCTTCCTTATGATTCAGTAGTTGAGCCTTGGAGGTGGTGGGATGTGTGTTTTTTGGGTGCATTATTCATGTTTTGCTTTGGTGTTATTCTCTTTCTGCCCTGAGGATGCCTGAATAGGCGAAATATTGGACAGGTATTTTCAATTTCCTGTTTTAGTTTAGGGAGTTGAGGTTTTTAATTGGAATTTTTCCACTAATGTATTAACATTTATATCTGTCCTTTATAACACCTTTTATGACCCTTCTACAGACCTAATTCCTTTTATTATTATTTATTTATTTATTGATAGCCATTTGATGATAAGTGATAGTCCTCAGAATCACCTTGTTGTTGAACTAGCCCCTTGATATTGATGGACCAGTGAGGTCAAGTGACTGCCCGCACCGAGAACACAATTGATCTCTACATTAGTAAATTGGGGTCAACAAAAAAACTCTGTGTGGGCAGGAGGTGGAGCGAATCAAGCTTCTTATTCCGTTCCTTCTCTCTTATTCACCACTTATAGCTCCGTCTCCTACTCGAAGGATGTTAACTGTCGTAACATAAATATGTTGTGTGCTTGGAACAACTCTTGTCTGGATACACTGAAGGAAAAGTGGCTATCTGATGCACATAAACACTAAACACTAAGAGCAGTCAGTATTCGATTCAAACTGCAGAAGTCACTATTATATTTTTTTTTTTTTAATTTATTTATTGATATTTACAACTGTATAATAAAAATACATCTAGTAAATGTGCTTAGCGATACATAATGACTTGCGAAAATGACAAGTAGAGAAACTACCCACTGGTAGTACTCAAATCATAAGTTCAACTAAGAAGTCACGGGGCCATCTTCTTTTCAGACGCCTCGGAGGATTATCGGGAATTGAAGAGGAAGCTAGGTTTAAAACCAGAGGGTTTGAGTGGAAATGAAGTTTGTTATGAAAGGATAGATAGCGGGTTCGGGCCAAATCAGCAACAAATGGGACATTAAGGTCATTATGGATGATTTTATTCTTAACAAAATAAGGAGCATTAAGGATTTTACGAAGGATTTTGGATTGTAGGGATTGGATACGAGAGGAATTCGATGGCTTAGTGGAGCCCCAAAGCTCTACTCCGTACGTCCAAATAGGTCGTATGATGGTCATGTAGATGAGTCTTTTGTAATAAATTGGGAGCTTAGAGCGTTTGTCTAGTAAGTGTTGAAGTAGCCTGAAACGTCGAGCGGTTTCTTTTCTTTTCAGTCTCGTATGAGGATTACAGGTTAATCGTTTGTCAAGATGCAACCCTAAGTATCGGATCTGTTCTACAGGCACCAGTGGGATATTATTAAAGGATACTGAAGGGCAGGAAGTCATTGGTTTACGACGTAAGGTAAAAGTGATTTGATGCGATTTTTGAGAGTTTATTTTAATTCTCCAGTATTGACACCATTCTTCAAAATCAGTGATATGGGATTGGAGGCTTTGGGATGCAATAATTGGATTGGTGTTGACAGATAATACACATGTATCATCAGCATACGTGGTAAGGATAGTATTAGGATGAGTTGGGATGTCAGCTGTATAAACTGTATAAAGGATTGGGCCAAGGATACTACCTTGAGGAACTATTATATTAACTCGCAAATACTCAAATATATCTATATAAATAAAAATGAACCGCTAAGTGTGTTGCTAAGCGCAAAACTCGAGAACGGCTCGACCAATTCGACTAAATTTTTTTCCTTATTTTTGTTAAGGCCCATAGGAAGGTTTTTATGGAAAGAAAAAGGTAAAAATGACGAGGGGAATAATAAAAACAACACTTTTCTTCTCTCATACAAACCACTCTGTTCCGAGCTGTATATCTATATAAATAAAAATGAATCGCCAAATGTGTTGCTAAGCGCAAAACTCGAGAATGGCCCAACCAATTAAGCTAATTTTTCCCATTATTTTTGTTAAGGCCCAAAGAAGGTTTTTATGGAGAAATAAGGTAAAAATGACAAAGGAAATAATAAAAACAACACTTTTCTTGATCTCTTAATAACTTTTCTTGAGTTTAGTGAGGAAGTATATTGTAGAAGAATTACAAAGTTTGTTTCATCAACACAATCGATTGAATACATTGTGTAAAAATGCACTGGATCTTATGCGATCTGGCAATCATAAAGTTGTAATCAGAGTTGGTAAAACTTCTGTAGGAGAACATGCAAGATGTTTCAATGCACCAACAATCGATGAAGTTACCATTGTAATGGTTGGAGAAAATTTGGAAGCCCTTGGTTTTAGGGAAATATCTCCCCGAACAACGTCTGCCGGGACAGCTAGTTGATAAATAACTAATATTTTTTTTCATTATAACTCTTAACCGGTTGTTGAAATATTCTATTTAGGAGTCAATATAACATTCCTTTGTACACTTTTGCTCTATATGGTCACGAGATTAAAAAAACATTGAATAAAAAATAAAAATAAATATAATGATTATTTCTATGCCTCGGATGTACACTCTGTCAACAAAATATATTATATTTCAGGTAAATTGTCATAAATAAATACTATCATGATTACTTCTAATTACTTATTAATGCCAATAATAATATGAATTAATTTCTTTAAGCTGTTTCTAAAAGTACCGGAGAAACAAATTTTAATTGTTAAAAGTTGAAAATTATTAGCTCTCCTGAACAAAGATAAGAATGTTAGGTGGTATTCTTTATCTCCGGGACACAGACTTAATTGTACTTAAATGGCTTAAGGTTTCGTTGTTGAAATACTTTAATAATTTGTATTGATAATTTCAATTTTTTCTTATATAATTCATAATAAGTTGGGTTATACAGCTCAAGAAGCGGGACATCTGAGTGTGTAACAGCTTAGTGCAGAAATTCCCAAGTTCAAATCAGGCTCAGATAAATTATTTAACAGCCGTAAATTCGACCTTGTGGGATCTGGAGATCCTCCTAGGGCTCACCCAGACTTTATTGAGACTCTCAATTGGGTGGAAAATATCCTGATGAGAGTCACCTTCGTCAAATCATCTCCCTGCAAAACTATTGGATTTGAAACAGTACAGTCTACCATGATTTCATTATCCTCGTTTGTTTTAGTGTTTCAGATTCTTTTTCTTTGGTTAATTTATAAATTATTTTTTATCTGTTTTTATTGTTCCATCTTGATTCCATCATATATAACCTTGAGATTTTCGAATAGCCCTAGCGAGATGTCGAACCCGGACACACCCCTATGACGGACAGGAGGTGTGTAAGGGAAGAAGGGCTTTGATGTGAGAAGGAAGACTGTAAACAGGGCTAAGGGCCGCGCCTCTTGTTTCGAGCCAATAATTGGAAAAAGAGCTGGTAACGAGACCTGGTCTGCCCTAACGAGGAGTCTCGTCTTCCCGAGCGCTCTCCTCCTCTGGGGGGGGCTAGGTCAGTTTTATCCGCGCAAGGGGACACCCCCTGTCCTTCGCTATAACGAGTTTAGAGCTATATAAAATAGAAACAATTGGGAAAATATATAAAATATACTATTGTATATTTATATATAATTTTATTTTACAATACTTGGAAATATTTATAAGTGTTTATGTACTTTTTATTTAACCAACTAATGAAAAAAGAGTGAAGTTTTCAGTATGTGAGGTGCTTGGTATAAAAAACCTGAGTGCGAATAACCTGATTACCTGGTTCGAGTTCATTCGGCTTCTATTAATTGGGGAGGGGGTTAAACTGACGGTTGAGTATGATTATAGCGAAATCATCTCCCTGCTCAATCATTGTCCTAGAAACAGTACAGTCTCTACCACGTACTACACCTAAGACTCTTCATGTGTCGTAGTGGTACAGTTTTTTTTTAATAGTCAAAAAACATTCTTATGAGTATGAGGTTAACAGTAAGTATATTACTAGAGTCTAGAATCGAAAGTGGCTAGAGCTAAGTTTTTATTATGTGATCAGCATTTTATTGAGCCTATGATATTGGGGAGGCCGTCCGGGATCATTCCCAGCCTCTTAAAAGTTTGAAAAAACCTGACGGTTTAGCACGTTTGTAATAATAATCTTCCATGATAATTTTATTTTATTTTCGTTATATTTATAACTTTATTCTACTCCTTTCTTATTGTTTATTCATTTAACGTCACTTTATGCTGCTATGGGTAATCGAACGATGCTACAATGGGATAAATATTTCGTATCCAGGTTTGATTAGGGTAGGGATTTTTTACGAGTATACCTGATATCGTACTGACTCGGAAACCCCGTTTAACGTCCAATCCAAAGAATAATCAAGGCATTTGTACTCCCTTTAAAAAATCCTAGGGCCACCTGGCGGGCTACGAACACGCGGTTGGGTGTAGGAGTTTGTTATGGTAACCAATAGACCACAGAAGCAAGTCACCAAGCCTGACAGTTCTAACTCAATAAGGGAGTTCTCCTTTTTTCGACGGGATACTGAAGAATCTTGAAGAAGAAGTTAACTTTAATGATCTACCAGCTCTCCTAGTTCCACTTTAATCGATGGATGGTCTTGAGTTAAGTAGAATAGAATAGAAAAGAAACTTTTTTAATATAAATATATGAATATTATTATCAGAGAATAGAGGCTGGGTGTGCCCCAGGAGGGTCCTAGATCCCTGGCTGCTAACATATTGTAGTATTATACCTATTTTATTTACTTTAGGTATCACATAATAAAGAGACCCTTTTGTTTGTCAGGAACCTGAAGAGAAAGAATTGATACAAGTTTTCTGTTACCAATAAGTTAAAAAAAAGAAAGAAGGAAAGTCGTGAGATTGGTTTAGTTTGTGCCAGTGCCATCTTGATCATTTGCAGTAACGAGTATACTCCCCCCCCCCTCCCACAATCATCAAAACTTATTAACTGGAGTTTTCACAACTTCTATCTCTTGCTCATGTAGCCGGCATCAGGCACGTCCGCGTGTCTTTTCTAATTTTACAAATTAAAAAAAAAA
The DNA here is from genome assembly GCA_964056705.1 of Troilus luridus. Taxonomy (NCBI): domain Eukaryota; kingdom Metazoa; phylum Arthropoda; class Insecta; order Hemiptera; family Pentatomidae; genus Troilus; species Troilus luridus. Next base: position 102,490,605 of record OZ057415.1, read on the forward strand.
TGAAAAAAGAAAAGTGGTTGAGTTTTCTTGAAAACACGTGGAAGATACTTTTATATTATAATAATAATTAAAGCAAAAGAAGATATATTATAACAAAGAGATAGCTATGCAATGCTGCCTAAAAACATTCTGTTGCTAAGTGGCCCAGATGTAAATATTAATAGTATATAAATACATCACTTCAAGTAGTTTTTTATCTATTGACTAATTGCAACAAACAGAGGCATATTTATTATTTTATTCAAACCCGGTTATCAAACGTCTCCGTCGTGGTGCTCTGCCAACTGAGCTAGCCTGGCTCGTACCACGGTCAGAGAAATCCTTTCTCTTCACCGATCCCATGTCTGACCGTGATACGAGCCAGGTTCACATCGGAGACGTGGGAGACCCGTGTTCGAATCCCGTTCCTGGACAAATCTTTTCTCTTCAAAAATTAATAAAAAAATAAATTGTTTATAATTTTTAGATGCATTTTTACAAATTTGAAGTCTTGTAAACGGAAATTTGATGTAAATATCATTGCATTCAACAATAAATTCTGTTTATATCATCACTATATGTGCCACTCCTCAATAATCTAAATATATTGAAAACAGGTTAAGTATTTTTTGGACGTGGAAAATATCGTTCATTTTTTAAATAATAATTAAAAAATAGAGAAATATAATATAATATAATAAAAATATATTATAACAGTTTTAGTTGTTTTTTTCTCCTTTGACCAACTGTAAGAAACGGTGGAACATGCATTCGTTATTTTTTAGATGTAAATTTCACAAATTTGAAGGATAATGTTAACGGAAATTTCAAGTCATGTAAATCTCATTTCGCCCATGACTTCATATCACAATTAGTCAACTCTTCGATAACCTGTAAAGGTATCGATAATCCAACTTTATTCTTTTATATCCCGTACTGGAGCATCTTTGGTATAAGAAATGAAAAGAAGAAGCGTCGCCAAAACCGCGGAAGGATACAACCAATGACAGAATCAGAGGAGATTTGATTTAATGTGTTACCTGGAAAATCGGATAATGGAGAAGAGAACTCTGGACCAGCTGCCGGCTGAGGTTGTTATTGAGATGTTAGCCATTTGTTGAGGAACTTGTGGACAACCTCCGGCGGGAATCGAACAAAGACGTCGAAGATGGATCGTACCCTGTGCTCCGTGAGTTATGGAACATTGGTCGCGTTGTGGCGACACCTTTGGCTCCAAAAGTCAGCCCAGAACAATCGCCGGGACAGTGGCAGCTGGTACAGCACCTGCCCAGGTTCGTGCCACAGGTCTTGGGCAACAGATTGTTTTCGATTCTCGGGCTCTGTCCTTTTAACTTACTGGAACATTGTCGCTTATCCGAAATCGGCTTTATCAGAAACCTTTAATTTTTTTTTAAGGCCCATTTATCTTATATATGATGTTATTCTCACAATCTCTAAATTATAACTCAATTGGACAAAAGGGGTACTCTCATATAACATGCTATATTGGAGGATCAGTATAGGATATACTCAATTGGACAAAAGGGGTACTCTCATATAACAGGCTATACTGGAGGATCAGGCTTGACTCTATGTTGTTGGCGCTGTCGATATTGTAATTGGGCGCCATATTGTTATCTGCAGACCGTGATGGGCCTCACTGAGCCTTTATAAAGTAGGTACCTTTGATTAGGGAGAAAACATGGGGGCTGACAATTGCGGCACAGTACACACTGTGCACTTCATTAGTTCAATTTTTTTTAATTTTCTGATTAATTCATGTATAGACGAGTGTATTATATATTACCGGTGGGTAGCGGGTATTCTTAATTTAGGGAAAACCTGGCAGTTGACTGTTATTGGTATTTTTTAAGCTAAAAAGTAATGTGAGTAGAGCGTTGAAACCTACGTCACATCCCTCCCATAAGCCTTGAGGGTAGTTGTCATATACCTACAGTCAACACTGGGAGTATCCATGGCAACCACCCCTGGCCAGATGATTCCAGCATTTGTTAGACTAATGTACATACTTATTACCTTTACTTAATGTTTATGAGTCCAAGTAAGAGTCTATGTCAATAATTCACCAATCTGGCACCTTGGTGAAATCCTCAAGAAACTGGGAACTCGTCATTATCTTGTGAAACTTGATTCTGGAAGAATTATAAAACGACATATTAATCAACTTCGTTCTTCATTAGTTCAAAAGAAGACAGTGACATTTGATCCAGCTCCACCACAACTATATAGTGTACCTCAAGTTCCTCAAGCTGAGACCACTGCTCAGTCTCCTGCTCAACCAACTCCACCTCCACTACAACATTTCTTTCGCCCTGTCCGCATTCATAGACCTATTGAACGTTATGGGGATCCGATACTATACCGGGTGTCTTGTGAGTGATTTCTTATTAGGAGGGGAGACTGTCATATTCCTAATACAGTCAACACTGGGAGTATCCATGGCAACCACCCCTGGCCAGAAGATTCCAGCAGTTGTTAGACTAATGTACATACTGTAGAGGACAATCGATAATATAAACAATTACTGAATTCGATCACTGATCGATAAAATTGTTAATAAAGATAACATATGTAAAAAGTAGATATAACACTATATATAGTGTGTAATGTCCATGTGCTCTGTGTTTAAAATAAATTGTTATAATTAAACCTACAACCGTATTCTTCTTTTACTTTAATAAATAATAGAAATATTAATATATTGATTGAACAAATTAGTAATGTTTATGTTCAAGTGTTGTAATTGTTACCAATTTAATATAATGCTCAAATATCTACAGTGCTTTTTTATTTCATAATAGTACTTCTCATTGTTGGCCCGCGAGTCCTTCGAACTTAGCCGAGAGGAACTTCCAAGGAATATCCACCAACCTACGCGGTAATGAGATCCACGTGAAGAAATTTTGGTTATATTATTATACAAGGGAATATGTTTGAACATGTCGAGAAATTTAAGTACTTATAGCCTATGATAACTAGAAAAAAAGTACTTCAAAATGAAATAAATGCCGAGTTAAAGACAAAAAACCTTGTTATTATTCGGTTTCGACGTTGCTAAGCTCGCGTTTGTCCCAAAATCTTCAAATCGGAATTCATAAAACTACCATCCTTCCAACGGATTTGAAACGTGGCCGGTTAGGATGAACACCGTCGTAAGGTATTCGAAAAAAAGGGGCTGTGTAGAACATTCAGATCAAAAAAGTACAAGACCATTAGCGAGGTTCAATAAAAAAATCAATTAAAATTTCAAAAGTTCAAAAAGCAATTAAAATCGTAGAATGCTGAAAAATAAATTTTTTGAAAACAAATATCTAGTTTTACAGTTCATTTTTATAATGGCCGCCCCAATTTCTAATGCAAGCTCGACCCCTTCTTATCACACCAGTTTTTATAATCCTCGAATATCTGAGCTCCTTTTGAATTTTCTGCACCGCGTTTATAATTCTATTGCGCAGGTCTTCAATATTAGGTAAACAGTATTCTTCTTTCTCTATAAGGCATTGTTAGTCAGATTAACCTGACAATCAGTCACACAGGAGCCGAATCGTAAGGAATCAGAGAAAAAAGGGGAAAAGTCCAGGGTAGTAGGAAAAGAATCAATATCAAATGTCCATTTGTATGTTAGAAAAATCCATTCTGAGAGCAAGTAAGCTAAGAGAGCACATCCAAACACAGTAAACCCGTAAGAGCGGACTGGGGCAGGGAAGGGCAATGTAAGACTACACCTACATTGGATCCGGTGTGATACGATGAGACGTCGCTAGAAAACCAAATGACTGAAATATATCGAGAGTTATAACATTTGGTTCTTTAAATTTATAAAGTTAAGATTATTTATTAATTATAATAAATTTACATTTTACTATAACATATATAGTAAACTATTTATAATGTATACACCCCAGCATCGTATGTGATAGAATCACGACGCACCAAATCGGGTCCAATGTAGGTGTAGCCTAAGGCGCTCGACTCCTGCGTCGGAGACCTTTGTTCTCGGGATCTTCCCGGGTTTTCCACTTTCCATTGATTATATCTTCTTGGCTTCTTAACCGATATTTCATTTTAATTCCTCATTTGAAAGGTAATGAAACGTAGATGTTTTTATATTATTATGTAGGTAATAATTTAGGGGGACTTTTTTTAGTAAATCGACGTTTTAGAGGCTGTCCCCGTATTTTTTTTTTATTTAACGATTTTCGCGTAAGATACCGACAATTACGAAGATTTTACTATTAATATTCCTTATTTAGAATATCTTTGTTGCAAAACAAAAAAGAAAATTTTAAGATTTTAAATAGGACTTTTTTGTAAAATTGTTTAAGTAGGAATATCTTGGAAAGGGTTAACTTTAGGACAGTAGGTCTCATAGTAATATCGACTGGGATTGCCCCATACTATCACCCCTTAACGGCTCCGCCACTAATTACAAGTCACCGTGTATAATCAACGTCAACTATTATCATTCAAGACACATTTAATTTTGTTATTTAAATGTATTTGATATATAACGAATGAAGAACATTCTTCCTATTTTCTAGATTCTTTGAGAAACGTACGAGTGTACTCCTACCCCCATCTTCTTCTATTCCTTCCTCCCTGCCTTCCTCCCTCCTTCCAAGACAAGAGGTAGCCGCTGAGATCCAAGAACCTCCCCCAGCTGCCCACGCGCAGCTGGTCACCTCCCGCGGACAGAGGCAGTGTTGTTAAACAGGGCCCTATCAGCGGGGGATCGGACCCCTATCATTAGTAATAAACAACTCCGCGAACAAACCCGAGCGTATTGACTCCACCCTCTCCATTCAAGTTATTTAACTGACTTCAATGTACTCTTTGAACCTAACATCTGACCTTGTGTGTGTGTACGGCATCAGTTCTGCAACTCTCTTACAGCCTCGCCTATATGATTAAAACTGAACCCTTATTGTGTTTTCCTCAGTAACTCCAATAATGGATCGAATTATAAATAACAGAAGAAAAAAAAGTTTCAAAAGAACTTTACCTTTGTGCTTTGATCTGATTGCGACATGTTGCTATTGAATTAAACTAACACTATCAGTAATGATCTAGTAAAGTTTTTGTATGCCTGATTAACGACTACTATGTAACAAACAATACGTAGCAGGGAGCTCTTGCACTTAAGATCGCAGTTTTGTAAAATTGAATTTTTAGGTGCCAAAAGTAAATAAAAAACCTGTACTAAAAAAACCCATGAAGGGTTTTGGGTTTAGTACATGGTAGAAACTGTACTGTTTCTAAGACAACAGTTGTGAAGAGAGGTATTTTGGCCGAGGTCACGCTCATCCGCCATGTTTTACCCCAATAAAGAATACTCGTTTATTGAGTCTGGGTGAGCTCCTACAGACCATAGAGTCTGCAGAACCCACCCCATAGGATCCGTTCGTGTCTGATCACAGATTAAATAATTTATCTGACATACCCCGCATTCAAACCCGTGAACCTCAGCATAGGAACTCTACGAATATCTCAAAACAATACTTATTGGACACTCACTAGAGATGGGTAAAGTTGTATCAATCTGATACTTTGTATCTGATACTAAAAAGTAGTTGATACAGCCGAAATGTACCTGATACATTTGTATCAATTGATACAAGTATCAGATAGGGTCAGATTGATACAACCTTTCCCATCCCTACCACCAAAACAAAATAGCTCATTTTGGCAATAAAATTACATCGTCTCACGGGTTTAAAAAAAAATATTATCTACTATTAATCACGGTACTTTTAATAATAAAATAAGGCGAAAGACCAATTTCGCCGCATCTCCCCTTAGTATTAATAAATAAATAAGTAAAAATAATAGTGAACAAGTTTTCACTTATTATCAATATAATCTGTAATTAGTCACTTATCACATATGTAGAAACGAAAATAAACTATGAAATTAGTTAACTGTAAAGGGTGGTTGAGAGCGCCTCCTAATATATGATTTTTCACGAGCAACTTTCGGAAAAAAAACCTCGACCTATGTCCGGGCAAATATGGGTTCATTAATGGATATATCTATGCCATAAAGTAAAGGCAATTGACATAAATGATTGAAATCAGGTGCAAAAAAAACAACAACAGCTATAGCGTTTTAAAGAGTATAGCATGCGCCGGCGGACAGACAAATTTTGTATTACAACCCAAATTCTACGTGTCTTAGAACTTGAATAGCGAAAGCTTGATGTAGGGTTAAAATCTATTTTTATTGTTCAATTCCATAGCTTTCGAAAAATAATTAGCCAATAAAAAACATGATTTTAATCATTTGATGCCTCTTGCAGGTTACTATTTCGGCGAATAATTCTTTTTCCTTTAAAAATGATAACAAAAACTGATGCCCCAAGAAAGGCTTCTGTGTAGCGTATTAGATGAGTAAATGTCGGGATATCTGTATTCAACTATAAAAGTATCAAGTAAAAGTATCAGATACAGAAAAGTATTAGTATCACTTGTATTCAGACATAGGAAAATCCAGTATCTACCCATGACTAGTAAAAGTATCAATTGATACAAAAGTATCAGATAGAGAAAAGTATCAGTATCACTTGTATCAGATACAGGAAAATCCAGTATTTACCCATCCCTAGCATTCACATTTTAAATAGGATAAACTATCCCCCTTATTTATAATTTGATTGATCCATTATAGAAGTTACTGACGAAAACATAATAAGGTTTCGTTTAGTGTCAACTCCCGATCTCACCGTCCCTGAGGAAGGCCTGCAATGTGGATCGAAACGTCGGCTTCCAAATAATTCTTTCTCCCTATATAAGAGTATTTTTGGACCTCCAACCGGACCATTTTCTTCCTCATATATATTAGGCCAATTAATATTATTTAACACAAAAATGTTTTAATATAATTGAGAGATTATTCGATATTTTAAAACTATGGATTATATCTGTTATCTGAGAGCTGGTGACTTCCTTGTATCCTTCTAAACTATTGTTAAAACTAAACCTATTTAAACGTTAAGTACCATAAGTTGTATAATTGTTGAACGGTATTATTTGTAGAACAGGGGTTGGGTATAAGGTAACTTCTACTTGTATAAATTTATTATTTTTAATTAGTTATGAACAATTAATTAGTTCTATAAATATATTAAAAATTAATGAGCAACTCTTTGTTCAACTCAATACAGAAAATGTCTTTTTTTTCAGCATTCAAATACTTTTTCCATAGCAATATATTATTTATCATTCATGAGATTTATCGAACAGCTATTTTGATAATGGATTGAATTGGTCATTGGATGCAGTCAATAATAACACAAAAATAAGAAGAACTTATTTTTTAATTGTGCCAACGTTTCGGCCTTCGGTGTTGGCTATCTTCAGGGCAAACAGAGGGTGCCTACTGAACTCGTCAAAATATGTTAGATGGACTACAAAGATCTAACTTATTTTGACGAGTTCCGTTAACAAATGTTAGTTTGACTGTCACTACAGCCTGAAGATGGTCAACACCTTAGGTCGAAACGTTGGCACTATTAAATAATAAGTTCTTATTTTTGCGTTATCATTGACTGGACTCCCTTACGAATTCAATCGATCATTAGAATTATCCTTTCAACTATTTTCCACTCAAATTATTTTGATAAGTATTCTCTTAAATTATATTTTTAATCCATTCATGACCTGTATCTTATGGTTTCGACCGTGTAGTCAAATTCTTTGCCAACGTTTCGCTGTCCATAATCCAAGCTTCCCCAGGGTTTGATGCGAGTCTCCGATATTTTTTTGATATTTACTTCCTGTGTTTTTAGAAGCTGAAGGCTTTTGTTTGTAGTATTTTCAGTTATGTCTTAACCTAATTCATTATGTTATTTATTTATATTTTTAGTTTCTATGAATAAAACTATAAATAATTATCGTTCTGTTTGTTTGGAGATGGAACACAATATTTCTGTCGGAGCAGTCCTTGCGTACACGTCCCCTGAAGAGCCAAATGGTTTGTTTAACCGTGGGATTAGCCGCGTTGACAGATCGTCCTAAATCTCGTCTAATCCCTAAAGCCGCAACAGTTTATTGTCTGTCTTCGGTTCGACTCTCACGACCGCTTTTTTTTCTTTTTTTTATATCGGCTTCCTCTCGTCACATCTCCCCATCCACAATTGATGGCGACTCTAATATTAACTTACATCTGTATCTTTAATAACCCCGACATCTTGTCTTTATGTCCCTCCGACGATTCAAATGATCGTTCCCATTTGTTACAAACTTCACGTGTTACTTGATCTAATAACAAAATATTATTATGCAAATATGAATCTATTATTTATTTATTTTTATAATTTATTAGGCGATTCTATCACTTCGGAAGAGGATTACGCGAAAACGCAGTATTTACATTTGGCAATTATCTTATAGTATTTTATGAATAAAGACGGAAGCAGTAGATTATGCCGAGAATACTTCATTTAATGTTAATATAAATTATTAAAAAAAAAAAAACCTGTACCACTACAACCCATGAAGCGTCTGGGGTTCAGTACATCGTAGAACTGTGCTGTTTCCTGGACAACGGTTCTGCAAGGATGTGACTTATCATAGAAGTTATTAAGGAAGTTATTTTGGGTTTCCTATTTTTATATTTTATAGAGGTTGGGTGAGCTACCAGGAGGGTCCTAGATCCCAGATGATCCATCTCCCGCTGCAAACAACTAAATAGAAGTCATGGCCTGCAGGGGGATTTGAACCAGGATTTCCGGCATGCCAACTCAGTGCTCTACTACTGAGCTACTCCCATCCCTAATATAAATTATTAAAAATTAATTTAAAAGCACTATTATAGGGTAGTAAAAACCAATAAAAACCTGAACCACTAAGACCCATGAAGAGTCCAGGTTTAAGTACTTTGAAGAGACTATACTTTTTCTAGGATGGTGGTGCTGGGAGATTATTTGTCCGAGATCACGCTCAGCCGCTAGGTTTTCCCACTCATTTTAGACTACCCCTTTATAGAGACTGGATAAGGAAGGTCTCCAGGATGAGGATGCATCTTGGCTATTAATAGATCGAATATATTATCTGCCACAAAGAACTAAAATTTTTTCCAATTTTTTTCTTAGAAATGTGCCATATATGCAGTTCTTCCTTCTGCTTCTTGTATGGTTGATTTAAGGCTCCCTCAAAGGCGATGCTCAAGAAATTGAAATCACTAGACTCCTAGAAGGTATTCTCGTATAAGAAACAAGTTCTATAAGTCTTCTCTTGACGTATCATTCGAGCAATAAATATAAACGGACTTAGTGAAGAATTTTAACGACTAGATAAGTTACAATCCCGTAAAGTTCGAATGAAGAAGGGCTTGCGAATAAAGTCGAAGGGGTTGCGGAATTTTGCATGACTTCGCACTTCTGTCTTGTATATCAGGTGATTTTACGACTTCCTACTTCGTCCTGCGGGCTGTCAGAGGACTTCTGGTGGGTGGCTTAGGTCCATGCTACACGATGACAATTGATGCATAGGGAGTAATATCATTATAGTTGCTTAAGCGAGGGAATGCTGTATATTACACGCAGAACCTTTGCGATAATTAAAAAAAAAATGGCGGATTTCGAACAGCTGGCAGTATATAAAACCTTATACCAACCTTCTTAAAATTATATATAAGGAAGAAAATGGTCCAAGTGGGGGTAAAAAAAATTGCTCGTAAGCTGGGGGAACGGTTTATTGGAGAGCAAACGTTTCGACCCATATTGCAGGGCTCCTTCAGGGCTAAATGTGCAAGTAAGGACAATTAAAATTACATATGGTAAATATTAAATTCAAAATACCGAAGCATCGAGGTATCTGGGTGATGGAATATAAAGATACATATATATATATATACCAAGCAGGGGTAATAAATGTAGTATTAATAACTAAGAGATAATGAAGGTAATACAAAAAAATAATAAAGAATAAAATAAGTTATAAAGAAAGTAATAAAAATAAAGCATGAGGTAATAAAAATAAAATGATGTGTTTTTTATTTATATATAATTATATTTATATATATTTCTATTATTGACGCTTCACTCATCCAGTCAGAAATTTTTAAAACAAGTTATATTAGTTGATATTGTTCATATTTTTGTTTCATTTTCTGCTTTCTTTGTTTCTACTTGACATTGTAATTTGCATACATATGTAATTATCTTTTGTTTTTCTATATATAGTTATTGTAATCTTATCTCTATTATTTTTTATTTCTCATTTGTTAATTTAATGATAATTATTAATTGAATGTAATCCTATTATACTCCAAGACATAATAATACCCTGTATAGAAACCCGTATGTTATTCTAAAGGGACTTGTCCCAGAATATATAATTAATTTATTATTTATTATTATTATTATTATTAAAAATAAGGTAACAAGGTTAGTAATAACTAATAGGGTTTTGACCTACACCTGGACTATTTTCTTCCTTGTATTTATAAGGTCAATTATAATTATTCAAGTTAAACATATAAAATTTCAGTTATCCTCTGTCCATGTATTAATAGATAATCACAGATCAAAAATTGCAATTCAGCCATCATCAGACACAAACACCGAAATGATCCCTGAATAACCGAAACGTTGACTGGTTTGTTTATCAACTATTTTAGAGACTTTTGGTATTTTTTCGATTGTACCCTGTTTTTAATTCATGTCTTTTTTTGAGATTTAGCCTACATATATTGATTACTAATAAAATTATTTAGTAATATACTAATCAAGTGTTATTAATAATAAAAAAAACTTTGCTTTTTATTTATTTTTTAAGCGAGCTAATGGGAATTGAGTTGAAATTGTGTAAGGTACAAACTCAACTGAAATTCAAACTCGTTTTCTAAGTATAATAATATATATTATTATTAATTACTTCTCTCTATATAATATAAAAACATTATTCGATGTGTAATAAATATATACAAGTCGTGTGGGACGGTCTAACCAGGCTTTAGCGTAAAATAACCTGGAAAAGCTACCTAGGCCTGATCGTGTTAAGGAAAATTTCACGACACTCTCTTTCTTCCTCTCTTCAAACCCTTTGCCTTTATGTTGCTAGTCTTTTTAGGAATTAACATGTTATTGTTATTTGTGAAATCCTATTTCATTTATTATATATTTCAATATAAATTAAAATTAAAATATTAAACATACCGAATTATGTATCGAATGTATAAATATTTCAATTATACCAAAAGATGTTCTAAAAGAAAGCGGATTATACTTATTAATCATTGTTAAAAAGATTCTAAGCCCTATATTCGTGTTCTATTTGTTCGAATATAATATATATTGTTGTAATTTGGTATATTTATTTGTGATCCTTTTTTTTTTGTTTATATATATATAAATTAACTTTTTTGTTAAATTATTATATTAATATGAATATCTTAGTAGAACATTGTTGACTGAAGTTTGTGGAGTGAATTAATCTCTCTCTCTCTCTCTCTCTCTCTCTCTCTCTCTCTCTCTCCCTCTCTCTCTCTCTCTCTCTCTCTCTCTCTCACTCTCTCTCCCTCTCTCTCTCTCTCTCTCTCTCTCTCTCTCTCTCATATAAGAAGAAAGAAAGAGCAGAAAAGTTAGGGTTGTCCGCCGTTAGGGGAAAAGAGGTGTCGCCTTAGTTTTTTTTTGTTAAATATCGATTTAGGAAATTCGTATTTTTATACAATTGTTATTTTGATACAGCGGGCAATATTTTTTTCATATGTTTCCTTTAAATATTAATATATATTTAGATTTTTCTAATATTACTAGCGTAGTCGTGGTAAGTTCCTATTTACCTCATTAAAATTTCTGTCCGAGTGATTCTTCGACATAAGTTATATTTGATATATTTTAATCAACAAAAGCTCTTATAATGTAAATAAGTCCCTGGAACATAAAGAATATAAAACAATCCCAACTTATAAATCGAGGAGTCTTAAAATAGTCTAGTCCTGCCGACAAGTTTATTATGGGGATGAGAGAGTTAAAGCCTAAGGTTGCTTAAGGAACTTTATGAGGCCTCGCTTAGGCGATCGGGTTTAGGCTGACTGAGTTATGAAGGAGTTAGTAAAGGGATAGTGATTCTTATGAAATAGTCGGCCTGTGGATCGGTATTACAGTCGGATTCTTAACTCATTATATCTTATAAATATATATTGTTTCGAACAATTATTTGTTTAAAAAAAAAATTGTACCACTATAATCCATAAAGTCGGGCTCAGTAAATGGTAGAAATTCTACTGTTTCTAGGACAACGGTTGTGCAAAGAGGCGATTTCCGAGGAACTTGGGACCTTGTGAATAGCAATTCAGCGCTCTTCTCACTTAACTACCCCGCTCCCAATTATTAGTTTACGATATAAATACAACCTATTATTTTTACGTCTCTGACTTAACATGTTACGATTTCCCGTATTTTACACTTTTAGTGGTCGATATTAAAAAAATAAAATAACACGTATTTCTTTATTTTTAATGTAGGAGCCTAAAATTCCATGGTGCTAAAAAAACATGATTTTTTTGTTTGTCACCCTAAAAAAAACGTTTGTCACCCTTTTCACACTCTGAGGGAACGAATTCGACACTGTAGATTCTGATGACTTCTTGTGGCTCATGCAGGTTCTATAAGATGGGCACCCGTATTTGGGGGAAAACCTGGAGGATGGGCGTGATCATACGCAACCGTTTGCTTGGAAACAGTACGGTCCCTAAAATGTTCAGAACCAAATTCGATTTCGTAGCACATTTTTTTAGTAACAAGTGCCAAATAAACATTTCGTATTCTGCACAGCTTAATTTGGTGGTTGGGTGTACATTTTATTTTAATAAATTTCATGGGGACGGGTTTACAACTCCCTTACCACGCTTCGACGTACGCCACTACACAAGAAGAAAAAGCCTAATACACCTCACACCGACTGAACAACATCAAGCCTCAACAAAGAACTCACCCGCGCTAATGAAAAGGGATCGCTCGCTGTTCCAACCGCCTCTTTATCGCACCTGTTCTTTTGTATAATACAAAGTGTGTATTGTATTAATAATAATATAATGGGAGTGTTTTTAGTGTACTATAACGTATGGCAAACAGAAGCTGTATGAGTGGAGTGCTTAGTTGTGATCTTCGATTATATGATATTACTGAACTCGCGGGAACTATTTACAGAAGTTATTGTAGAGTATGTGATGTAATGTAAGAACATAGGCTGGAGCCTGTGGTATCTACAGGCCCTCCAAGGGCTCACCCAGCCTCTGTATAGTGGGTACCGTTAATTGAAGGAAACCTGATGGTTGACCATGGTCTTGGTAAAATAATAATCTATCTACACAAACGTTGCCTTAGAAACTGCACAGGGGTTTCAGAAAAATCCGAGACGCTTCTTGAGTTGTACTGGTACAGGTATTTTTTTAAATTAATAGATATGGTATTTCTGCTACCATAAGTCAAATCTAGCATTCCTAGCAAAAATTTTCAGATACACAACTATGGCTAAGGACGTATACGTATACGTGTAAACAGACTAAATAAAAGTCTTACCTGCAGCAGGATTAGAACCAGGATTTTCGGCATGGCAACTCAGTGCTCTACCACAGAGCCATTCCGCAACCATAATACAAAGTATATAAAAGCATACGGAAATTCTTGTTGTTTGCTGTTTATTTAACTTCACTTGTATCCTATTATGGCTTATCGGATGCTACACACGTTCCAGTGGGAGACCTGAATATTTCCTATCAAAGTTTAATTATGATAGGGATCTTTAACGAGTACCTATCATCTCACCGGCTCAGGACCCCCATTTTACGTCCCTTCCGAAGGACGGCATAACTATGGATTTTTTACTCCTTTTGATAAATCCAAGGGCTAATTGCCGTGCTTCGAAACCAAGGGCTTAGTAGGTTGTTATGCTAACCAGTAGACCAGCGGTTCCCAATTGGGCCGCTGACTTCATATGACTGAGCCCTCTATAAAGTGGGTACCGTTAATTGAAGTAAACCTGATGGTTGACCATGGTCTTGGTTCTGGGCCAGCCACCCTGAGTAGATACAAAAACTGAGTAAAAATAATTTGAGTCTCTCAGTTGCTAGTAACTAATGATTTTATAAGTTAATTCAGGAGAAGCAACTTCAATCTTAAATATAAGCTAGTAAGCTGTTATTAGTGTTCCCTCTCCACTGCAATTGGTGTCATGCATTCATTGTATATTTATATTCAATTATAATATAAATTCAAATTATAACACTCCCTTTATAATATAAATTCAAATAAATACTGTAGAATGCATAAATGTAGCTTTAACCTAAAAGTATATATAATTAAAAAGAAATACTAGCCAAAAAGCTATCGTCAGAAATGTTCAATTTTTATGTGACCGGTGGTGTTAATATATTTGGCAAGTGAAAAAAGTAATAAATTTAAATTCAATGTTCAAATGTTTAAGTTTCTTATCACAGAAAAAGCTTGATATTTGATATTTTTTATTACAAATTTTATATAAAAATTAATATTGTATTATTAGTTTTGTTACATTGTATCATTAATTGTGATTAATTCTCAGCACTATAAATGGTGTCTTCATCAGCTGTAGGTAAGGTCTCTTCATTTCGATTTCTTCGTAAATTTTTTAAGTAATAATATTTAACTGGAAGAGTGAATTTCAGCAGATCCATCATGTCTTTATTCCTTAATAAAAATCTACCTTTAGGATATAATAAACGTTCCACATCCAAGATCCACATCTTTCAAACTTTGTCGTCTATCTGCCATAGATTTCCTTATATTGATTGCATTAAAATTTGAATCTTCATTATCGTCACATTTAAATTGGATAAGACTTGGTTTGGACCTCTCTAAATAGATAAAATTCATCATTTACCGCTTGCTAGTGCATTTAAGTGGTAATATTGCAACGATTTGCATTAGAGTACGGAGTTAATCAAAATGATCTCTGAAAAAAATTATATATTAATCAGCGGCCAAAATTTTTTTATCGTTTAATGGCGTTAACCTTTATTGTTAAATGGAAAGATTGTTTTCAGTATAAAACGTTATGACTATACAAACTGCTTTTACACATAAATTTAAGATTTCTCAAAAAGTGGAGTTAGTAAATTTGTGCAATGAACGGTCCATTTAATGATCCGCTCAACTACAAAGGTTGGGAACCGCTGCACTAGATCACTGGGGACCCCAGATAAGAAGTAGATTTAGGTATCGGTTTCTGGTGGTTCCTCCCTACAGAAATACCTAAACCCATGTTTAGAACATGCCTGGGGATACAGAAGATTAACCGTCCCTTGTCCCGTTTAAACCAGGAACAAATATTGGGACATGACCCGGACGATTATAGAAGTGACTGACCTACAAAAGGACATGGACGGAATGTCTTCGGCAGAGATGAAGAGGCTGAGGACACAAAGAGTGGACTACCTGGACCGAGGAGTGCCATCTGCTCCGCGGTCTCAATCACCAGCTCTGACAGGCTTCACTTTGACTTCTCCATTGTCTGTAACTTGGCTCATAGCTCACCTTTTTCTGGAGCAAGTTCTTTTCTCTCTCTTTCCCATAATTATCACCCTTCTCTATCCTTCTCTCTTTCCTTTCTCTGTCGCTTAGACGTCAATTCAGGTAGTTGTTTTTCTTTCTAGGTTCCTTCTGCTTGTCTGAGTTTCTTATAATAGCTTAAAGATGCTCATAGGTATGTTTCAATTGTCATTCAACGTGTTATTATTCAAATAACATGTTGTATTATTTTTAAACAGAACAAAGACCTAATCGACGACTATTTCAGTGGAAAAATTCCAAACAAAAAGCCTTAAATCTCTAGAACTACAGAAACCAAAAACACCTCCCGATATTTCGCCATTTCAGGCACAGGACTGAAAAAGAGGTACTTATCTGTTCGAGCGGCGCCACTACTGATAAACAGTGGACGATTTAGCAATGTTGTGGCCTTTTAGGCTTTGTTATTGTTTGTGATGTAGCCTGTTTACCGCCTTTTAGTATATGTTTTCTGTTTCCCGTATTATTAATTAATTTTTGCTAATAAGTAATAGAATAGTTGAATTTTCGAAGGAAGATTGGTTAGGAGTTATGTTTTCTTTTACACATCTTTGTTGTTTTTCACTTTTGGGGAAGTGCCAAGTGGCGAAATGAGAAAGACAGAGAAACAAAAGGAAGTACCGAAAAAGAATAGTATAGATAAAAGCCCATCCGAAACTCGGAAGAAATATATTAGCCTTATTTATTAATTATTAAAAGAGTAATTTTACTGTTTTGTTCATTATTATTAATATTGTTTTTATTTACGTCTGAGCCACTAAGGAATAAGTTTGCTTATTGAGACACATGTGATTATTACATAATTAAAACAGTTACCTGGCAGTACAATGGAAATGGGGCGGAATCCCATCAGTGCTATTGACTCATTGTGCAAAAAATTCGACTTAACCACTGTCTCAATAGGTTTAATGATATTTAGGTTATAGTCCGGCGTTACCTATTCCGATCTGAGAGCTACTTTTTCTTCATCAGTAACTCATTAGAGAAACAATAAGAAATACGCCGGACCGTTCTGTTATAAGAAATAATAATAATAAAAAATCTGTACCATACCGACTCATGAAGGGTTCTAGGGCTAAATACATGGTAGAGGTGAACTGTTTCTATGGCAACGGTTGCGAAGGTGGTTTGTCACACTTAACCGCTAGATTTTTTTTCCAGTTTGTGTACCCTTTCTATAGAGATTGGATGAGCCCCAAGACATTTTACAGTTCTCACACAGTCCATTTAAGGGTAATAGATTAATTAATATTATTAATTGTATTAGACTAGCATTCCCCCAAGGCTTCACTCGCGTGGAATTTGGGCTGCCACATAAAGTTTCATGACAGACAATTTTAAATAAATAATTTAAAAAATTTTAACTATAAGTTACTTGCACATCCGAAATTTCAGATGCCTAACTTCAAAACTGACGGATTTAATACAATCTTTGAACCCCTATTATATTAAGGGGGAAACCCTTGGGGGTGGAATTGTCCAAATTCCTTTCTTAGTCCTCATTTAAGCTATACAAAGAACCTATCTGGAAATTTCAAGATCCTAAGTTCAGTAGTTTCTGCTGTGTGTTGACCGCTCGGTGTGTTAGTTAATTAGGTTACATTTTTATATAAACTTCGCCTGTGTGGTGTGTTAAAAAAAAGTAGCCTATGTCCTTCTCCAGCCTTGAGATTATCCATATCAAATTTTATCACAGACGGATCAGCACAGCCGTGAAACATACATTGACACTGATTAACAAACGGGACGGACAGAAGTTTACTGTTGTTCGTGTCAGTAAAGGATTAGTATGTAATGTTATTGAAGTTATTAAAAAGGATTAATTAGTATAATGGTTTCACTTGTCGAACCGAGAAGTGAACTTTTTTTCCCTCATCCTTTAAGGTTTTATTTACAATATATATATATATATATATATATAATGTTTTGGTTCTTCAGTTTCAGTCAGTTATTTCAACTTCTTTAGGCGACGTTCCGAGACTAGGTTAGTCTCATATTCATGCCCTAACAGTGAAAATATGAGCTTTTAGTAAAAACATTAAATAGCACACTAAAATTAATATAAAATGACACGTGTAAGTTGTAATGGATAGGGTGTACTGACAAGTTCCAAAGAACTGATCAATTTATTATCAAGCAGTTACTTTGCAATACATCATAGAATGTTTATATTGCAATTATAATTATGATAAAAATTATGGGTAATAGACATAATTATATATAATTATAATAAACAACTAAAGGTTTATATTGCAATATATATGGTGTCATACAAAGAACACCTTTAAAGTTTCAGGTCTCTACGATCAGCGGTTTAGGCTGTGCGTTGATACTTAAGTCAGTCATGCAGGACAAAGCATTTTATATGTCTAGATAATAATTTATCTATCAAAGCCAAATTTGAACCCAGCATGTAAAATCTCTACATGTTACTGACATTACAGTTTCTTGTTATTTTCGTAAACCCAGCTACTGAGTTTTTACATTACGTTTTCATGGTAACTGTGGGTGACTCGAACCTTTACCAACGGGCTAGGGACAACTTTTAACTTGTTCAACTTTTATAAACAGAAAATTGAGAAAATGTGAAGAAAATTTTCACATTTCTATTGGCTTTGACAAGTAATAGTAACTATTAATTATATACCTTAAAGGAGCGGAGTGGCAGTGAACGAATTCCTATTGAATCTAAGACCCCCTTGGGGCTCACCTCTCTCTATAAAGTGGGTACCTAAAGTAAAGGGAATAATCTTTACCTCAAGGGCGATTGAGCGTGATCTAACACAACCAACGTTATTCAAAAAAACAGTACATTCTCTACCATGTACTGAACCCCAAACCCTTTACGGGTTGTAGTGGTACTTGATATACATATAATATTACTTGTTCTTTGGATATGGTGCCCTTTACCTGCGATGCACAGAATTATAGTTCAGTATAAATATATGATTATTAATGAATTGAAAACAGTTACTTTTTAATTATTAGGTTTTATTTATTGAGTTGTGACATTACGTTTTCTTGTAAACCGTGGTTGACTTGAACCTCATACCCCTTGCGGTGAAGACCTGCCGTAACGTTACCGCAGGAGGGACGACTTCCTCAGCGACGATGGCTATCGGTGACAGAAGGTTTTGTCGCCCGGATGATGTACGATCCTCTTTGTCGGCGACCTGTAGGAAGCGGCGGCTCCGGCAAAGGCCTGGAGGGTCGTTATGGAGATGTCAGGCCCGCCATTTACCCAACTCAACATCTATTTTACCTAGCTCCGTTTTTTTTTTCCTTCCCTCTCTCTGGGTCCTTTGTGTTGCCCACGTTTTGGAGGTGGCTTAAATACGTCGCCACAGCCTCTAAATTCATGTGTTTTTTTTAATGTTTTTGTTGGAGGGCTATTGAGGGGAGTGAAACCCCATCCAGGAGTGTGGTGTGGTCAGCAAGGTTGTTAGGATAGAGGTAGATAATGCTAGCACTAACTACAGCTTATTTCTTTCTTGTTTTCTCTTGTTTTTTTTTTACATGTAAACAATGTTTGTTTACATATTCATAAGTTGCATAATTTTTTTGTATGTTTAATACTGTATCAGTAAACATAAGTACTTATGAGGAAGTAAATTATCGGGATGGAGGTCCAGAAAATTCTCTTATATAGGGAGAACTTTTTAATGGTAAGGCAACGTTTCGACCCAGATTGGAGGTCTTCTTCAGGGCTAGTTTGATCTGCGGGGGTTGACACTAGAGTACTTATGTTGTTATTCCTAATTTAATTTCCCTTTGAGTCCTAATAGATGGTAATACAGTTTAGTAGTACCTTACTTTTTAATTTTTATCACTAGTTATTTCATAATTTATCTTTCAGTATTTCTTTTTATTCTTATCAATACTCCTCATAAAATCTCTTTGTTATGTTTGTTTATTTAACGTCACTTTTATGCTGTAAAGGCTATTCGGACGATGCTACACTGGGAGCGATAAATTTTACCAATCCAGGTTTAATTAGGATTTTTAATGAGTATCTGGCATCTTACAGGCTCAATCCCCTCGTTTAACATCCCTTCCGAAGGACGGCGTAACCAGGGATTTTTTACTCCCTTTTAAAATCCCTAGGGCCGAACCAGCCGGGCTACGAACCCGCGATCTTGGGATTATTAGCTTGTTATGCTAACCACTAGACCACAGGTTGCCCCTCATAAAATCTGTCATTCTTCCTTGGTACAGCAATTTTTTATATACATAGTTATTTTCTGTTTCTTTTCCCAGCTCTGAATATGACCTAAATCTTAGGCCGAAACGTTGGCACAGTGAAATAGACTGATTTGTACAGCACTGGTGACCTGAAACATTTTTTGGTTTCTTTTTAAATATTTTTATTTTGAAGAGAAAAGATTTGTCCTGTCCGGGATTCGAACCCGGGTTTTCTGCATCTCTAGTGCAGTTCTTTAACCACTGAGCTACCAGGGGTCGTATCCAAGTAAGACAAATCCATTCTCTTCACCGATCCTATCCTCCTCCTCCTCCCTGGTAGCTCAGTGGTTAGAGCACTGTACTAGAGATGCAGACGACCCGGGTTCGAATTCCGGCCAGAACAAATCATTTCTCTTAAAATTAAAAATATTTAAAAATAATCGCCATCAAAAGAATAATAAATAAAAGTATATTATAAATATAAAATTGACGTATGCCAACAAGGTTACAATTAAAGATATGTTCAATGAACAATCTTCCCAGAAAAATTGCGAGGATCCCAGGATATAGGATCGGTGAAGAGAATTGTCTGACTTGGATACAGCACCTGGTAGCGCAGTGGTTAGAGCAATGCACTAGAAAGACGCAGACGACCCGGGTTCGAAATATAAATATTTAAATATAATCATCATCAATAGATCAATAAATGAAAGTCTTTTTGGTTTGGTCTAACAAATAGTTTCTAACTATTTGGGAATTTTCTTAGATCTCTATTCAACATGTTTTAAATAATTTTTCCTTCGTAGATAATGTTTTCACTGTATTTTGACCTACTACTTTATTAGTTTGTAACATTAATACCTTTCATGGGTAACCTAATTTCTGAAATTCTACTAAAAATGCAAACGTGCGGAACATTCCTTTTTAAAAAGAACGGCTCTTTTGAATAGGATAAGGGTATCGCTTATCCTTCGAAGACTCCTGGAGCACATTATCCTTTAAGGACCACATTGAAGACATTCTGTGGTTTCTTGAGGGAACACAAAGAGAGCTATCGGATAACCTGAGCTGGCTGTCTCATTAGCCCGCTCTGCCACATGGATCTCATATCTCTGTTTGTTCTGAGAGATACAGTAGCTTGTTTAGTCTGCGCCCTGTCAGTGGGAGTCGGGGGCCTCCTCTGCAAGAAGTGGTTGGTCTGAGCTTTGAGCTGCCGCTAGGCAAAAAAATTTGTTTGCCCCTAGCAACAGTTAAAGACGGGTCATCTGTTTAATATTTCATAGCTACTTTCCCACATCCAGAGCCTCGTAGACTTTCAGGAGCAGTTGTAAAACAAATATCTACGGCAGATGTACAGAGTGCTCGCCCAGCTGATCTATGTTTATACTCGACTCCTATGCGCTCGTTAGCTTGAAATAATGTAAGGCTACCGTGTGAAGTGACAGCTCTAAGAAAGAAAGCGGATCAGAGCAGTAGCAACAGGCTCCTTAATTTTTTATTTTTTTATTGTTCTGCCTACATGCTTATGTTTTTCTTATGTATAATTTAGTGCAGAGATGTACTACCAATTCAACATAGAAGATATCTACATAAACACATAACATGTGTTACATTGGTAGAATGTTAGAAAATAACAGTTTTAATTTAAAAAAAACTTTATTGGGGAACAAAAATGAAAAAACAGAGAATAGTTTTGAATAAGTTTAAAACAAGAATAGAGTGATAAATAAAATATTCATTTTATTGTAAAACGATAATTAAATAATATTATACGATAATCATAAAAGCTTTTTATAATATTTTCATAAAGACTCTTAACAATATCAGTCAATAAAATATTTACATAAATTAATAACAAGCACCCCACGCTTTTTTAAATGAAAAAATGAATTTTTTTTTATTACTCTGTTTTTGTTTTAAACTTATTCTCTACTTTGTTTCCTATTAAAGATTTTTTTTTAGTTTAAACTGTTATTTATTTGTTACTATTAAAGTTGTAATAAAGTTCAACACGCGGTAGAGACTGTTCTGTTTCTGGGACAACGGTTCTGGAGAGAGATGATTTGTTCGAGATCACGCTCAACCGCTTGGTTATGATACCCAAGTTTCAGGGCTCGATGAAACTGCAGAGTCCATCCGTGGCGGTTAACAGATTGAATAATTTACCTGCCACAGCCGGAATTTAACTCGAGACCTTAGGGACAGTAATTCAGCACACTACCACTATGCTGCCCCGCTACCTTAATATTAATATACTGAAACATAATATTAAAATAATTAAGGAGGTAACATTGAGGTTAGATGTAAAAGAGCCTTAAATATATTTATAAATTTTTATACATTTTTATATAGCTGCTTTTATATGAGTAGTTGGATATTTTAAAAGTAATCTTGGAAGGCTTTATTTTATAAATGGATTGAATTTGTCAGAGAGTGCGAATAAGCGAAACATATTTTATAGTAGCGAGGAGATAGTTGACTGGAAGATCTGAGTAAGGAAGGAAATAGTTGCAGTCAAATTAAACACTAAATAAGTGATTATTTATTTTATTTTGTGCCAACGTTTCGATCCACTTTGTGGGTCATCTTCAGGGCTAAGAAATAAAACAGCAAAACTATCAAAATACATTACAGTACAAAGAATATGATAATATAATAATATATGTAGAGTAATAGAAAATTAGAACAAAAAAGTGAGGGATATATATGAATAAAAATATTACAGAGTAAATGTACAGAAAGGTGGTGATGTAAAAATTACAAAGATAGAAGAAGGAAGTAAACAGAAAGTTTACAAAAAGAAAAAGTATAAACATCAGAGGTGAGGTGTAAAATTATGGAAAAGCTAGTAGAATATAGATAAAATATGAAATGTGTGATAATAGACTCCTAGAAAGTTAACAAAAGTAAAATGAAAGAAAATGCAATAAAAATGTCAAAGAGTAAATACCGGAAAAAGAAAAGTAGAAAGTAAAGATAGAAATGTAGTGTATAACAGGTAGAACAATAAAATGAACATAGAAAGTAGAAAATATAAGTAAGGGGAGTTTTAAAATGCATACATATAGAATGAAGTGGTATAAATATAAAATGTGATGTAAATATACAAGGAACGTATCGAAATATAAGTAAAAATATGGTTTGAGAATGGAGATAGGATATAAAATTATAAAATATTGATGTTAAATAATAATGAACTCTTAAATAATAACATATGATGGATGCCAAAGAGCTAATGGGCGAAAAAGGTGTGAAGAATGAAGCGAAGAACATATTTTAATGTGTCAACGTTTCGGCCTAAGATTTAGGCCATCTTTTGGTCAGTGGTTTTATTTATTATTGATATTAACATCACTTTTTGCTGTGTTACTTGTCTTGAGCTCCAAGGGGAGAGATGTGGCTCAGTAGCAGAGCGCTGAGATGCCTAGAGACCCTCCTGGGGCTCGCCTTAAAATAAAAGCCATACCTAAAATAGCTGGAAAAACTGGCGATTAAGCGTCATCTCGGACAAATCAAATTCCGGGACAACAGTTTCTAACACGAACTATATCCAAGTCGCTTCATGGGTGGCAGTTGTACAGGTTTGTTTTTGGAATCCGAAGAAGAGCTCTCTCTTAATTAGTGCTACGTTTCTAGCGAAAGACCCCAAAGCTTTCCGTTCAGTGACCCCTCGGACCAGGTGAGCTCCAGGTCCGCGTTAGCTACGCAGGCAGAACTGAAAGAGATCAAAGGTTTCAAAGGGAGCCCGAAGAGATCCTCCTCTCCTTAAGGAGTTTATGACAATCCTTCCTCCTGGGGACAATAGGTCGCTCAGGAGGACACTTAGTGCAGACCAGACCTAGGTCCGACATGAGTGACAGTTGGCCACACGCAGGCAGAGCTTAAGCGGATTAGGCCAAACATCTCTTTAGCTGCCCTCAGGGTGGCCCCTTTGTTGTAGGCTCACCCTCACCCATCCTGATTCGGAACGAGACCAAAGAGACAAACAGAAATGCAAACACAAACAAGGAAACTAAACTCCCGTTAGAAACAGGAAAAGTACCAATACACAAGTCCTCTTTACGGCTTTCCATAAATCTTCATCTTTAACAACAAACTCTTAAAGTGCAGGCGACTCCTGGGCAATACTTTTCACTCTCAGCTCTACTGCTTGATTAAAAGTTCAAGGTACGATTTTATAACAGAACGTTATCTTCAAGGATCAATCATCTATTGAAATAAGTAAAATTTATATTGTTACAACATAAAATAAACCATACAAAATTTCGCCTTCACAGATATTTAGAGTCCCGGCTGATTGATCCT
This sequence comes from Troilus luridus, assembly GCA_964056705.1. Taxonomy (NCBI): domain Eukaryota; kingdom Metazoa; phylum Arthropoda; class Insecta; order Hemiptera; family Pentatomidae; genus Troilus; species Troilus luridus. The sequence goes on from OZ057415.1 coordinate 102,514,639, forward strand.
AATATAATAGCCCTGAAGAAAACCTGCAATGTGAGTGGAAACGTTGCCTTTCAAATAAATAGTTCAACACTATTTAAGAAATATAAAATAATATAATTTTCTTCCCCTATTATTTTTCTAACATTCTTACAACCGCCAGGTGCCTTATTTCACTTTCTCATCCGATGCAACATTTATGATATCTTCTTTTTTATAATTGATACTACAACTCTGTAATAAGTTGTACTTAGAAAAATAAAATGGATTGAGACAGTAAAATATAATAATAATAATAACGTTTATTTGTCCATAAACTATAATAAACATATACAAAACATTCTATTTTTTTCCTATACCTGTTCACATATAAACAAAATCAACCTTTAGTTGAGGTTTTAAGTTGGATTGTTTCTTCCTCTCACTCTTGCAACCACACTAAATAATGCACTTGTCCCATCCATTTCTACTCTTTCCTTTCCAATGCTACTCTCTTCCAGGCTGCCCCTCCGCAGCTCTTCTTCATCTCCTTGTCCCAGTCTGTCGGTGGGCGTCCTCTCTTCCTTGCGTGCTCTCTTGGATACCAATCCATAAGCTGCCTGGTCCATGTTTCAGCATTCCTTCTGATGACATGTCCGGTCCAGGCCCACTTCCTTAAATGGACTTTTTCCATAATATCTGGGAGCTCAGTCCTTGATCTAATCCACTTATTTGGTTTCGATCTTGTCTTGATATTCCGAGGAGGTATGGCTCCATACCTCTGACTGGTACTCTCAACTTGTGGCTAGTCTTATTGTCTAGTATCCATGTTACGCAACCGTAGGTCATTACAGGAAGTACAGTGATCATCCAGAGTTTCTTCTTGACTTCCAAGCTCACAGGGGAACTATATATATCCTTAAACTTGAAAAGTGCGCGCCATCCTTGAGTACATCGCCTGCTTATTTCTTCTGTTTGCCCTTTAATAGAGATAAGATGCCCGAGGTAGAGAAATGATTCTACTTTCTCTATAAGATGCTCTCCTATTGTTAAATCTCCGTAAACCTTTAGTGTTACATATTTACACTTCTTATAGTTTATTTTGAGCCCTATGTTTTCTCCTGCTGCTATCAGTTGTTTGAAATAGTATTTTTTTTTTTAATATATTTTTTGAAATTTACAACTGTATACAAAATACATCAAGTAAATATAATGAGTGATTATCAGTAATTAAAGAGGTTGGGAGGTTTGAAACTAGTGGGTTTGAGTGGAAATGAAGTTTGTCATGAAAAGATTGATATCGGATTCGGGCCAAATCAGCAATAAACGGGACGTTAAGGTCATTATGGATTACTTTGTTCGTAACAAAGTAAGGAGCATTGAGGATTTTCCGAAGGATTTTGGATTGTAAGGATTGAATACGAGAGGAATACGATGGCTTAGTGGAGCCCCAAAGCTCTGTTCCGTAAGTCCAGATGGGTCTTATGATTGTCATGTATATGAGCCTATTGTAATTAATTGGGAGCTTAGAGCGTTTATCTAGTAAATGTTGAAGTAGCCTGAAACGGCGAGCTGTTTCTTGTCGTTTCAGTCTAGTATGAGGATTCCAAGTTAAGCGTTTGTCAAGGTGTAGTCCTAAGTACCGGATCTGTTCTACAAGACCGGGAGGGATGTTACTAAACGATACAGGGGGGCAGGAAGTCGCTGGTTTACGACGGAGGGTAAAGGTGATTTGATGAGATTTGTGGCAATTTATTTTAATCCTCCAGTTTTGAAATAGTAAAATAAAAAAATAATGGAGCATGTTGTTTTAGTTCAAACATTTCAGATACTATATTTAATTTAGTTTATAATCTATTTTAGCCCCATTTATGTATCTCTTTTTTTTTCTCCAGCAGCATTTGTATATTTTATTTTATTTTATATATTTCAATCCTTTACATTTTTTATATATCATTTTAATTTATACAGGGCTAGATATACAATATAAAAACTGTAGAAGACCGGGGTGCAAACGTGCAAAATGTGGGTCCAAACGTTGACTTTCAAATAAATAATTCAACCCTATTAAAGAAGTTATTTTTCCGACCTCTAAACCGGACGGACCATTTTCTTCCTCATATATGTATTAAGTCAACTAATATTATTCTATCAAAATAATAGTTCAGACTAAAAACACGATCCAGGGATTTCAACAAACAAACAAAAGCAATTATCTATTCTTTTCTTACCGTCTCGACTACTACTTCCAATCCATTTTGCTTTATTTTATTCCCGGTCCTGATGATGACCTAAAAATTATGCCGAAACGTAGGAAAAATAAATAAATTGCACAAGTACGTTTGAAATTGTAAAAGTGGTCATAACTATCCCCAATAGCAGATAACCCTCAAAATCAGGCATAGCCAATATAATAAAGTAAACATAATTACAATTAATACTATTACTATAATTAACATAATTATTTTATTCGTGTGATTCTGTTTTGTTAAATATTTTCAAGATCTCTCTCCATACCAACAAAACCGGTAACAAAATCGCATCGGAATTCCTATAAAAAAAAAATCACATCGGAATCAATATTTACTATAGCGTATATCTTATAAGGCAAATATATATTTTAACCCAATCGAGACGACGATTTTTTTTCGAACTCGGTCCCCAGGAGCGAAATTTTTTTAATTCTTTATATTGTTTATTTTTTAATTTTTAAAAAACATGTTTACTATGGAAATCACCCAATTCGTAAGTGAATTCACATAAATAATATCACTACACCGGGTGTGCAGCTCGCTCCACGGAAATTTTTTATTGCCAGGAGCGAATTGAACACCACATTTATTTCAATAATTAGATTATATAAAATCGTCATTTTGCTTTCAATAATAAAGAAGAGAATATAATGTAATGGAAATTTTTAAAAAGTAGTAAAAAAGTTTTAAGAAAATAGTTGAATAATGAAAAACTACACAGTAAAACCAATGCCAAATTTTGTTTTCCTGTACTTTACATATTTTTACTAGTTTACTCAGAATTCCTGATACTTGCACATTACTGTTATTGCACACACGGTGTGCAGGCCGTCTCATAGCTTCGGAAATCAATTGCGCACACGGTATGCAATCGGTCTGGAATGGGTTGATGTAGTAAAAATTGAAAATAATCCTTATACTACGTTTGAGTATAAATGTTCATATCGTTCTTCATTCAACTGATACCATTTTTTTTTTGGTATGCCAAATTCAGTTTTAATTGTATCGTGGGGTTATTTAAATTTGGAAATGAGTGTAAGTTTTCATTTAATTACTAATTGTTGTTCTTATAAATATTATTTACAATTTAAGAATGGAGTTTCTTAAAAAAACAAAAAACTAAAAGCTATAATGAAAATTAGTATCAAATGTTGAACCTGCTCTAAGCGACTCTGACGAGAATCCTTTTTCTGACCCATTTTTTACTGACCCAAAAGCCTAGAACACTTCGCCCTCCTTATTTTTTTTCATCTTTAAACAAACTTCAATTTTTTTTCTTGTTTTATTTTACTTTTTTCTATCTTATCGTCTCTGAAAAATAGTGTGAAACCCTTAGCACTTTGGAAGTGTCAAAGTGGCTGCATGAAAAAGTTAATTTATTTACTAAAAACTTAAACTTTGTTTATAGAAGAGCATGGGGAAGGCATGTGTCACTGGATCGCTACAGCACACTTTTTGTGCTGCGGTAGTCAGTTGGTAGTGGGGGTATCAGTTCACAGCTGCTGTCACTATATATATGTTTATAAATATTAAAACATTCTTGTTTGAGAATTCAAGCATTTTTCGGTTTATTGTTGTTGTTGATTACGTAAGACCGCAACGCTCATTTTCTCAATGTATGGTCTTAGCTACAAATCAACAATCAGCGAATTAAATATACATATGTGTAAAAGACATACACTTAACCTCTTTCACTTGAATGTGACTGACGGTTACCATGGTAACGGTTGTGAGATAAGAACCGTGGAGGTTATAACTGATTCCACGTTACATTATTTAATTATGGAATAACAACCATTCTCGATAAGAAGGTCTCTTCGAAATAAAAAGATCTATAAAACCATATTAATATTTAACGAGGATGTATATGTAATACATATTTATTTTCCATTTTCTCGCTACTAATTGTGAAATATATATTTGTACACGACCCGACAGAGGTAGTAATGATGATGTTGTTCCTATCCGCCAGAGCACAGCCATCCACATCCACACCCAGTAAGCCTAATGATGTTCGTTACCAGAGCCAAATTGGAGGAGAACTCTCTGTCCATTTAAATGAGGTTCGATGTTTATTAAAAACAATAACTAAATCCTCTATAGCTCCTGCTCTCCATAGCCGTGTCAATAAATGAGCAGGTTTATAAAGCATCGGAATCAGTTTATATATATTGTTAGGGTTTATTTGGCTTTTATTTTTGATCTTGGTAATACTTTTGAGTTGCTAGACAAGCTCAGGTTCAAATCCGGCTGCGAAAGATAAAATATTTAAAAATAAAGATAAAGCCGGGGATGGCCTTGTGGGATCCGGAGATCACCCAGTCTATAAAATGGGTAATCTTAATCGTTGGAAAGACCTGGCGATTGAGCATGATCTCGGACAAATCTTCTCCCTCCACAACCGATGTCCTAGAACCAGTACAGTCTCTACGATGTATTGACCCCAAGACCCGAAAGTTTATAAGCCAGATGCTAGTTGGTTAAATTCGGAAATAATGTACGATTAAAACCGTGGAAAAAAACAACGCCCTTCAGTCTCCAAAACTAAAAACAGAAATTGAAAAATCTGTCCCAGCTGAGGACCTTAACATTTATGTAAGGTCTCTTTTTACCTTTCCCTTTTCAATATTAATTTACGATTAATATTTTCATGTTTTGATTCATTCAGTTAAGGGCAGATAATGTTATCCTAGGTTTTCTGTCTCAATGGAAGGCAGCTAAAACCTGGCCAAAAATCCCCTAAGAGTCCATTTTGTCGAATGAATTATGGTTAAATGAAATAAACTGCCTATAACATTTTGATCCATGAAGAGTCTTGGGTGTAGTGTTTGGTTGAGACTACACTAACCCTTCAAGGTAACGGTTGTGCAAGGGGGTCAATTTAGCAGAGAACGTCTACGTCTACGTTACTATAGGAGAAAATAAACTAAAATAAACGTAAGCAGGCTGGTTGCTATCCATCTATCCATTGCTGCTAACAGAATAAATATCAAATTAACTGCCAACGCTGAGGTATTTCAGAGTAGTGTAAGAACGAAACGAGTATGCCAGAATTGTCCCTCGAGCATTATGTAAGTATGATTTGACCACCTTGGGAAGAAGTACTCTGTACAACTACAATCTATGAAGGGTTTTGGATTCAGTACATGCTAGACTATGCTAAATAACTTTAAATAAAGTTGGGAGCATTGGAATAGCGAGGATAGGAAAACCAGCCTATTCCCTCTAGGAGTGACTTCGCTACCGTTTACTTATGAACAGAGTTATAACTTATACCTTGTACATTATTTCTCTTCTGTGCATATATGTATAGTTGTAAATGTTATAAAAATATATGTATATAGTTTACTTTAGTTTGCAGCATGCCTTGTCTTTGTTTTAATTTAAAATTAAGAACCCCCCCCCCCCCCGTCCACTGAGTATGCCGAGGAGGAGAAATGAGATGACTATACAGGGAACATACAGTAAGTTTTATTTTATATTTTCATAAAAAAATGGGAAAAAACATTATCAAGTCTGTATATATTCTTAATTTATTAAAATTATTAGACGTTTCAACAAATCAAAAAATTCTTCTACATCAATTAACAATCATATATAGCTTTAAAATACCTCATAAAACTCATTTTTAATGTCCACAAATTTAAAAAAGAATATATATATATATATATATATATTTTCTTGTGGATTAGTTATCCTCCATGGTCAATTATTACTATTAAAATTATTTAAACCTTGATCTGTGAAGTAAAGGATGAGTTGTATATATATATATATATGTATGTATTTATATTTCACTGTTATTTAAAAAGTTTAATTATTAAAATATATTTTGTTTGTTTGTTCATTTAACGTCACTTTATGCTGCTATGGCTAATCGTCATAAAAAATGATTACTAACCAGCTGATTTTTTTTTACTTCTTCTTTTTTGACTTCGCTATCGATACATATTGGAAGGAGGGGACTCTTTGATCAAACCATACATTTTGCCGGACAAATATTTTTTCAAATAATTTAGATAATTATCTTGAGATTTAACAAAAAAAAAAACCCAGTTAATAATACATTTTTGAGAATCATCAAATCGACATGTATTATACTTGCTACCTCTGTTAGCTACCACAATCGAGAATTTTCGCACAGGAAATTGTTGGGCGTCTTATCGAAACGAAGCTATTAAGGAAGATTCAGCTTGATACTAATCAAGAGCAAAAATGGACCATGGATCCTGGACTATAATGAGTTTAATCAAAATATGATATTTTGCAAAAGAATTATATGGAAAAAAGTCAGTATTACTTTATTTTCTTTAATTTCACTTGTTCTTATTTTGATAAATTTAAATAATGCATTGTTTTAGTTTCTTTTCTTTCTATCTTAATAACTTGGCCCCCTATACATTTACCTAGAGACTTGCTTTCCCTGCTCATATAGTCATCAATAAGTGGCGCCCGCAGGAAGGTAGTTTGTGATCAAGCTCAATCGACAGACTTTTCTACCAATTAACGTTACTAACTTTAGATAGACCGTGTGAGTAACAGGAGGGTCTGTAGATCCCAAAAGTACTATACTTGGCTATTAATATATATAATAATTTATTTGTGACAGGTAGATTTTAATCTAGAACCTTCATCACATTAAATAAGTACTCAACACACTGAAGTGTTCCGCTCATTGAAATAGTTTATTAATAATAATTTTAGTTAATAGCTATAAAATTATATATATAAAGCAGAACAAGAGGTATGATATTATATAGATAATTAATAAAAGTATAGTATAAAACTAAGAAAATATAAAATATACTGTTGATAAAATTCTTTGCTTACATCTGGCTACAACTGGGCAAACAAGTCACTGATGTAGATATTCACTAGATTTAATTTATTTCTGTTGTATATTTCGATGTGTCGAAGATTGGAGAAAATGTAAGCTACTGTAGCTAGCTCTATCTATCCTTTTCCTTATTTCTATCTTTACCGAATGTTTTAAAACAGTGAGATGTAAATGCGACTATTTATGTTGGGAGTTAGCTGCCTGAATTGTTGTTACTGACGCAGGAATAGAATCCTTCGGCAAAATAAATGATTAGGGTGTGTATACTGCTGCCGCCTTTATCCTTCAAGCCACTGCAAATAAATTACTTCAAAGGATTTTAAGGAAAAATCTCTTTGTATTTAAAACCGGTTGATGAGGAACAGGCCCTGCCTTGGCTAGTATTATCGAGGGAGCCTTTTAATAAATATTAATGTTAGATCATTTGCTATCTCTCTTTTATTAAAAAATAAATACTGTTGTAATATTTTACCGGCAATGCCTCAGATGAATTATAAATTTTACCAACTTTAAAAGAATTGGTAAATCTTGTATATGTATTATGTTTAATACATGTTCTGAAAGTTGTCACTTTGACCTGAGTTACAAATTTTAATTGTATATTCGTTTCAACTGTTTTATTTTTAATATTTTTCAATAATACTAGTTATCGTGAGCTTTATTATACAAAAGAGAATATAATTATTGCTAATGAGTTTATTCGGTAATAATTTCATCAAGAAATAAAAGTTTCAACTAACATTTCGAAGTATATATGATATAGGTTTGTTGAAACGTTTATTTGTAGATGAAATGATTAGTGAAGCATATACATTTTCTATACTTACTAACAAAAGGAAATTACATTCTCTTTTTCCATTCTAAAGCTCTTGGCAACTTGTATTTTTGGAAAATATTAATAGGGAAAAAATGAAAAGTTAAAACTTGTGACTCAACTCGAAGTGACAACCTGCAGAATAATTATCTCTTGTTTATTTATAATGTAGAGGAGAATGTTAGGTTGGAGGAAATAGTAAAAATAACTTATTGCGATCATTGTTTCGACCCATGTTGCAGGTCTTTATGAGGGTTAAATAGAACAATAGACAATAAAACTAGCCACTCTAGTATATGAAAATATTTTAGCGATGTAATATTTTAACAGCGTTGCCTAGCAACGGATCCAGGAACTGCTTTTATCGTGCTCGATCAATTAAATTGAAAACATTTTTAAAAATTGGCATTTAACGGCATTTACAAGAAATATTCTTCTTTAAGCCGTTACAAGAAATATATCAGTTTTTGAATCCAAATGGCATTCTTAAAATAAAAAAATAAAACATGCTATATATTATTCAAATATTAAGATTTAAGGACTGTTATTTCAACACATGCACAATGCAGTAAAAGATTAATTCATTTTTCATATAACATTACATTATTTTATTTAATGGAAAATCTCTCTCAAAAAAACCCAGTGAGTACTCATATGTCTATAGGCTCACTAGGTGAATACACAATAAGTACTAAACTGCACTTCAACATCTATAATAATATCGACTCTACTTCAACTAAAACGTTGTTATGGCGACTGTAGTACAGTTTAATGAACGGTTGTGTAATTTGTAAAAAGGTGGTAATTTATAGTTTATCAAAAATGTTTCATTATAATTTTTATCATCGATATTATAATATTATATTATCCACACATTTTATTTATATATTTTTTATGTTGTTTATGTTTATGAGCTCTAATGTAAACTTGAAGAATTTAATCTAATGGAATTAACAAATCTATAGAAAACATATTTATAATTATACCGAAATAACAATATTTTACTCATTAATATTAATCGAACTACTGTAGTAGGATTAAATGAGCAGTTAAGTAATTTATAAAATGGAGGGTTGGTCTGCCGTTAGGTGGACATGGGGTACCTCTCTAGTTTCCAAAAAAATAAATTAAAAAACTTTAAAAATTTAATAAATAAGGAATTCTCTACACCGATTCTATATCCCCGTGTTCTCGCAATTTTTGCAATCTATAGGATCGGTGAAGAGAACGGATTGGTCTGACTGGGATACGACGCCTGGTACCTCAGTGGTTCACCGGAGAAGTAGACGATCCGGGTTTGAATCCCGGCCCGGGCAGATCTTTTCTCTTCAAAACATATATTTTTATTGTTAATCCAGCAATCCTATAAGTTACTTTTTTCGATGATACATAGAGCTGGATAGAATATAATTTATTTTTTAATTTTCGTCGTTGTACATACATTGAATTGCAAATAATATTATACTGTTATTTAAAAATAATAGTAATCAAATTATAATTTTAATACAACTTAATTTTCTATGAAGTGGAATCTATAATTTTGTGGATCTGTTACAACATAATTTATTGCTAATTATAATAACGCATTATTAAAATTGTTAATAACTATTTTGATAGCCCTTTATCGCAAGCCGACAGAAGAGTGTCGGAACCCTTTAGTTGTATTACTACAGTCCTATTATACCGCTAGGTAGGTATAATAAAAAAGGTGATCGGGGAGATGAAAGATGTCGGCAGAACCTAGTGTAAGGAGAGAACTTCGGATTGCCACTCGACTCCAGGAAGCAGCTGTTAACTAACTAGTGCAACATTTCTCTTATTGGCCGACGTATCTGCGGAGAGGATATGGTCATGGAGCGTATATGTTATGGAACGGATATGTTTGTCTGCTCATTTTACTCAGTTTATGTAATTATGGCTAATCGGACGATGCTACAGTGGGAGCTCTCAATTTTACCTATCCAAGTTTAATTAGGATAGAACTAACCGTATAGAATTGAGACCCCTTTTTTTACGTCCCTTCCAAAGCACGGTATAAAGAACGATTTTTTACTGCCTTTATAAATTCTAAGGTCACCGGCTGGGCTACGAACCTGCAATCTTGGACATTGTAGGTTATTGTGCTAGTAACTAGACCACAGGTGGCCCCAGATTTGGTATGCATAGATCTCTCATGGAACAGATATGTTACAGAATACAAAATTATAAGGATGGATTTTAATCTATAATAGTTCCTATAGCGGAAAAAAACGAAATAGGCGCTTTTCAATGCATCCCATTTCTTTTGTCGGTTACATGCGTCTGTTCATTTGCATTAAAGTTAATATAAACATTGATTGAAATAATGGAAACGTAAGTTTAGAGATTATTATTATTTAAATTTGGTTATAGATATAGTTCTTTCAACAGCTAAATAACTATAAATAATAATTTAGTATTATAATACATTAGTGGAAAAATTCCAACTAAAAACCTTAAGTCTCTAAACTAAAACAGGAAACAAAAATACCTGTCCAATATTTCGCCTATTCAGGAATCCTCAGGGCAGAAAGAGAATAATAGCAAAGCAAAACATGAATAATGCACCCACAAAACACACATCCCACCACCTCCAAGGCTCAAATGCAACTACTGAATCATAGGGAAGGTTACTAGATTCCCAGCTGGCTAAGGTTAGATAAAAACATATTGTTTTATCAAAAAAGTATATTGATGTTTCAAATCTGGAGTACTTATCAGCTGTTTTTATCTAACCTTAGCCAGCTGGGAATCTAATAACCTTCCCTATGATTGAGTAGTTGCATTTGAGCCTTGGAGGTGGTGGGATGTGTGTTTTGTGGGTGCATTATTCATGTTTTGCTTTGCTATTATTCTCTTTCTGCCCTGAGGATCCCTGAATAGGCGAAATATTGGACAGGTATTTTTATTTCCTGTTTTAGCTTAGAGACTTAAGGTTTTTAGTTGGAATTTGTCCACTAATGTATTAACATTTATTTGATGTCTCTGTTGACCGTTCTCTTTTTCAATAATTTTGTATAATACACTGATTCTTTAAAACATTGTTGTACTAAATCCTAAGTTAAAATTAATTATTTTTCAGAAAATGTGTTTATTTATTTAACATCCCTTTATAATATGGCTAATCGGACGAGTCTACTGAGGGGAACCTGAATTTTGGCAATTCAAGTGAAAAAGTATTGGTATCATTAATGATTACCTGAAACTACACAAGTTCGGGACTACCACTTTACGTCCCTTCCGAAGGACCAATGGTAACCAATGAACATTTACTTCCTATGTTTCAACAAGACAAGTTGTGCATTGTGTTAGGGTGCTTGTCTACTTATCTTTACTTTATCCAGTGAGACTTATAGCCAATTGAGTCTCCCTTAATCTCTATTAGGTTAACCTTGATTGGGAGTGTCTCAGACAATAGAATTTCAATATCATAGTTTATTTAGATACATTATTAAAGTACTATATTTGACTATATTCATGTATTATATATTATTTTAGTGTATCATAGTAAAATCTGTTGGAAATAAAGGCGCGATTAAAGACAAGAATGCTTGTTATTATTCGGTCTTGACATTAGTAAGCTCGCGTCTTTTATCCCGAAATCTAAAAATCATAATTTATAGACCCATCATCCTTCCAACTCTTCTTTACGGATGTGATACTTGGCCGCTAACGCAAAAGGATTAACAATGTCTTCAAGTATTCGAAAATAAGGATTTACGTAGAATATTCGGTCAAAAAAAGAGTGAGAGTACTGGGGAATATTGGAGATTACATAACGCAGAATTGCTAAGCACGCACCCGGTAAATATTATTCAGGTGATAGATTAAGATTATGATGGGCTTGTAAAGTGGATTGGTAACGAGCGAATTCCTATCCCTTTACCAGTCGCACTGTGCTGACTGAGAAGTGTCTGAGGGGGTAGACCGAGGCGTAGATGGGAGGATTGGGTTAAGAGTGATCTGGTGGATTTAGGTTTGGGTAGTAGTCCATCTACAGAAGTTTGCATGCAGAAATTGGTGGTATTAGCATAGAGACTTCGGGTTCGCTAAGCCTTATTATCATTTTTATTACTGTTAATATCTGTGTATTGACCGTGAGGTCTGGAGACCTAGGATTCACTCAAACTCTGTAAATATATCTGAACATTTAGGAAACGCCATCTACCTGCGCAACTGCTGTCCTTGAAACCATTCAGTACCAACCACATACTGTATCGTAAAGACCGTTCCTGATAGTGTAACAGTTTTTTTATAATAGTTCTTTTGATTTATCTTCAAACCTCATTTTAGTTGAGCGTTTGCCCTTCTAACTTGCAACCTAAAATCCATATTCCAACTTTCGGGTGCTGGTAGTTTCCCCCCGTTCACTTCCTGGGGATCGGCATAACTGATTGAACGTTTCCTGAAAGTAACAAATGAGAGAGGTCCTTAGGCTAATGATGGATAGTTTTGCCACCAACCACCATCCACCTCCCACCTCCTGCCCAAGCACACGTGGAATGAGTTAGGACTCCTTTGACCGAGGGCCGACAGAGGTACCGCGCCGTACCCACGGACCGGTCGCCTAATTTGAACATTGACGTTAGCATCCCAAAACATCTCACTTAACGAAGCTTCCTGCCATCGATCATCGCAGAGCCCGGGGCCACGGGGATTTTGGTACATCGTCGTCCCATAGATCACTCGCGTGGAATTAGGGGGCTGGTCTCAAGCAAGTAGTAAATTAGGGGAATCTTAATCTGATTAACATAATGAGTTACTGAGCATAGGAAAAAAAGGAGAAGACAGGTTTGTAGATAGTGAAGTGATAGAAAAGAGGAATTAAGATTTTTTTTTTTTTTACTGACGACACTGCCATAATCACCAAACATCAAGACGCGACGCAAGCCTCACTAAACTTACAACATAACTTACAAAAGTTGAATGAGTGGTGCCAACTATGGAAAATTAGACTGAACCACGAAAAGTCACAACACATCACTTTTACTCTTAGACGCGAAACATGCCCTCCCATTTACCTTAAGAACTCATCTATCCCGCATACAGATAAAGTACAATACCTTGGACTAACCTTGATAGGAGAATGACATGGGGTCCTCACGTTAAGATGAAACGCCAATAACTGAACCATAAGCTCAATTTAATGTACTTACTATTCAGGAAAGCCTCCAAATTAGATATAAGACAGAAACTAAACACGTACACTCACCTATTAAAACCAGTTTGGACATATGCATTACAAATTTACGGGATCGCTAAACAGACTCACAGAAAACGACTGCAGACTTTTCAATCAAAAGTACTAAGACTTATCACCAAAGCACCATGGCACGTCAATAACAAAACTCTGCATACTGACTTACAAATACCAACGGTTGACGAACACATACGAACATACTACAAACGCTTTCAAGAAAAACTACACGGACATCCAAACCCGTTAATAGAACGAATGGCCACAACTCTCATGACTGAAAACACTAGGAGGAGATTAAAAAGAACGTGGATGAGGGATTTGTTATCATAGGGGATTGAATCCAGCCACGGGAGAGCTACCGCTGGCTACGGTTCTTCTTCATGCCTCTCATGTCATTGTATCATGTTGTTTTTATCTTTTTTTTATAGTCAGACTATCTGCTGATTGTCACTGTTTTGACAGGTGTAGATAAAATTATAAAGAGAAAAAGAAAAAAAAAGATTTTTTTTATAAATACACTTTTTTTAATTTGTAATATCATAAATCAAATACAAGCTACTGAAATGATGTACATGCGAAAAATAGAAAGGAAAACTCGGAGAGATAGGACACGGAACACAATCATATGGGCTAATCTCGATAATAAACCAGCTGAGACTATCCTGGAGGAACACAAACTGTATGCTTCGGACATCTTCTAAGGATGGACCGAGAGAGAATCACCATGAAGAGAGCCCTCTAAGGGTACACCTACATTGGATCCTATTCGGCACGACGTGATCTTATTCTATCACATACGATGCTGGGGTGAGCAAACAAATGACTGAAATTTCCCAGAGTGCCTATAGTGAATCAGACAAGGCTAAATTCTATTCTTGTTAATCAGATAGTAAACTAGCCACTGCCTTCCGAATAAAATAGTATTAATTTTATTCTTTTATTTCTTATATTATATATGTATATTATAGTAAAATATAAATGTATTAAAAGTGATTAATAAATAATTTTAATTTTATAAATTTAAAGAACCAAATGTTATAACAATGAGCTAATATTACTATATTAGAATATTTTTGTCTTGCTGTTTGACTATAAATAAATAATTTAGTAGTTTTTCAATTTCATAAAATAGAATTTATATTTTTTAGATATTCATGTTTTATATAATGAGTTAATTTATTAATGGAATAGTAGTGATATTTTCAAAGCTATTTGGTTTGTAATTAAATTAACGATTGCAATTAAATTCATAAATACGAGCGGTTATACTTGAAACCTCCCCATAATATCAAATCTCAACAAGTGTTTACTTTACTACTGTATTTTTGCTTTTTCCTGCATCTTTAATTGATCTTCTACTGGCTCCTAACTTTTTTTGAAGGATTTAATGTGAAAACATTGAACAAGGTAAGTGTAATTATTTTTATAATACTGTTTGTGTGTAGTATAACATATTAAAATTTGTTTCACCTAAATTCACCTAAAAATCACTGTACTTTATTCTAAATACTATTGTGTTTTAAACTTTTCTTCATTAACAATTGTCATGAAATATGTTTATGCAGTATGTATTTTTGGTAGGAGTCACAGGGTGACAAGAACCATTAATTAATCTTTCTCATCCTTTCTTTATGAGAATAAATGAAAATAGTTGAAGCGATGAGTGATTTCTATTGTTAAACTTTGATATACATTCAGAATAATTCTTTGTAAGATAACCCCATATCATATAATTAAGTATGAATCAATTAGCCAGTAAATTAACTATTAAAATCAGGTGGACATTAGGATTACTAATAATAACACCCATATTAAACAATTACATTTGAAAAAATCCATTATGGAACTAGAAATAGTATTAATTTAAATTTATATTTCACCGAAGAACAATTCCACAATAGTATTTAGAATAAATTTGCTTCAGATTAAATAAATAAGGTTAGACTGAACAGAAATAATAAATATAAATATTTAGCTTCTTTTGAAAAATGCTACAAATGTAAAAAGTTAAACTTTTTGTTAGGTACCTAATAGATTTATTATGGAATACTTTAAATTAATTTTTATTTATTATTAAATCAATGTGTATCTGAAAACATTATTTTTTCCAGAAACAGAAAGGAAATATGTTGTCCAATGAGGAAGTGGCCTTGTTCAAATTTCAATTTTATTCAAATTCATGTTAGCAGACTCTCCTACAAGTGAACATATGTGGCGAAGATGATATTGTTTTTTGGATTGTGTATATCAAGTATCAGAAGAAATTTGGTTTATACCTATGTGTATACTTTTCTTAATGGATGTCAATGATAATCAAGAAAGATCTTACAATTTGGGAGTAAATACTGTATAATTAATAGTGGATATTCAAGGCATCTTAAGCCAATATATATTTGAAAACACTCCAACCTAAATCTTCAGAGGATCTTCCTTAATCACCTCAATTATTATATCAAATTGTAATATTAAAAATTATATATTATTGCTATGTATTATTTTATCATATTAATATGTTAGTATCTTAATCGACAATTACTATTTATAAAATTTGTAGTGTGTAATTGTTCTTAACTTGTATTTCGAAATATTTAATTGTGTTATTCATTTATTTTTCCACTTAATTCTACTATTGTTGTTAAAAATGTGTATCCTAAATTTTATTCTTTTAATTTTATAAATAAATAAGTACTGATGTATGCTATTGAATAAATGATTTATTTTCTTCTATAAATGATTTATTTTCTTCTATGAATGATTTATTTTCTTCCTTAACAATATGTTGGTGTCCTCTTTTATTTTTCACAACATAATTTCAATATATGATGATCTTTGCATGATGTTTTGGCCAATATTGCAGATCTTCATCAGGTTTAAATTACCAAGATACAAATATTAAATGTAAAATATGATAATTCATAAATGATATAAATCATATTAAAAAATGTTTAGGTAAAAATATTAATATAATCATTATAATAAGATGATTATTATATTATATCATCACCTAAATATTTTTTAAGTATTATTTGTATCATTACTGCTATTAATCTATATGTTTTGTATTATATTATTTGTTTGTACCTTGTGTAAATAAGCCCTAATGAAGACCTGCAATGTTGGTCGAAAACATTGATAAGCTAATAAATGTATCAATTGCTTACTATTCGAGACTTGATTTTGACCTTCAATCAACATACCTTTAATTGTGCATGTGTAAGTGATGTAAATATAATAAACTTTCATTTTATAATATTAAATTGGAGCATCGATAGAACATTGGACATAATGAATATAAGGAAAAAATAGAATGCTATTGGGAATCTATACCTTAGCCCATATGATAACTATAAGTTCTTAAAAAACTTTTACCAAGAGGTTCTTGATTTTACTTTCAGGTACTTGTTTGTTATGGTATCACCACTTTAGAATTTAATAGAATTCATTGAATTTCATGATTATGAAACACATGTGAAGTAAACTGGTAATTATATGGTTTTTACACAGTGAGTACTAGAGTGGTGGTACCATACCATAATATAAAGTACCTACTTTCAATTTCTACTAGACTTTTAGGTTAATAAAATGAATTGGTAATGCAAATAATCTGAAGCATTTTTAAAAAGATCAATAACTCCTTTCAACATGCAATTCATTGCCCATAAAACAAATAACAGTAAATACCAGATAATAATCTATAAATTTAAAAACTCAATTAATTGCTATTATCATAACATTATACTTTCCAATTACTATAACTCTATAAGAGATATAGATAAAGTTTGCATAAATATATGTATTTGACAGAATGTTACAATATTTACTTAAATGTGTTCAAAATATTAATCGTAACAAATGTTTATTCATATCAATTGGATAATAACAGCAATAATAAAAGACTTATAGGAGTAATACCAGTAACTTATATATGACATGATTGAATAGAACAATCAAGGATTGTAGAAATAGAACAAACAGAAAATAATCAAACTTACATTTTATAATTATTTCTTTATTTCCATGCTCACATAGCTAATTTATAAATAAACAATTTTCTAAAACTGGAATCTTGAGAATACTCAATGTAGTTATAATGGTATTGAACGTTCATTAAAAAAATCACTGTTTATTGAACTTATAGATGATGAGATAATGATGTAATATCAAAATGAATTTGTAATATACATTCAATAAAGCTAAAACTATTCTGATAATTATGAGGGTGTAATGTATTTGATAAACTTGATCAGTTAAATACATATTTTATTTCACACAGCCTACACTAATCTGGTGTAAATCTATTCTATTCAAACCTATAATGAAACTAGCCTTTTGAATATAATGGTATTAATTTTATTCTTTTATTTCTTGTTTTCTATATAAATTATTGTGAAATATAAATATATTAAAAATAATCTTTTATAAATTTAAAGAACCAAATGTTATGAAAATG